>NW_019379702.1:720864-777566 GCF_000648655.2 Copidosoma floridanum
AAAATTGTTTTCTGTATAAAATAAAAAGTAAAGATAATAAATCAGTAAATGTTTCGTCGATTAAACGAATAATGAAATTACGTTTTAGAATAAAAAACGATGTTCAAAGATATAATGATTCAAAACTTGTGTGTACAATGATATTTCACTAGATATTTTTTGAAGCTGGAAGTGTCCGTCTAAAATTTCCTCCTTAAGTAATTAATTTATTACCAAATCTGATATGAGTACTACATAAATCGCATAATGTTCTTCTGATTATTTCAAAGGCTTTTTTTAAATCGTTGAAGCCTTGTCCCATATGATCAAATATTCTACTTTTTTTTTAGATTTAGATTCCAAGAAATAACTTTCTCTAAAAATTATTCTAAAAATAACCTAATAGTAAACGTAATGTTTTGTGACTGGTCTTTCTTTTCGAAGTAGTATTGTTGCTATACGAGTCTGCACCATGGATATTTTATCTTTTTTATCACATGTAATTTTAAAAATCGTGATGTGATTCTTAATTTATCATACATTGAGTTAAGGATTTGAGTACAAAAAAAATTCTTAGAGTACTGTTTTCTTTCGTATCAATTGTCATGGTGTTAGTAAATTCAAATTTCTACATGATCTGTCTTTTCACTGTAAAATTTTATTATTATATAAAAGTGCATGATTTTTGTATTCATTCAAGGTTGAAAGGCAAACTAAATGAATAAAGTATTTAACTGACATTAAAAAATTAATGGGTTGGCGCATAGAGTGCGCAGAGGGGTGAAGCCTTACTAGTACGTGCATATACATATACATACTCACCTCATTATTTAAGTAAGGCTGTTACACGTTTTCTCTGCTTTATTCCACTGCTTTAAATAATATACATGTACCCTTTATCGAAAAATTATGAGATATCTAGTTTTGTTAATTATTTAGGGTATTTCAAAGATATTAAATGCCCGCCCTGCTATCCTCACCAGCCTAATGACCCCTAAAACATTTATAGAGCTTCCACAATTGAATCAACAGAAAACTCTGATATTCCCAGTTTCATTTACATTTTCATGCTGCCTGGGAGAAAAATGAATAGAATATTTTTGCCTCCACCTTTCACACTGATTGCTATAATTCCTATAAAACAACTAAAAACGTGGTTTATACGTATGTGTACTTAAAGGATGATTGTACAGACTGTATATTATAAATATCATCGCTAGTAAAACCATTTAAAACTACCTTCTAATAAAAGTAGAACTTATGCAAATTTTAGGTAATTTTTAGCATGTATATTATATGAATAGCCCAATTACGCCAAATTTTTACAAAATAAAATGAAGATAATAATTTTTGCATGATTTCTTCACTGATTTAATTATGAGTAATTATCTTTATTATATATTAACACAAAATTTTAGAATTGCAAAGAAGTGAGATTAATACTTACTATTGAAGTCAGAAATTTAATAATAATTTCATGTTTAATTACAAGAAATCTCTTATGTCATTAAAAAAAGTTTTCAATAAAATTATTATAAAAGAATAACAGTAGTTTAGTAACGACACGTATAGTTTTGTTGCTTTAAATATAAATTCACTTACACACACGCTCACGCGCGCGCGCATGCACACTTCAATATCAAATTATTTAATTGTAGTGTAAGCTAAAAAATATTTCACAAAAACCATGTATTTAATGGGATAGAACTATACTGCTTCATGTAACATGGATATCATTTAGTTACAAGAAACGCATTTTTGCGATATGTGGAGTGACAGTAAATGTACCTTTGCCGAACCAATTAAATTTTCTTAAAAATTAGTTTTTTCATAAATAATACTGATTCTCAGAAAATGAATTGAATAAGCTTAAAGGCTCTTTATTGATCGCAGAACTTTGGAAGAATAAAAATTGATTAAGTAATTTGCAGATAAATAATGTTTGTTGTAGAATCATGCTTTTAATGTAAGTATATTATTTACATGAACATATATAAATTTGTATTTAAACTAACAAAATATTTTGTGTTATTTGACTACTGTCACTTTCTTCAGATAATTTTGTTCAAAATTTTTTTTATGACATCAAAGATATTTATATATTCAAATAAAAAGTTTTTTTTAATGTTTAACAAGAAAAGTAGCTATGGATCTTCCTTTTTTAAGATGCCAAAATGTGGTGTTAATGTATAATAAAGAAAATTAAGTATTAATTATCCATAATTACATAGTTTGACAAGTGATGCAGAAAACATTTTTTTTTTAAATATTTGACGTAATGAGGCTGTACACATTATATTTATGCTAACATAAAATAAAAATTTGCATACATTTTACTTTTACAAACAGTTAGTTTTTTTATGTATTTTGTAACTTTTCTAGAATAAAATTTATTCAATCTGGGAACGAATATGGAACGGATAAGAGAATCTACGCCAGCATCATAGTGGCAAACGTGCGTGGCCCAAAGGTACGCTACTAAACCAAAGTCAATATGACTTTAAATAATAGGAACTATAGAACAAAAAATGCTATCATATTTATTTTACAAGTCAAAAGTTATGCACACAACTTAGTCATATTACACAATTTTATTGGACTATTAATAGACATTATAAGTATGAAAGCAGTAACGTTGTCTGCTCTTCGCGCATCATACTTGTATGGCAGATGAGGGTAAGTGGTTATCGGTCAGTCAGAGTTTAACAATATTTCTGTGAAGACTCCTAACTAGAAAATAAAAATTTTATTTAATATGTTATTGAAAGTGTACTTACTGATTACAACTGTGTAATAATAATAAGAATTACTTCATTTTTTTGTTCTCGTGATATTATCATCAATAGTACAATGATTAGTCTGTTAGTTTTCTTTTTTTGTTTATTACAAAAAATACGTTTCCGTACATTCAGAATGCTAGCTTTGACCACGAGTGAAGGGCGCTGTGGTAATTTTCGGTGCTAATATTCCTTATAGAAGACTGCATTAAAAATAAAAAATTGTTTATTATACAACTAACATATAAAACCAGAAGTTTTGTAATTAAATAGTAGTAAATTACTTAATATTTATACATAAGCTGTTTTTTCTTCCTGCATCTTATTTCGAATAGAATCTTTTATTAAAAAGGTTGAAAGGCAAACTAAATGAATAAAGTATTTAACTGACATTAAAAAATTAATGGGTTGGCGCATAGAGTGCGCAGAGGGGTGAAGCCTTACTAGTACGTGCATATNTAGATGATTTAGTCTTCTGTACAATGTTGGGGAATGTTCCGCATACAGAAGCAATTGATGTGCTTCACGAATAATGTTGTATTGACCCAATATTAACGAATACCATGCTTTCTAAAACGAGAAAAGTATTCGTAATACGCATGCACTTTATAGTGCGTACATCTGCCATCTTGTTTTATACACTTTCAGTTATATACTTTAAGATTTTGGCGCTGCTTGTGAACACATATTCACCAAATTTTTTTCATACCAAATTTTTCAGTAACACCATAAATAGAAAGTGAGTCAAAGAAAATTTTTACGGTGACCTGTGATACACTGGTGGCTTTTTACGGGAAACCTGAGTAAGCAGAACAATGAGTATTTAAGATAGCCGAAGCCATCCTAGTAAAAAAAAAATATGAGAAGGAAAAAAAACAGCAAGAGAAAATATTATTAAAACAAATTAAGATAAAGATATGTGCAGAGGTCACGTGCCAGCACAGACAAAGTTGCTCTCGAAGCGGCTGAAGAAGAAGAGAGAATCCTTAAAACAATAATACCGTAGAGATTACAAATAGAGTTGCAGGTATATCGAGCCAAAATGAGAGTAAAAGGGAAATGGAGAGTGACTGAAATGCTCAGACTCACACGCAAGAGGTGTTTCTAGAGAATAACAAACAACAGCCAACTCTACTGAGTACGGTTGAATCAAGGTGACCGACGCCGAAGAAAAAAGCGCACATTAAAATTCTTAATAAGAAAGTACATGAAAAATGAGTAGATCACGATGGCATACGCAAGCGAAAAAAACTCTTGAAAAAGGCACTGGATTAAACGATAAAATTGGAGCGATACTTGACGGCTCAATGTAAAACTTTCAAGCGAAAGTTGGAGTAGACCTTAAGTGCCGAGGTTTTAAAGGTAAGATGGGCATAAGAATAGATGCTGTCAATAAAAATTCATCGGTAAACATAATACAATAAAAAAATATATTGAGTGATTATACGGATAAAATTTGTAAGGTTAACCATAAAATATTAGGCAGTAATATAACCAAACGCAATTCAGAAAAAAAACTTCGTGTAGCTGGATGAAGTTGTAAAAATTATGGAAGAGCTTCTGGTAGAAATACCAGGTAACTGCTTGTTCGACTTGCTTTTTTGTTCCTGCAACATAAAATTAACAAGACGAGAACTTCGTTACATGCCTCGATACTTGAAGTGAAAGAATATGTGTGTCGACCCGGAAAAGGTAGGGGGATTCTTTAAGTCTGATACAGAATATGGTAACGATGACAACATTTCTATTCATATAGGAAATCACAAAAAATATTTCTATACATCTGTAGGTTAAAAGAAGCGGGGTCCTTAATTTTTGAAAGCTTTACGATAAACGCAAATAAGTATTATGCGAGCTTGCATCTTTTTAGCAACCTTAGCAACCAATTAAGAATACTCGTCGCCGTTAAATAAGCGAAATAAAAAAAAACAAAATCTGAAGGAAAGGAAACCGCTCATCAGTGAGATATTACTCGTTGACATAAAATAAGAAACTGCTTTAACGTAGGTAAGTGAGAGCGACTCCAGAGAAGAGGATAATCGTAAGGTACAAGTACGCTCGATAGATGTAGGGTATGCAGGACCCGACTACCGCATTATAAGCCACCATGGATCCTAAGCGATGGATCAGACCCCCCCCCCTCTATTCCAGAAAGTAAAAGAAGTCGAAGATCACTTTTTCAGATGTTTAGATGATTTAGTCTTCTGTACAATGTTGGGGAATGTTCCGCATACAGAAGCAATTGATGTGCTTCACGAATAATGTTGTATTGACCCAATATTAACGAATACCATGCTTTCTAAAACGAGAAAAGTATTCGTAATACGCATGCACGTGAAAAAGCATTTTGAGGGTAGTGCACTAAGGTTGGATATTGAAACTTACTTTAAATCTCTTGAAGGACTAGTGTAAAGTAACTATATAAAAAATATGAGAACAGTAAGGGACTTTGTGATTTTATACCTAAATCAATAGACATACTGATTGTAAAATTAAAAGAAATTCTAAAGATAAGATTATTTATTGAAGGTACGTTGTACACTTATACACTAGTTTTACTACCAGCAGATAAGTGGCTTAAGGAGGTTCGGGAAAGATAATAAAATGCAGAGATCACAATAATATAGAGTTTTCTTAATAGTCTAGAATACGTAAAACTTAACTGAATTTTTCCAATATTTGTTACAGGTCACTTATAAAAGAATTATACAAACGAAAATCATATGATTAACATAGGCTTTTGTAAAAAGTAATCTTTTCGTCTTGTTTAAATGGACAAAACTTTTTGAAAAATGCAAAGGTGTTGAAAAAAATCTACCTACGAGTTAATTATTGATTAATTATTTGATGAGCAAAATTTAAAGGCATGTTATAGTGCATTTTAAACAATGCAAACGTTAAACATAAGAAAAATATTGATTTGCGAGGTGCAAGAGGGGGTGCGTGGTAAAGGGAGCCAAGATGCGCGGGCAGAGGGGACTTCCCCTTTCTCGTCTCTTTGAATGATACTCCTGAACCTCCTTAAGGTAATTAAAAAATTTTATAAGTCTATAGTAGAAGGCCATAAAGGAATTAACAAGTGAATCTTAAAAAATTTTTGTTAGAGAAACATAAAGCTGGAGGTCAGGCAATCTGTTTTTAGATGTAAGTCGTATCAGACGAAAAAACTGGTACTAGTTGAAACCAAACAGGCAACAATTATTAACGATATACCGATTAAAAAAGATATTTAAAGCTTTTTACGGACCCAGAAATAAGCCATCAGGTTATGGAAACACACATTTTTTCTTAATTCAAGACTGGCTGACAAAATACATCGTATAAGCACTGGTACAACGTACAATGGTGACAAATTGGTCAGATTATGTAATATCAATAAAATTGGCAACATGGCATTTAACCCACAGAGTAATGGATCAACTTAACTGAAGCAGCATGTTGTGTACGAATATTTTCGGCGTATGTTGATAAATTCAATAAATGGGACGAGTTTTATTTTGAGGCATGCTTGCATATAATAAATCCTACCATCAGAGCACATATATACGTGCCGTATATATTATTTTTCAGGTAAAGAGCTCGTATTCACTCGAGCCCTCAACGGATGGAAACGGATTAAACGTGTGGTAAATACTTTGAACTGATCACACATAATTTTAAACAAATACGAACAATAACAGCGGGAAAACAAAAGGAGGGCAAGTATAGATCAAATATCATAAAAGGAATCTTAATACTTGATTTATAAAACAAATCTTCTCATGTAAGGCCCTCACTTGACGAAAATAAGGAAAAGCGTTACCGTTTTTGGTTTTTCAACGGCTTCTTCTTTTCAACATTAAAAAAAAACCGTATCACTTCAATCTCTTAATGCCTAATTGTGTTTAATTTTTATGGTAGTTGTAGGGTTAAAAAGTTTTGAATCGATATTCTGCTCAATTTGTGAATTACAAACATGACTACAATCTTGCTGTATTAAGGGGTACTTTATCTTAGTCTATTAGGTAATAAGATTCTTGAGCTTGACTTCTTTCGTTGTTCAGTCTTACAGCTTACGGGTATCGTAATTTGTCTCAGAATTTTTGAATTATTTTTACTGATCAGGATCAATGTCCAATCAAAGTCTCGTCAGTAGTTTTACTCAATCAACAGTGACTATTGTCTTTGGTGAATCAGTAAAATTTTATTAATTTAATTTAGAGAGTATATAGATTATCCCACTACCTTTGAATATAAAGCAGTTCACATCATATTTTACCTTTAACATTTGATGTTACATCCCATTGTTTAATTAATATTCTGTGAGCGAGTTTTGTGCAATATTCAAAACACTTTATTTCACAGTGAAGCAAACCCATTCTATATCAAAGGTTTTCCTCTTTTGGAGTGCAATTATTCTTCATGTTACTGAATTCGCGAGTTATCATATAACACATTGGACATCGTTGACTGGAGCTATTATTAACTATGACATTAAGAGCACGGCTGTCAAACATGCTCTGTTTAACGTTGAGTGTCACATTAACCAGCTCATCATTAGACATTCTCAATGTATGTTTTGAAAGACTTAGTATCTGATTCTGACGGCTCTTAATTTTAATCAAACGATATTCTTATAGGTCTAACAAATCGTGTGCTTGCAGGAGTTGGATTGATCCAATTTTTTCTGTTGTTAACTGAACTTTCTTATAATTATGCAATGAGAAAGAAATAACAACTGATGAGGATAATAGCTAATATTGTCTTAATTTTCATAATGTTACTGTGGATTAACTTGTCCTGAGGAACTGTAAAAAACAGTAGATACTAATTATTCTGTTGTAAAAAAAGATTTATATGTTATATGTTTATCTGATATACAATAATGTCTCTCAAAAGTAAAAAATTTATTAAAAATATTAGGCAATTACAGAATGTAAATATATTGTATGACGATTGTTTAACAAGTGATGAAAATTTTTTTAAAAGGCTGTATTTCAAATTTTGTAAATGAATAATGGAAAACTTTAGGTTTCCAAAAAATAATAAAATAAATCTGATCAGCTTATAATGGAATATGTAAAAAGGTTTCACTAGATTCTAAATTTCTAGTTATTTTGTTAAAATTATTGCAATCAATATGCTAATAATTAAGCTTGGAACCCAAATATTTTAGATTATACACTAAATATTACAATTAATAACGTTAAGTTTCCTTTTCAAGTATCCAATGGCTACAAAGACCTTTTTAGCATCAGGACTAGTGAAGGCACAAGAAAGTGTCCCGCTACACACCTAATCACAATGTTTTTCTCACAAATGTACACCCGCGTAGGGTTCAACTGTGCTAAACGAACATATTTTTTATGCTTATTAAAACACTACCTAAATCGACAAAGTGCATATCTTTCCAATTCAGTGCTAGGCTTCGCACAAGCACTCAGCAGTTTTACTAAGAAAATCTTGAAGACAGACTTTTACTTTAATTTCGAATATAATGTAATTCATACGCTTATAATCCATTTTTTCGGTTAAAATGTCCTTGCAGTTAGGATATACACTATAATTTCGTACATGACAGTCGAGTTTACTATAAAAATCTTTGGAATAGTCTCCATTCAAATAGAAAGCTAATGCTGATTCTTTTGTGTGACGTATTTTGAACTTATCGTCAGTTTTCATTTCACTTGGATTATTTTCCTTATTAGAATTCTTCTTTTTTGCCAATTGAGCAGCAATTTCTATTACTTTTGCATTATTGTTTGCATCATTGAAAATCTATAAAGCACGACGATATTTTGTAACATAGGACGCTTTAACACAATCAATACTTTTTCTCCCAGAATTATGAAGACCTCTTGCTACCTTTCTTAGACGAACTTGTAGTCTTTTTTTATTTTTTTTACCATTTGGCATTGTAGAATAATTTAGAAAATCTATCAAGCGCATATGAATCTAAGTAATCCTAAAAGTGTGAAACTTTTTAAAGTAGGTTACTCCGATTCCCAATTAATTTTTTCTCAATTGTTGTAACTATAGATGCACGTATAGATGGGTTCAAAATTCAATTAAATGCTACTTGCGCGGTGTCAGTATAGGTATATAGTTGAAAATCTTTTCTAACATCTTTTTTATATACACGATTTATTAAAGTATTAAATAAATATGACATTATATTATATTAGTATTTTATAATCGTAAAAAACAATTTTTTTAATACAATAATTAGTAAATAATAACTATTCATCTGTAGTTAATTACTACGTAAGATTACAAATGCATTAAGTTTAAAGCTCTGTCATATAAAATAGTTCTTTTTAAACATATCTATGTTAATATATTATCACAGTATAATATATTGCAATAAATGCAAGTTCTGGTGAATAAAAAAATTAAAATAACAATTGAGTAATACGTGGTTGGAAATCGCAAAAAAATGTGATTTAATAACTTTTGAAGATTTTTTTTATGAACTAAGAGGTTTAGATATAAGCATCTCTGTAGGTTTTTTGCTTGAAATGAGCAAAAAAATAGAAAAAAAAAAATTTTTTCTTCTAACCAAAAAATTTTTTTAAATTTGCTTGAGAAAAATTTGTTCAAGCAATATTTGACCACATTATTAATATACAAACAAGTACGAATGTAAGGAAGGTACTAAGAGATTCAACAAATATTAAGTGTAAGAGAGACATTAAAGAAATGTTAAATATACTTGCACCCAGTCGCATGTAATATTATGTGATACATAACGTTCTTTCAAATATAAAAAAGTTCTCATATCTTGATAATATAGTCACTAATATCCTAAAGTATTATATCAAACAGCTTTATGCAGACTGAAGAGAGAGTTAGTGTTATATTTAAGACAGTTTAATACGTTTTTCTTAAAAAATTCGTGTATTTTTGTGAAATTTGGAGGTTAAAAATATGTAATACTTCTATAACAATTGTTTTCGAATTTAAAGAAAAAAAACCAAAAACCATCGCTTTTTGCTGTTTTGAGGTTATGTTAAGCATTAAAAGACACTCATATTTAAATAATATAGTAATTAACATTCTAAAGTATTAAATCAAACATCTTTACGCAGATTAAAGAGTAAATTCAGTTAAATTAAAATTATTTTTACACGTTTTTCTAAAAAAATCGTGTTTTTTTGTAAAATTTGGAGGTTAGAAAGATATACAATACTTCTATAAATATTATTTCTGTGTTTCACATTAACTTGCGAGTATGGTCTAATAAAAATCATAATTTTGTTTTACTTTATTCTGATTTGAAAAAAAAAACCAAATTACATCTACTTTTGCTGTATTGAGATTATGTTAACCATTAGAAGGTACTCATATTTAGATAATATAATAACTTACGTTTTAAAGTCTTGTATGAAACAGCTGTATGCAGACCGAAGAGAGAATTAGGGTGATATTTAAGACAGTTTAATACGTTTTTCTAAAAAAATTCGTGTTTTTTTGTGAAATATAGAGGTTAAAAAGACATATAATACTTCTATAAGTATTTTTTCCGTATTTAACATTATCTTACAAGTAGGCTCCAACAAAACTCATCATTTTATTGTAATCTGTTCTAATTTTGGAAAAAGCAACCAAAAACCATCGATTTTTGCTCTTTTAAGGTTATGTTAGGCATTAAGAGGTACTTATATCCAAGTAATATAGTCACTTACATCATAAGATGTCATAACTAACAGCTTTATGCAGACTTGATAGATAATTTGGTTGAAATTAAAACACGTTTATGCGTTTTTCTGAAAAAAATCGTGTTTTTTGTAAAATTTGAAGGTTAGACATACAAAAAATACTTTTATAAATATCTTTTCTATATTCCACGTTAACTTATGAGCACACCCTAACAAAAATTATTATTCTATTTTATTTCGTTTTTCACATATTTAATCAAAAAAAAAAAAAAAAAATCAAAATACTCCGCTGTGTGGCGGTGTTCTTCACGGCGTGGCCTCTATACACAAAGACTCTGAGGGTAAGAGTCAGGCTACTCGCAGCCGACTCTTTATCATCGAGAATCAAAATAAGAAATGACTAAAAATATTACCACTGGCCCTCTTCAGGGCCATCGTAAGTATTGACATCATTGACCCTCATTGACCATGAATCTCATCCGTATTTCTTTCAGAGCCATCTAACGTTGAACGACCTTGGCAACAATTACATTGTTACTATTGTTTCTAGCAATGATTCGTTGATTAAAAGACTATATAAAGCCGGCCACTACTTAACTAATTCAGCCAATTATTTGCAGACGTCACGAGCAGAGTTGTTTGTCATGATGCTGGAAACTCCGGCCACCGACTCTCCTTATACATGACGCTCTCGATTCTAAGCATTCAACCTAGAATAACGAATCCTGTACAAGGTATGCGCAGGGTGAACCCAACAATGAAGCTATGGACGTTGAAAAAGAGCTCTACAACTAGCTCTAACGCTTCAGACGTTGTTGTTTTCCTCCTGATTAGTCTGGTGCTACAACAGCAGGCCAGAGAAGATCATCCTGAGGTATCCAGACAGTCACGTTTGCTGAAAGCTTTAGTCAAAAAAGAGTTTAGTTCACTGGTCCTTCTCAGGGCCATATGTCATCGAACTACCTTGCCAACAAATATATGAAAACTTGACTTAGTTGTCAAAAAATACCCGTCAGGGCTTACGAAAGTTCTGAACACACCTATGGTTGCAGGGTGAATTGGAACGAAAACTTTAATTCCTTTGAATGTATTCAATTTTAAGTGTTGAGAAACTGATACTGACTATTTATTGTGATTGAAACAGCAGCATTAGAATCAGCAAATGAAGAATCCATTACATAAGAGATCTACTTTTTATTTTAACCCTGACAGTATTTACTTAAATCTTACAGCTTTTAAAATAGGTATACTAGTATGTATTTGTATTTATTGTGGTATTGAAAAATCGAGAAATCAATCTTCAGGAATTTGTCGCTCTGGTTAGAAAGTTGGAAGATTGAAAAAACAATTTTTCTTTAATCATACGTTTTTCGTCAGTTCTAAATCTTAACAGTTCTAAAAAATAGCCCTTATCATTTATTTCCACGTGAAAAAGTTCAAATAATCGGCCCTTTGAGGCCAACATATATTTTATGGTGTAAGGAGCTTACGGTACTTTTTAACATTATTATGTTTGTTACACTTCTTACACCTTATTATTTGACCAAATAAAGTGCACGGATTTCAAACGAAAATGGTTTGAATAAGAAGTTTTTTGTTTTAAGAAGTACCGAGAATATATGTAAAATTTTTATCTGAAAACGTTTAATATGACATGTCAACACACTGCTTTCTTGTCTAAGAGCACATTGTCTAAATGGAAATACTAACTAACTATTAGGTTTGTAATCGCTGATGTTTGTTGTCTGAAGGTAAATTTTATTTATAAATACACCGAAAAACTGTGGAGTTTCTAACTGCCGATGCATGCTTTTCTGAAGGAACATTTAATTATAAAACCACTAAAAAATTATTTAGTTTCTAATTTCCGGTGCATGCTCGCCTGAAAGCTTATTTTATTTATTAAAAATGCTAAAAAACTATTAGATTTCTAACTGTCGATGCTTGCTCGCCTAAGAACACATTTTTTCAACTAATATACTAAAAAACTGTTAGGTTTATAATTGTCGATTTATGCTTACCTCGGAGCTTATTTTCCTTATTGGTAATACTTTAGAAACTGTTAGGTTTTCAACGGCTGATGCTTACTAGATTAAGAGCGTATTTTATAAATGAATACACTAAAACACTGTTAAGTTTCTAATCGCCTATGCTTGCTCGCCTGAGGGCACATTTGATTAATAAATACACAGGAATTTTCTAACTGCCGATGCATGCTTTTCTGAAGGCACATTTCATTACACATACACTAAAAAATTGTTTGGTTTCTAATTTCCGGTGTATGCTTACCTAAAAGCTTATTTTATTTAATAATAATGCTAAAAACCATTTGATTTCTCATAGTTGGTGCTTGCTCACTTAAGAACACATTTTATTAACCAATATACCAAAAAACTGTTAGGTTTTTAATTGCCGATGCATGCTTACCTCTGAGTTCATTTTACTTATTGGTAATACTTCGAAAACTGTTGGGTTTTCAATGGCTGATGCTTAACAGATTAGGAGCATATTTTATTAATGAATGCACTAAAAAACTGTTGAGTTTCTAATCACTGATGCTTACTCGCCTAAGAGTATATTTGATTAATAGATACACTAAAAACTGTTGGGTTTCTAATTGCTGATCCATGCTCGTTTTAGTATAATCTTAAATTAAAAGTAAAATCTTAAATTTTTGGAAGTCACAAAAAATAAAAATGCATCGTTTATTAGGTTATGCTTACAATTTATATGTTTATTTAAAAAATCACTATTTTAAGGCAAATTTGTATGTAAAGTGATTTGTATAATATAATAACAAATTTTGAAAAATGTTTCGTGCATTTAACAATTCAATACATGTAAAAAATAGCATGTTCGAAATATTTAAAAAAATGTAAAGAGAAGTGGAGAGTCTTAGAGAAAAACTAGGAGTAGAGGAAGAGTACAAAGAGAAAGAGAGAGAGAGAGAGCCAAGCCTGCAGCAAAAGAGACAAGATGCAGTTTCTGCTTCCCCTACCACCAAATTTATTTTCTTGTGAGTTCGCTTTACTCCAGCTAACTCTCAGGTTTTCTTTCAGGGTTTCTTAAGAAAAATTCAGATGTAATTTCGGAAGTATCCTAGTGGGTAGCCCCTTGCGAAACTTACTATACATACAACACTTTTCTAAAGCTCCAAGGTAATGAAATCTTTGGAGCCTATAATGTTAGGAAAAAAATAAGTCCAAAACTCTGATTTGTCTTGCTTCGAATGTTCAACTGCAACAGGCAAGATTGAGAACAGCACGCAAGCGGTCAAACATTTGCAGCGCTAACCTCGAAATTGGATATACCACAGCTCGACGCTAAATGGACTGTAGAGCGTTGAGAGTGGGGACGCCATAGCTCAGAATTTGTCACCTGAGAGGCAAAACTTTGGACTATCAAGTGAAGGCAAGATTTCAAGCCGTAGCGTGGTGAACGTTGAATCATATTGGCGGATAAGTCAATTAGATAATAGGTTCACTGATTTATTTTTATTCTACATACATAATAATATTAAATTTAAATAGTGTTTATTAAAAAGCAGGAAAAATTAATTGAATTTTACGTCGTTTGTAAAATTTAACTACAAAATAAGTCTTAATGCAAAAACATGTTAAATTCATGTAATAAGTATAAAATAATGTTTGTAAAGATTTTTGAACTGGTCTAAATGTAGGAAAAGAAAAATTAAATTAAGTCATATTTTGTTTTTTTATTTATCTATCTTAATGAATATATACACGAAGCACTTCTAGCGTAATTCTAGCCATAACTATATAGTATATACTCTATTTCGTAACTTGATACAATATAATGCTGGCTATTTTTTTTAACTAATAAAACTGGGTCTGATGAGGGGAGGTTTTTTTAGTGAGTACAATGCAGTAGCATTATTGTTAAATAAGACCTTGAAAGCTTGATATTTATGGTCATAATAAATTGTATCAATTTAAAAAAAATGATGTAGACCGACGAGTGACTAATTTTTACCATGTTTAATGTTTGTATTTGGGATGGGAACATAATTAACATGACTGTTGTCTTGATGATAACTCATTGTAGGTTGTTTTTTGGTCAACAATCCGTCTTATAAATACTTGCTAGAGTTAAGATAATTAATATTTTAACTAATTCTTTGAACAAAAAATTGATCAGATCGTTTCCAGTGACTTATAAATAGCCGTATAACTTCGACAATACCAGTGGACNGTATCAATTCAGTAAAAATAATGTAGACAGACGAGTGACTAATTTTTACCAGGTTTAATGTTTGTATTTGGGATGGGAACATAATTAACATGACTGTTGTCTTGATGATAACTCATTGTAGGTTGTTTTTTGGTCAACCATCCGTCGTATAAATACTTGCTAGAGTTAAGATAATTAATATTTAAATTAATTCTTCGAACAAAAAATTGATCAGATTATTTTCAGTAACTTGAAAATAGCCATATAACTTCGACAAAACCAGTAGACTAAAACTGAACTAAAAATATCATGTTGATAAAAAAATTAATTCCATTTCTTGAAACAAGCATATTGCAATGAGCATGTTACCGCAAGATTGTTTATTCATGTTGAATTGGAATGGTATTAAGATATAAATATCTCAAAAAGTAAATGAGACACAGTGTAAAGTATCAAACGCACACATAAGAAGTTCAACATTAAGTTGTAAATTCAAAACCTTTAATATGGCAAATGTTACACTTCATCGTAACAGTCTATTAGGAAATAAAAGAATAATTAAAATTAACGTAAGTTAAATAATACATGCGTACTCCTGCATGCTGTTTGTTCCTTATCGAAATATGAGTAATTAAGCGTTATTCAAACTAAACAACACTGACGCCATGAGGCATTTGAATTTTGAGTTTTGAAAACACAACTATAAACAAAAGTATTCCAATACAGTCTCGTGTGTAACCTTATAATAATAAATAACAACAAATGATGAAACGTATTATTATATAAATACATACAGTAGACGATGGAATTTACATTTATCGATGGATTATATATACATTGTACTGTAGGCCTTATAAAAATACGTTCGCAAAAACTTTTCATCTCTGCGAGTCAATATTCAATACGCTATAGTTCGGAATCTCCCGTTCACTTGCTAGCCTGAAGTTTGGCCTCTCAGGTGCCAAACTCTGAGCTGTGGCGTCCCCACTTTCGACGCTCTACAGTCCATCTAGCGTCAAGTTGTAGTATATTCAATTTCGAAGTGAGCGCTGCAAACATTTGACCACTTGCGTATTGTTTTTATTTTGACTCGCACAGTACGGTATTCGACAGTTTATATTCAAGAGTGACCAGACCTGCAAGCGCAGAAATTTTTTGATCCGCAAAGCAACAATATTTCTTTCTGTGCAGATAAATTAAGATGAAACTTGTGGGTAGCACGAATTTTGGCCGTTTTTCGGGTCTCATGAAAAAAAATAAAATAAATATTTCTCCACTTGGTACAAATCAGTTGTTTATATAGTAAGTTTGCAGCCACCTTAAATTTGCCATTATAAATTTGGCTCGTTGGTCCCCAGATTCACAACGAGTGACCCCTAGAATCCCTGTACACGAAATCTGGTATAGATCTGTTAATTTAAAAAATTTGGCTGCCGTCTTGAATCTGCCATAATGAATTTGACTGATCATACCCTAGGTCCGTAATCACTAATCCATATAAGCCCTATGTACCTTATTTGTTACAAATCGGTTTTTTTTCGATAATTTTGGTTGCTATGTTTAATAAGCCATTTTTAATTTTGCTTACTAGACCCTGAATTCGTAATCAGCAACTTAAAAACCTCTCAATATCAAATGAAATTCAAATGAATTCATTTCTACTATGTTATAATGTTTGCATCATCGCAATTTACTACGTACATACCATATACGACGAATTTTTATAGCTTCGTAGAAAAAGATTCTTGTAGCCTATGGTCTTAAGAGCAATATGAGGTTGAAACGGGATAGATTAGGTGAAAATTCGTGGGAAGCAAGATAATTAGCCGTTTTTTGGGCTTTTTGAACCATTGTCTGCGGATGTCGAAGCTGAGGGGGGGGGGGCTCTTCAAAATTTGGTGAGTACCGATGGGTGCTCATAGGGGTTGACCCTCAAAATTTTCAGATGTAATTTCGGAAGTATCCTAGTGGGTAGCCCCTTGCGAAACTTACTATACATACAACACTTTTCTAAAAAAAAAAATCAAAATACTCCGCTGTGTGGCGGTGTTCTTCACGGCGTGGCCTCTATACACAAAGACTCTGAGGGTAAGAGTCAGGCTACTCGTTTGTATGCTACAATTTTTTGCCTCGTTTCTAATCACAGAAAATATCCAAGAAGATAAAATTTAAGAAACA
The DNA here is from genome assembly GCF_000648655.2 of Copidosoma floridanum. The sequence continues at coordinate 737,627 of NW_019379702.1, forward strand.
TTTTTAATCATTTTATTGATTACATAGTATTCCCAGAAAAAACAGTCTTAAGGCATTTCGAGTTTTTTACTTGAAAATTACGTAGGATTTCAATGAGGCCTAATATTAAGTACAGGTAATAATATTTAAAGAAGTAGTAAAAATTTAAAAAATGATGAAAAAGATTTAATTACATTGAATGAGGCTTCTACGATCCCAAAAAAAACGTTAGAAATAGTTAAAAGAACATTACGTGATTTATGTGATACAAATATCCATTTTGGTGATAAATCAACTGTTAAGAAGCCAATTTAGACAGATTCTCTTAATTTTAAGAAATAGTAATAGAAGCATGTTTATACAAGAAAGTATTTAATCATTATATCTTTGGTTATTGTTACGTATTCTTAATTTTAATATCATCTTTATTCGTTTAATTGACAAAACGTTTTCTAAATTATTATTAGGTATTGGAGAAGTAAAAGTTAAATTGTTTTAAGAAGCAAGTAAATGAAAACAAGTGATATTCGTTCCGATATTTTTGGTAAAGATATTAACTTTTTTAGAAATAGCGTTATACTTACTTCTCATAACGAATATACTTTTTTTTTTCAATAATAAAGTTCTTAATCATGTAAGAAGAGAAATGAAAACAAATAACAGCATAGATCATGCTACTCACAAGTGTTAGTAAGTCTGATAATGATATTTATATAAATTTTTCAATTGAATTTCTAAACAATATTTGTGGTGGCTTACCACCACATAAGTTTAATTTGAAAATTGTAGCAACTGTTATAATGGTACGAAATTTAAGTATAGTTGATGGCTTATGTAACGGTACAAGATTATAAATTACAAAATTACTTAAATACAATATTAAAGCAAAAATTATAACCGGAGATCAAATTGCATGGAGAGTTTTTTTTCAAAAAATTACTCCTAATACAGGAAATTCATCACCAGAACATTGCGCCAAGTTAGAAGGGTAAGTACAGATTTTCATAGTTACCATTTAAAAATTGTTTATCTTTAGCGAAAAATAGAATAATTGTATCATATTTACATAAAAAACAGTTTTTCCGCCATCCAATACTCAAATTATCATTGATTTTTTAAGACACTTAGTTTTTATTAATTTTCTCAGTTCATCTTTCATGTCACTTATACCTTTTTTTCTGTTGGACGTCAGTTCATGGCGTAAGATACCGCTGTATCCAATTGTGTTAAGTTTATATTCGGTATAGTATTTAAAAGTTTTTTGTTAATATGCCTGGATCTTACTACTACTTTCTTGATTAATTGATATTGTTATCATCATCCATTAATTTGGCTAAATAACATATGGCTTCACCTAATTGATAGGTTCCCGAAAAAAAATATTTTTAGATTTCTTTCAGTTAACTCTAGAAAGTCAATAATTTCATTAGATGTTATTTTGATCGAAGAAGAGGGCCGTCCAGACCATCTGTTTATCTCAGCTTCTATTGTTAAAGTATTTTCAATTTGTTTAATACTTAACATTCTTTCGATGATTGTATTTTGAAAGCCATCATTATCTTTATCGCTATTTAAATTCTCACCAAAAACGTTATTAGAAATAGATGAAATTTTTACAATATGCACTAACTTTTGGTGAAATTTAATTATCTAATTGCAGGTGACGAAGCTTGTGCTTCTTACTTAGAATTCTACGAGCAGCCTCTACAACCCATCTTAAATTAGTTACGTAACGATATTCATTTGCTTCAGCTGTACTTAAGTTCAAACTATTTCTCTGTAAGGCAGGCATGAGAACCTTGAAACTAAGATTTTCTAAATAAGGTGCCACATCTCTAAAACCTTTATGCAACATGTAATTATCATCTTTTCTTATGATAGTTTTTATACTATTTGGATTATCCATTACTTTTTCCATGATGCTTGCATCATTTTCTGTGGCCAAAAAAGGACCAGCGAGATCAACAAAGAATCCATTTGTGTCGCAAATAGTAAAAGGCTTGATCAAAGGATATTTCTTGTGACCTAAGTATGATTTTGATTGGTACTTGTTAAATTAACTTTTTTGATGACGTAGATGTGTTTCATTAAAAAACACAGCAAGCTCAGTTGTCTAATTCAACAGTTTTTTCTCATAAATGGAAGTGTGATCACGGACAAGATCCTTTTTCTTGATACTTCTTACACCAAAATACTTCGGTTGGACATATTTTTCAAATGAATTAGGTACTGACTCACAAAAATCGGAAACTTTTATTTCGTCTTCTATTTAGAAAATAGATAAAATAAAATTATTCAATGATGCAGTTCGTAATTTAAATAAGCAAATATCTAGAGCCTGCATGACGTCTCTAGAAGCTGATGATCTCATGGAAACTAATAATTTTCTCACCTTCTGCAATTAATCAATACAAAGAGTAGTTAAAGAGAATATTTGTTTTTCAGTAAGCTCTGATAATTTTACTCTTTTTAAGAATGTTTTTGAAGCTCTATCTGAAAATTCCTTTTAAAATAAACATATTTCGTCAGCACTTAAAAAGCTAATACCACAGTATACCTGTATAAGTTTGAAGTCATCATGAAAGAATTTTTTTTTAATTAAATGATTAGCACATACTCGATTTCAGTTTGGTATACAGATTTTCATTTTTTTTAAACACTGCAGTCTTGCAGTTAATGGTACAAGTGATAAGTTATTTTCATTTCTACAGATGCAACATTTCATACTAGAAACGATCGTTCTTTGAAGGGGCAACTCTGTGGTAGGTATTTTTTTTTGGGTGTTTTTACTGCTACCTCAAAAATGCTTCATGAGCTCTGTGACCTAGCTATTTCCTAGCTTGACTCAGTGTTCATTGACTGACTCTTATCACTGGTTGAAGATTCTACTTACATTGTAGGTTTTCGTATGCCACAAAAAAGAAATCCTCTACACTTATCGCAGAGTTTAAACCTAATTTTAATATCATCCTTATTCAACTGCTTACAAACGGCTTCGACTTCATTAGCTGGATAAATTATATTAATCTGAGCTGGCATTCTACTGAGATTTTGATTCCAGCAATCGCAGCATTAATCAGTTGCACTAAATTTATCCATGTTTAATGCAAAAACTGAAATGGCAGATATTTAAGATATGTTAAGAGATCATAAAAGTTATTTTCAAAAAAATAGATCTTTTGAAAAGTAATAAAACCGTTATTTCTTTTTTGATGAAATTAATGAATTTGATTATATTATATTAAAGTTATTTAAAAAAAAAAAAAAAATTCTAATGAAAATTTGCTTGCAAAAAAATAAGGGATACCTAATGATTCCAATCTCATTCAATCACTTATCACCCTGACGCTCGGTGGGAACAATCGAGAAAAAAATGTTTGAACCTACCTATAGTCTTCAATAATGAACGGACTTCCGACTTCCTTTTTACATTGCTGTATGTATGTAGAATCAGTAGCCAAAGGCACCTATTAGACAACAATAATAAGTTGAATGAAGAAAAGAATGAAAAAAACTCTGTCGATTACGGCTGGTTGCACGCGAGTAAAGAGCATTTCTCGACAACATCCCCCCCCCTGGCAGATTTTACCTACAAGCATGGTGGTAGTTAAACCCTTGTGTGTATTCCATATGCCTTCAAAATGAGTGCGCAGTGGATTGAGCGCACTAAAAGAGTGTGCGTGATAGCCTACTGCGCTTTTTTTTAATGTGCAGAGCCTACTGCGCTCTTTTTTTGAAGGCATATGGAATACACCCATGTACTTGACTCAGAAAACAATTTTTTTTTTGACAATGTAGTCGAGTTGTATGCAATTTGAAGATAACGCGTCTTATGCAATCAAATTATCAAATGCATTTAAATTTTGGATTTCAATGTCTTATGTAATTTACTAAAAATTTTGATGCAATTCATGATATAATGCTTTTAATTAACGTTTTTTTTGCAGAAAGTATCATTGTTCATGATACCATTTTTTAAAAATGTTTACAACAATTCATCTACTTACTTCTTGGATGTACTATCATGAAATCCGTGTTCAGGAGATCAAAACACGTTAGTAAGCCTAAGCAAGAATTTGGATACGAGAAATGTCATTTACTGTCACTGTCTCCTGGACTACTGAATCAAGGAATATTAATTACTGATAACATACACCATGTTATAGCAAATTTACGTGTTCAAAATAGTGAGAAAGTTGAATAACACTAAAGTATAGTGTTTAAATAAACGTTTAAGCCTTCGTAAGTTCCAAAAAATTCTCAAATAAATGTGTAACATGCAATTAGAAATTTTAAAAAACGTTATTTTTGAGGCATTTCGAGTTTTTTACTTGAAAATTACGTAACGGAAAAAAAAATTATGAAAACGTTTTTTTGCTCAAAAGTGGAGAAAGGAAAAAACAAAAATTTTTATTTGCACATTAAAAAGTTTTTTGATTTGTTAAAAAAAGTTGTTAAAAAATTTTTACTCAAGGATTTTCAATCAATAATCTTAACTGTAATTATAATAGTGAACGTTGTAAAATATAAGGCCCAGCATGGGAGAAAAACTATAGAGGAGAATGTGAAACGCGTAAGCAACTTGTGCAATAAGAACGCATGAACTTGGCAAAACGAAACATCTTAAATAAAGTTTTTTGCACCTGAAAACAGCTATATCCGGTTCTTTGCAGCTACATAAAGAAAAAGAAAATTTTCAGAACAATTTAAATTTTTTTACGATCTGTTCAACGAGCATTTTAAAGGTGATGTTCCAGAAATATATATTTTTTATTATTTTTACTTTGATTTTACACCATTGTTTGATGCAAAATAAGTACTCATGGCAGTGGGATTCAATAATCTAAAAAAATGCAACAAAAATGTTTATCAATATCGATTTCGCCATTGGTTTTGAGATATGTACCAAAAAAACCAGAAAAAGGCTTGAAAAAACGGTTTTTCTTAATTTGTAGTATGTTACAGCACAACAAAAATTTTTAAAATACTATAATTCAAAAGAACAAAAAAAAGGATATAAAAAAGTGTTATTTAGAAGTTAGCCAAAAATACCTACATAACCTAAAGAACCATTCAACAATTCAAAAATTTTTTTATGAGCGCCATTATAATTAAAAAAATCACTCTATTTCTGTTGTAGAATCCACACGATCTTACATTTTTTCAGATTTGTTGAAGTAGCTGATCAAGCAGAAATAATTTTTATCCGGAAAAACACGTTTTTATAGGTTAGAAGGTCTGTACTAGCACTTAGAAAAAGGCTACAAATTCAGCTGGAGAAGTTTTTACTAAAGTACTTTTAAATGGTCAACTGCAATATAAAATCTAGAAAAGTGCAGTTGTTTACTATCTTATTCTGATATCTTACCCTTTACATACATATATACATGGATACAAACACGCACACGTACATACATACTTTTATAAATACATACATACACACATATATATATATATATATACGTAACATGCTTACAACATCAACATAATCCTACAAAAAAACTTTGTTTATTCACAAAATAGTCAACTAATTTTTATTATCCTAAAGATATGATATCAATAAAGAGTATTCACGTTCTTGAATTTATACGCGAAGAATCTACATCATTAAAAAAAAAATCGATTTCTCAAAAAATACGGAGTGTGGCAAAGGTATGTATGTCATCAGTCCTCATATTACAAAAATAGTTTTTTTTTGCTTTACTAATATTCATATTAAATGAAGCATTAAAGTTAGATTTAAAAAAAAATCTTATTAATGTCAAACGTTTTTTATTTACTATTTTAACATGAAAATTTGATATTAAATTATATAAGACGTGTCACGTAGCTTGCTGGTCTTAAAATTGCTTTAAAGTTCACTCAATTAATAACATGATCGATGTACTCAGATTAACAAGTTTCAATTCAAGGTATTGTTGTTGTAGCTCAAACGTAGACAAGCAGAAAAATTAGATAACATGGTTCGAGTTGTAGGTCCTAGTTGTGCAGAAAAATTGTGTTGTAGAACAAAAAAAAATTTTTAAAGCAGGCCTGGCAAGCTGTGTAATACGTTTTCTATAAATCAATATTTAATTCTTACTCCACAATGATAGCTAAAAAACGTTTTACATTAATTATGAATGTAATTTAATAAAACTGTAATGCTGTATTCAATGTAAATATTATTAAATTAGAAGGAAAGTAATGTTGTGGTACGTGAACTGACAGTAAATATATTCTACTGAACACCGTATTTTATTCGACATTAGCTTTTTTTATACTTTATACATGTTCTCAGTAGACAAATTTATAAAAATCGACTACTCTTTTTTTATCTCATAAATTTGGAAAAATAATAAAAGTTTAAATAATTTGTGCATAAATAATTTTTGTTGTAGGATTATGATTTAATTGTTAATATAGTATACGTACATGTTAAAGTATGTTTATAGATTTTTATTTAAAAGCAACAAAAATAAACAACTTATTATTTAGTTACTTTCCATCTCTCATGCTTGAACTTTTTTTAATGACATTAAAAATATTCGTATATTTAAACATTAAGGACACATCATATTTTGTTTGAATTTTTAACTGGAATAGTAGCTATTGATCTCACTTTTTTGTGATGTCAAAATTTGGTGTTAATATATAATAAAGAAAGTTGATTGTTGGTTACTAATGTGACATCTCATATCATATACCTAATATTTATTACTTTAATACACAAAGTTCTATTTAAAAATTATAAAAAGCAAATGCTGAGTGACCTTTAAACATCTGTAGACCTGCTTCTGCAGTCGTGTGACGTAAAATTTATTTCTTTTAAAACAAGCTACCATCGCAAAATTTAAACCACGCTTGCAGTCTCCAAACAATTTTATAAAATGTTTATCGTACAAGCACTATTGGGTAGGATCAGAATAAGCTAAGTTAAGAAAACTGCAAATTGTTAAAACTCTGTAAATGTGAACTTGAAACTGTAAAGCTTATGTTATTTGTAAAAATTAATTATTTCTGACTTCACCAAATTCATTAAATCAGTAGATCAAACATAACTTGACTCTTAATTAAGCTTATTTTCTCAATTTCAATATTTTGAGATTTGGAATTTCTCTTAATAGAAACAAAATTTTAGCTTTACAATACAAATTTCAGCAAAATACAATAAATGCAAATTAAGTTAGTTGTAGAACATACTTCTGACCTACGAAAGGGATGCAAAATTGTAATTTAGTCAGAGTTTTAAGTTCAGTTATTTCTCAGACAGTTTCAACTTTTCCTTAGAAGTTTAATTCATTTATCCTACTGACTATTGTTGTGAACAGAAAAAAGTTAAGCAAGGGGAAACAAATAATAAGTGAATACGGCACCATTTATTTGATTACATACGCAATGTACGACATTTTGACCACGTTGTTTTGGCTTCAAAACAGTAACAACAAAAATGACAATATCTATCTTAAAACCTCAGCTTTCGAATAACTTTGATTATTTTTACAACTTTCTCTTACATTACCCTGAAAAACACAAATTAAAATAGAAAATGTGTTTTAAAAATCAGGTTTTTTATTTTAATAAATATTGTAAAAAAAGTTTTTTTTTTTAATTTCTTACAAATAATTGAATTCGAAGTTAAGCGATGTTTAAAAATCGTATATGCCAACTGCATTACAGAATGATAGATTTTAAACAATAATAGATAACTATAACTATATTTTGTGTTGACATTTGTGAGTAAAATGTGCTTGGGGTTTGTCATCTATCAACCATTATTGTTTTATTTGTTCATACCTCAAAGTGTGTTTATACCAATCATTTACTTTTCATTTTCTTTCTTTATTTCTACTTTTCTTTGCATAGCTCGTTCAATGTAATAATCAGATTTCCGAGAATTGTAATAACTGTAACTTTGCTTTCTTATTTTGAATTATAAATTAGGAATTTTGTAACTTTTACTTTTTATTTATGCACACTTTAATTTCAGAACTTTTATTTTTTATCTCATCTCTTTATTCTAGTAACTTTTAACGGTCAGTCTAGTATAAATGTTTACAAATGCAATCTTAATAACTCTGATACTGATAAAGACTACTTGTATGTATTTATACATAGCTAACTTTAGTCATTCTCTCTGCTATTAAAGATAATCAGTCAGATACTTCTCAACTAGCAAAGAATCAACAACGATCGCGCTCTGTGCTCCGATAACCGTTTTTACAACACATAAATACGTTATTGAATAAAGACTACTGAAAATACTAAAAACACTCAAAAGTTTTACTAAACCTTAGTAGTTTCCAAATAATTGAAATTTAGAAGATCCCCGCGTATTAATTGTAACAATTCTAAAGTTAAGGATAATATATGTGGGTATGTATATGTGTGTTTATATGTATACNTTATATGTATAATTGTATAATAGATTTATCAATAATTAGCATTTATTTTCTTACTCATTTGCTTATTTTTTTTTTTGTCGTTATTATAGTGAATTAATATATTTAATTTATCACGATCCAATTTCGATGGTAAAGTGCTGTAATCCTTGGGGTTCTATCACGACTTTCGATATCTCGCAAAAGCCAGTATTTTTTTCGATAGTTCTCATACTGCGCATGCGCACAACCATAATTTTATGTAAATTATCGAAAAAAATACTGACTTTTGCGAGATATCGAAAGTCGTGATAGAGCCCTTGGTGGAACATAACCATGTTAAAAAAAAGTCTTGTCAAGTGTCCCTTAATTTGTTAAGATGCTTTTTTGGTAGTACCAAGAGATGCGATGATTTGTCTTTAGTATAATATAGAATTATTTAAAATTCAGAAATAACAATAAAAGTGTAATGAAAACTACGTTAAAACAGAAGTAGCCGTATTAAAGCTTATAACTAAAAAGTTCAAATCGTTTGATAATAAGGGAAAAAAAATAAGAATACTACTATTACTACTTACAGTTGGACTGAGATTTTAAAATATAAAAGATGTGATAGATGAATATGGGTGTGAATAGCGTAAAGCTAGAAATGCTCTTGATCTTGTTGATAAGCATGGAATTTTTCTGGGCCTGACAAGAAAAAAAAGCAACCTGACATCCATATAGAGCAACGAGTTAAAGAGTTTTACGAAGAAGATAAGGTAAGTTGTCTCATACCCGGTATGAATGATGTTGTTTTAGTAAAAGATAACAACGGAGATCAAAAAAGTGTTTACAAGCGGTTATTATTAGAACATTAAAATGAGTTACACATTATTTCAGAAAGAGAATAAAAAAATAAAAGGAGGTTACGAAAAGTTCTCGTGGCTTTGACAAAATATTGTGTTTCAGTAGATACCAGTAAAACTCACAACGTGTGCGTTTGCGTTTATCATAAAAATGTTGAATTATAGCTACAGCCTATAAATTTAGAAAATCTTACTTAAAATCAAGCAACACCTACCCAAGATTACCAAGATTGTATTAAAGCAATGATATGCCAAAGCTCTACGGAAAAATGTTTTTTATTGGTCAATAGCTTGCTAAACAGTTTAGATAGCTCCAAAATAGAAGGTCAAAGAAGCTGCTGCGAAAATTCTTGATAGGGAATGAAATCTGTGATATCAAGTGGAAACTTGGGGAAAATCAGATTGTTTGCACCATTGTATAACCTACCATCTTGATTCATGATTGTTTAGATAAATTTGGTGATAAATTGATAAAATTAAATTCTTATAATTTTTTGGCAAGAATAATCGTTTAAAACACAGAAGATCAGTTGTCATATCTCTTTACCCGACTCACGACACAATAGCTGTATGTCAATATAAAACGATGATAATTATTTACGTTAAAAAAGAACTCATCCAAAAGATAATTTATCTTGTAAGTGATGGCGTAGATTATTGTTTTTAAAATGAAACTAATATTTAACTCTTTGCAAACCACAAAAAGTTCTTTGGAATAGTTTCACAGTGGTATTTTTATGCCACTGCCTATGGTAAAGGAGTGCGTAATAGTGTTGGAGCTTTAAATTGTGGAGCAAATAGAGCAAGCTTGCAGCTATCTTTTGATAAGCATATTTTAACAGCAGGAAACTTTTTTTATTTCGCTGAATTTTATTGCAAGGAAACTTGGGTATTTTTCTGTTCTAAAAGTGAATATGACAAAGTTGACAAAGGCCAATTGATATTTATTTGATAAACAGGGCCTTCTTCTGTCCGCTTTAGTGTACTATTTGCCAATATTAAGTTAAATGGGAGAATTTGTCCAAATTTGTCCAGATAATAGCTTATCTCGGAAACAAGTACTTTAAAGGTTTTAATAATATGAAAAATAATTTGCTGGTGATTTTCCAAATTATCGTATTATTTTTTCGGTGTCATGGTTACTTATTCTATTAGTAAAGCTCGAGAATAATGATTTGATCATTTTTTTGTTTATCTCCATCATCTTTCTTAATGTATAACTCATGTTCTCTAATTTTTTGATTTCTACATAAGTCAGACTTTTTGATCCTGCTTCTGCGATTTTGCTGTGTGTCTGTCAATAGCCCTATGATCAAGCCAACATTTTTTGACTCTTTTCATTTTTTTACCCAAACGATAGCTCTTGTTTTTACCATCTGTTCCTTGAATCATGTTATTTTTGAGCTACTTTTAAGAAGTCGTTACATGTTCTACTTCTTCATGGCATCAGTTTGAATTGAAATCAGTTTCAACAGTACTTATTGATAGTCACACTTACAGGTAATGCTATAATGACAGAGTTATCCATCGCACATCTGCATTCACCTACCTCCTCTTACTTAACCCCATATATTCTATAAGATACACATTGAAATATTTCACTGTAATATCCTCGTCCTTACCAACAAAGCTTTAGGAGCGTAGACATAAAAAAAGTGAACCAAAGCTTTTTTATTACATAGTCATATATGCTTAATTTTAAGCATAAATGTAGAACTAAAATTTTCGAACGAAATTATTAGTACTATTAGTTGGTATGTGATATTTTACACGTATTTATTGTACTACATCTCATACACGAGAAGTAAAACTGGAAATTTTTTATTTTATTTTAATGCACAGTTAGGAGTGTTAATAATAACATGAAAATTGCTATGAAACTTGTGTGTGAAGTAGGAGTCTGAGTGAAACGTGATTAAAAATAATAGAGTAAGTGATTTGTGAAGGGAAAGATTTAACCAGTTTCACGTAGATACGTGAGAAATTTTATAGATGATACTAGAATGACAATGCAATAAAACCCATTTTAAGTAATGTCTTTTTAGTACAAGAACCATTTTTTGAAAAAGAAAATTCTTTGTACTGCATATTAAATTGAAAATCAGTATCCATACCTTATGGGTTATAGTACATTTTTTCAATAACTTAATTAGACAGGAATGGCAAAGGGATACTAAGAGAGGTTTAAAGTATAAACTCGTAACATTCTTGAATTCTTAAGCTAAAGCATCAAATTTTTAGTTCGTTCTTACTAAATAATCTTGACTTATAGCTTAGAAGCTGGAAATAAAAAGTAATCATGAGTTCTTGAAATTTTTTAATAGTATCACATTTTTGAATCTTCTATATTGTTTTTTTACACATTTAGACGCTTAAAAATAAAAACTTTATACCTTTCCTTTTTATTATTATACCTTTCCTTTTATACCTATTTTTATATTACAACATTAAAAAATAACTCATACGTTTATTAAAATAAATATAAACCTTTTTTTAATTTTATTTTTCAATGATGATTCAAACATTTTGAAATTATATTCGATTTCAATTCATCCTTAATTTATTTTAGTTTTTTAAATCTTATTTCTAAGCTACCTACATGTACTAATATATGAAACTTAAACAAATTTATAATTTTATATTTAAATCATGTGTTTACTTCTTACAAACTTGCAATAGGTGAATCACTAAATGGGTACGTACAAGATTTTAGTTTTAAGAAAGAGACTCTTAATAGTTGTGCAACCACAAACACACAAATACCATGTACGATACATTGAAAAGGAACTTGTTATAATATTGTTAATTATAAACTGTATTTTTGTTATTTATTCAAACTCCATTTTTAATGAAATTACTTATCATCCAGTTAAACAGATATAATACCTTTCTCAAATCGGTAGAAAGTTATTTCGTTTTCTTTGTAAAGATGCAATATGAGAGTAATTATATTTTATTCAATATTATTTTTACGTGGCTTCAATAAGTTACTTTATTAATGATGGCATTTTATATGTTTGTAGCTGCATGTAATTTTTTTTTTTTTTTTTTTTTGTAATCACCACGAAAAGATTCCAACAAGTTACAATAATTTTATTATAATATAACAAGTATTATAAGTTCATACTACTACGTTTGTAGTTATTTTTAAGTCTCTTTGATTATCTGGTTGTGTGTTGTTGCAAAAAAAATTTTGGCATCATTCCAACTGTTAGTAGAAATGAATAATGATGACAGTCAAGCATCTATTTTTTGCTTTCCCTAGCTATTGAGCATGGTGCACAATTTGATTATTGTTTATATAGTTCTTATGAGGTCTTTGTTCTCTTTTAAATTTTGTTCGCACATTTTTAAGCCTTTCAAAATGTGTGTAATTTTTTAAAATACTCTGGAAGTAGAGTCAACGGCTTCTAAATTATTTAATTTGACTACTGTAACAATTTTTGGTACTGTATGATGATTACAAACTTGAAAAAAAATTATACGTAATATTTACAGACATTATCTCAAATTCTTTTTAATATTAAAATGATGGTAAATAAATTAGCTAAAAAATTGTTATTTTATACTTCAATCCAATAAGAAGATGCATTTTGTTAAAATTTATTTATTATATCTATAGTACGGCAGATGTCTCATGATGATCGTTCTCCTTCTCCCAGTAAGACTTATACAGCTCAAAGTCCAGTTTCTCCAAATGATAGTAGTGGATTTAGTAGTAGACGTTCTAGTCAGGACGGCTTTCACTTAGAAGAATTGTCACTCATACAACAGCAGTTATCAGAAATTAACAATCGCTATGAGCTTCTTGGTGTTAAATTGTCTGACAGACAGTTAGAGCTTGACACCGTTATAGAAGAATTAAGGAAATATCTCGACAATTTAAAAACACTCAAGCAGTTTCTGGATAAGGTAACTAATAAACTTTGTAATACTATCAATTATAATTATAAGTCTTGTCAATAATGTTTCGAATTTACAGTAGCTAAAAGATGATTGAACGTCAAACTTCATAATCTTATCGAGGTGCACTGGTTATTTTCTTATTTTAATGCAGTTATCTACTTTCTTTGATTGTTGAAAAAATACAGAAAGTTTCTCTTAGTAGGCATATTATTGTAATGACTTTATTCAAGCAGGATCTAAAAAAGTAAATTTTGTGAATTATGCTACTTAAAAAATAAAGTGATGAGTAATGTTGCTGTAGATATTGTAGTAGTGCCATGAAATAAATACAGTAATGCTGATAAACCTTTTTTCCATTTACTTGGACTACTCTTACATAAGCACAACAGTAGAATAATCTTTTTCTACCATTTGAAAATTAAAAAAATCGTTGTGAAATATATTCATTTGAACTGGGCACTTATTATCATCCACCACCTACAGTTTGTTTTAAACCCAAGTTTTTTGTTTCCTTAGTGTAAGTTGTAGAACAAATTTTTTTTTTTACTGGTCAAACTATGTATTATTGTAAGCGTTATTACCATATACAATTCACCAGTCTATATAATTAACAAATACTGATATGTTATTTAAAAGTGCGTTTAAAAGAACTTAAAAGTGTAGTACTAATTTTTAAAACTATTACTTATAGTCCGTCATAAAAGTTCTTATTTGAATAATAACAACGTTAAATTTTCTAATAAAATGATTAACTTTTATTATTATTAGTTAACACTAAAACACATTATACTCCTCATTTTTATAAATCATGAAATACTTTTTACATTGACCTGTAAGCCTATAAAAATAAGATAACATTCAACGTTTGTCATCAATTAATTTATTATAACATTAAAAAAAAAAATAATAATAATTATTGTGATCTGCTGTAGTTTTGAATAGTCTTATAAATTATAGAATGCGTATCACTAAATGACAAAATTATGTGAATTGTAAGTCATCACTGACTATTTACTATATTGTATACTACAGCTTTGTCAATAGCATTTGGTACAAGCAAATAAATTATAGTGGTGTTTGTATGATAAAAATTTTTTTTTCTACGTGTCAAAAAACTTACTGACCTTGTTCAAAACTTTACTTTTGTTATTACTCGATGTTTACGTTTTTTATTTATTTAATCGGAACGTTTTGATACTTCTTACAAATATATGTTAACACTATTTTGCTGTAAAAAATTTCTAACTCTAATGTTATTTAATGATGATGACTTATCAATAACGAAAGATTGCAAGTAAAAATAAAAAAAATTTATAATCATTAACGCTACGATCCGTACTGTGAGTCACTACATCCAAATCTTACTATGGATAGTCTCCAGTACGTATGCATCTTTTGTCAATTTTAATAAACGCTAAACAAATAGTTTATACGTAAAAAAAACCTTATTCATATTAAATGAATTATACTAATATACCAAAAGTATTAACGTTAACAATCTAGCCTCAAGCCCATAGTTTTTTAAATTAATGACTTCCAAAGCTACAACTCTCACACCTACAACTTCCGAACCCATGAACCTGGAATTTAGTAATCTCTGACTAACAAATTCACTAACCACAAACAGTTGACTGACAATCCAAAAATTTGAAAATCTACAGCTTAGGCAAATCCGTTTTACAAATGCTAAAGCCACAAACCCCAAACCCCAAACCCAAAATTTTTAAGGTAAAAAATCCCACATCACAAAAACTTAAGATTTCTGTATCTGAAACCTCATGCGAACTCTGAAGAAAACATTTTGAGAAACAACATTAGCACCGAAAAACGATTAAATTGAATCTTGGATAATCTTCGTAGAACCAACAGTCAGCGAGTTATCATTTTTTTTAACAGATTGTTTTCTTTCATGCAATTATTCGAAAAAAAAACTTCAAATGCACACAGCACTACAAAAAAGTAATCCTCAAGAAAACGAAATTGATCGAAAAATTGATTTGCTACGTTCAAGCGCTCTCAAAAAATATTTCTTAATTTTTTAAAGTTATTATTTCACATTAGGAAACCAAATTATCGTATCAAATCTTAATGATACTTTTCCTATCTGATCGCGAATGCCACCAGGGCATGCATCAGGCCCAAGAAACTTCTTGTGCTTGCCTTGCTCGAATGCACACCTGTTGAAAACCCTATTTTTTCTACTGAGGGTGTACTAAACGTCCAAATGTAAAAAAACACCCAAAGTAAAAAATAGTATATCTCTTTACTAGAGCAGTAAGTACACTTGCACGCCTGGAGGGCATGATTGTTCTCTGTTTTCTGCCTAAGATACGAACGACTGTTTATTTATCGAGGGCGCAAAGAGAAATTTCGTGCTTGTGGGCACACTCTCCACCCACCGATTACTTTCTGCCCTAAGACAAAATGTTTTTCCTGCCCGTTAGCCAAAAGTTATTGGTGGGTGGAAACTGAGTCCTAGAGTGGAAAACGCTGTTCTCAAGGGATGAAAATTTCTTTTATTGAAAGTATTTTGTATCGGAATATATCTTTTACAATTTGAAAAGAAGGTGAAGGGTAAAATTCACATAATTCACGTATAATAATTGAAAGTAAGACAGAGGGGAAGCTAAGAATAACCTGAAGGTGATGCTTATGTCAAAACTAAACTCGAAGCTGGAGGGTTATTTAAAGAAATAAAGCTTAAAGAATAATAATATAGTTTTATGTATCGTAAACTCCAAGAAAACAAAAAAGAATTCTCATCAACTGGGAGCAGAGTGAGGCAACAGAATCGTCAATGAAGTAAAGCTGCTTAATATAAGGAGTTTTACTGACCAATATTGATGTAATTTGCCCTGTTCATTAAAATTCAAACAATAGTATTCTTATACTTAGTATGAAGCTAGCTTTCTCTTTCCAGGGGTTGGAAGGCTTACAGGACCTTGAGACGAAGGTCACGTGCATCAACAACGGTTGCTGTTTTTAGGACCTATTTTCGCTGTCTCCGCTGTTTGAAATGCTATAAACAATGACTTATCAATTCGCGTATGGACGTTGAGCTGTGTAATAATAGAATATACAAAATTACACATGCAAAAATTTTATGTAATATCTATAGGTGTATATAAAATATGTTTTACGCAAATAAATAATAGTTTTCATACCGTGAGCACAAAGTCCGATGAAGGTACCCGGAAGACAGATACTATACATTTTTGCCCTAGATGTGAACGCTACTTTTTCGCCAAGGGTGCACAGGATTGTTTTGTGCTTGCAGACACTTTTTAAGGCTACCAATTGCTTCGGGAAAATTTGGCACATGGTTTTTTCTGAATGAAAAATAAAAGAATGAAACTGTNCTAACACGATAGCACTCTCAATGCTGCTCGAATAAAGGTAGAACTGCAACTACTACTATGGAGCAGGTAAAAAGATATAGTCAAATGTATAGGTGGTTATAGACCCTTAGGGATATTATAATGACAACCCAAGAAAAAAAATTCCCTAACTAGATACTTTTTTTTTCGACTTTTGGCCAGCTTTTTGGGAATTGGCCGCACTGTGCGGTGGTTGGTTTAGCGATGATTATTGCAATGTCACTGTGGACAGAGGTATGTATGTACAAAAATTTTTTGAGAATTTATTAGTATAATATATAGTAACACTTTAAAATTGCAAAAGTTGTAGCCTGTCTGTTTCCTAGTTATCGTGTTCAATGAACTAGAATACAGAGCTTAAGATTTTAATGTACAAGTTGTGTTGCTCTAGTCTTGGCATGATAAAGTGCAACACTTACTTTAACAAGCTCTATCATGAAGTATTGATGTTTTTTTTTAAGAACTATTTTTTTATATGAAGTAACAAGTTCAGAAAATTAGAGTTCTTGTGATATGGAATTCTTTGCCTCGGGAATTTTAAGTAGGGAGTTTTGGCCTTAACATTCGTGAAACAGATGTGTCTATGTTGTAGATTTTCAAAATTAGGGATTGTCAGTCAACTGTTTATGGTTGGTGAGTTTTCTAGCTTAAATTTAAGGTTGATGTATTTAGAGATAGTGGGTATAAGGGTTGTAACTTTAGACGTCATAATTTAAAAAATGGAGCGCTCATGGTTAGTGTTCCTAAGGTTTATTGACTGTTTATTACAATGGACGAAAAATGCACACTTACTGGAGACAAGCCCTTTTTAATATTTAGGTGTAGTGATCCAACGTACGTATGATAGCGTTTATCCTTGTCACTTTTTGATTATTATTGTTTGTGGTCTTCTGTAATGATCAAATCATGAAAATTAAGGAACATTAAAATCAAAAATATTTAAATATTTAAATTTAAAAATATTTAAAAAATATAAAAAGGGGTGGTCCGGTGCTCCTCAGGAACTTCTGGGGGGAACCTGTAAAGGGCCCGGCTGTGAGTTGACCAAGCCAAATGGCGATGTCGTTGCTCGTCTTACGGACGGGCCGCGATGTTGTATACCGCCTTAACGGTGTGTTCACTACATGGGCACATCGTACGGGTAAAAACTGATACTGATGTTAAGTCAATGATACTGAGCAAAAATATTTCACAGAAAAAAAGTAATCTTAGATGTTTGTAAAAAGTATCTAGACAATCATTTAAGGTACAAAACCATTTCGATGAAATAAATAAAAAAAAAGTAAGCAGCAATAAATAACCATAGTTAAGTTTTGAATTTACTTAATTTTCAGGCTCATGGAATAAGACTATTTATTATATTAAGAAAGAAAAAAAAAAATTAGTATTCATTTTTGCATTCTACCTACCAGGTAAATAAAATAACCTAATGCTTCCAAGCAGTGAAAATCTTTTATTTCTCATGTAAAAATGATATTATGTCTTTTTATTTTTAGTACAAATTTCTCTTGTTTTTATTTGCCATTCAAGTTTAATATGTAGTAATTAGAGTAGGGGTTACTTTAATTAACTCTCACATTTCTTCCGCACCCCTACAAATAATCCAATATCTGTCATGGTTGCACCCCCCCCCCTTTCCGATACTTTCTCATAAAATAACAGGAAATTCCTTTGTTTTCTGTTTTATTTTGATGAGTTCATTTTTTTATAATAAAAAATTTATTGTAAATAACTAAACAGATTTTATTTACCACCTGTTAGAAACTGTAAGGTTTATATTGCATTAACTTTTTTATTAGTTACAATACATAAATATGTAATAATTTGTATATACAAATTTTTATATGACATATTACAACTACATGTAACAATAACTTTCATACATTTTGAGTAAATAATAATTAGCGTCACTATTATCGCGAGTAGTACCACACATTTAAAAACAAATAAAAATTTTTATTATTCAACTTCAAACAAAAGAAAAACATATAATACGGAAATCAATTTTCTTTCTCAAGGAGGCCTCATTTTTACGGCGGTGCACAATGCGGCCGATTCCCAAAAAGCTGGCCAAAAGTCGAAACTTTGAGTAATGTACTTCAAATTTTGAACCAGGAGGTTTTTGGTGGCGCTGATTACGAATATAATGTCAAATTCGCAAAAATACACCCCCATCACCCCTTATTCACCACCCCCTTGCATCGAATACCGAATATTTTTATACGTAATCGAGTAACATATCATTTTCAAGGTTTTTGAGGTCGCTAAAAACGAATTTAATGTCAAATTTGCAAAAATTTACCCCCTCCACCCTATTGACCTCCCCTGGCACAGCGGATTGAACATATCGGATGTAATATGGAATATGAACGTAAATAAATAAAAATGTCAGATGCATCAGTGTCTTCTGACAGTTCTGAACTGGAAGTATCATATTGTAAGTGTGTCAGGGGCTCTGTCACTTTCACATCTGGAGATAACAGCAAATGAACAATTTCGTGTGACAGAGATTTCAACGATTTAAGTGGTAATTGTCGACAACTAGATAAATACGGATCGGATATAACTAAAAATCGGGAAAAAATATCCTGCATTGTCTTTGAGCGCGTTTGAGCGCGAACATTTTCGTGAAAAGTCCTAGTACCTGCCGTAGTTACTATTTATGGTCATAAGCTTCCCGTTTTTACCGATCACGATATGTTTCTGTACGAACNTACATATTAAAAACTGTATAAAAGATAAGTATCTTCAATAGATGAACGTTATACATTTCAATAAAATCGTGAAAGAAGAATTTAATGTATCGAGCAAGTAACTTGCTACCAATACCAACTGACAAAGATATTGTGGTGCGGTGCTGACACGTCGATCTCTTCAAACTTTATTTAAAACTAATAAAATTATTTTAAAAAGTAACTAATACTATATAAAAGATACATATACAGTGTTAATAAATAAACGCAGTACATTTCAACAAAATTGTAAAAGAAGAATTTAATGTGTCAAACAAGTAACTTGTAAGTAAGACCAACCAACAAAGGGGTCAACATTGCAAGGTACATTGAATTTATAGCCAGATACACCAATTAACACAAAAAAATTATATTGTTTTTGACACGTCTTGCGCGGGAACTCGATTATGAGCCATCGGTTGTGACTCTAAAGACCTCGATTTACACACAATACTCACAACTCGTGCTGTGCACTTGTGCAAGTGTGTGTGTACGTCGTGATAATCTCGTTTCTGACGCACGCTGTGTCGAAAAGTTGTACACACATACGAGATTAACTAACACGATAGCACTCTCAATGCTGCTCGAATAAAGGTAGAACTGCAACTACTACTATGGAGCAGGTAAAAAGATATAGTCAAATGTATAGGTGGTTATAGACCCTTAGGGATATTATAATGACAACCCAAGAAAAAAAATTCCCTAACTAGATACTTTTTTTTTCGACTTTTGGCCAGCTTTTTGGGAATTGGCCGCACTGTGCGGTGGTTGGTTTAGCGATGATTATTGCAATGTCACTGTGGACAGAAGCTTGTTTTTATGCAAGTAGTGTGTTGGTAAAAAAGTTTGTTTTATCTTTAACAAAACCTACGTGCTTTTGCATCTAGCACACTATATATTTTATTTTTTGCCCTTCCTAGACAAATATGGCTGGTGATATTTGTCACTGCACGCACTGGGTGTATCTGCAGACCAAAATAGTACTTAAGCTGTTTTATCAATTTTTTCATTACTAACCCCTATTGAGTCATCTGGTTTTCCAAAGATTATTATCTCAGCTTCAAGGTGCCTACATTTTTTATCTTGTACATCTCATTTTAATAGATTAATTTATCATCAAAAGCTTGCTTCAAGCCTTTAGCCATAAGGAGCTGTGTCAAACGAGCTTAAAAAGTGTAAACATTGAATTGTAGTATCTCGGAATTTTAATCGTGAACCCACAAAAATGAGAATGAGATTCATTGCGATCTGAACCTTAAATATATATTATTTTCTAACTCTAATGTTATTTAATGATGATGACTTATCAATAACGAAAGATTGCAAGTAAAAATAAAAAAAATTTATAATCATTAACGCTACGATCCGTACTGTGAGTCACTACATCCAAATCTTACTATGGATAGTCTCCAGTACGTATGCATCTTTTGTCAATTTTAATAAACGCTAAACAAATAGTTTATACGTAAAAAAAACCTTATTCATATTAAATGAATTATACTAATATACCAAAAGTATTAACGTTAACAATCTAGCCTCAAGCCCATAGTTTTTTAAATTAATGACTTCCAAAGCTACAACTCTCACACCTACAACTTCCGAACCCATGAACCTGGAATTTAGTAATCNATTTGCATCAAAAATAGGTTATAATAATAATTACATCATTTCCTATTGTATTTTTTTTTAGTTAACATTATATTCAATAGCTTCCTATCCTACTGATCTTTGACTTAATTGTTATTAATTTAGCAACATTAACAATAAAAAAATTTTTTTAATTCATTATGTTGGTTTATTCTAGTCTCTGAAGTTCTTCTACTCTGATCCAAACCGCTACATGGACAACCCAAACATTGTATCTCATAAATAATGTTGCATTTTCTATTCGTACTTATTTTTTCTTTCAAGAAATTGTCAAGTTTCCTATATTTTAGTTAACGTTGAAAAAATTTTTTATTCGATGTTTTTTAGCAATTGTTTTAATTTCTGTTTCTATGAATTTGATGTAAGGTAATGTTATTGTATTATTATAAGGTAGTTTTCTTAGTTATGGCTGTTATTATTCTAATTTCTTACTCTGATCTAAATTTGATGTATTAATAATATAATACATAATACGTAAAACAAAACTGTTTGCCAATAATACAGAGCAAACATAGCAAAAATTTTTATTTTGCAACAGTTCATTAAACAACTAAATAGCCTTGTCGACCAGACCATCCATCATACCAATTTTCTATGACAATGGAAAGTGATAGTAAAAATTTTAATATAAGCCTGCATGTTTTATGTGGATTTCTTATACCAACTTTTAACTAATGAGCTTCTTTGTAAGCTTTTCATTTTAATATTTGAACAAATAAAACTATTATTAACTAGTATTTTGACTGTAAATTAATTATTTAAATAATTCAGAAATGAATCTACTTCGTCTTTTGGCTTTCAAGTTAAAATGTCATCGACATATCTAAATTACTTGAGAACTTTTATTGGACTACTCATAAGACTTTCTTTTGCCTAGTTACATCAAGTCTGCTTAAATGGGGCTGATAGAAAATTATTATTAGAAAAATATTACCATATACTTGTCCGTAAAAAATCCTATTAAGAAAAAAATGCTGTTTTCCTCTCAATGGCTTAGTGTAAAGCATCTGAACGAACATTATTAAATAGAGTCATTGTATCGAAGCTTACTAAAGTACATCTTTCTTTAACTTTAAAAAATTCTATTTTTCCTTTAGCTGTAAATTATTTTTGAAAATATATTCAGATGGGAATTTGAAATATTCTTAATCAAAAAGTAACTAAACCATTAAAAAAGTTGGTGAGTGGGAGAAATTGAGGCCAAAATAATTATTTTTAAGGATCGGTCCTCTTTTTAGACGATTGTTAATCTCTAATATCTAGACAATTATGCTTTATTTCTAGTGATTTATAAAATATTTTACCTATCCGATTAAAATCATAACCATTCCACAACGTAATGTATAATTCGTCTTTTTTTGTAATTTTTTTAAAGGATCTTTACTGCTCAGTTCACATAATTATGTATCTTTTAAACTTTTAATGTACATTATTTAAAATTTATTGATCTTCTAGAAAAAATAATAAAGACTATTTTCTTTAGTGACGGTGATATGTCATTGACTGGTGCATCGATCTTTTCAGGCTTTATTTACAACTTACAACAACTTTTGTATACATATTAAAAACTGTATAAAAGATAAGTATCTTCAATAGATGAACGTTATACATTTCAATAAAATCGTGAAAGAAGAATTTAATGTATCGAGCAAGTAACTTGCTACCAATACCAACTGACAAAGATATTGTGGTGCGGTGCTGACACGTCGATCTCTTCAAACTTTATTTAAAACTAATAAAATTATTTTAAAAAGTAACTAATACTATATAAAAGATACATATACAGTGTTAATAAATAAACGCAGTACATTTCAACAAAATTGTAAAAGAAGAATTTAATGTGTCAAACAAGTAACTTGTAAGTAAGACCAACCAACAAAGGGGTCAACATTGCAAGGTACATTGAATTTATAGCCAGATACACCAATTAACACAAAAAAATTATATTGTTTTTGACACGTCTTGCGCGGGAACTCGATTATGAGCCATCGGTTGTGACTCTAAAGACCTCGATTTACACACAATACTCACAACTCGTGCTGTGCACTTGTGCAAGTGTGTGTGTACGTCGTGATAATCTCGTTTCTGACGCACGCTGTGTCGAAAAGTTGTACATATTACCCGTGTGAGAGGTTATGTGACAAGCACGCATCAATCGCCTTCCCCCGCACTAGTATGATAATGTACTAATATAATATGATATAATTAATAAAAAAAGTCAACACTCCTTAAACCTCACAGTTTTTTATATGTTAAAAGTAAAACCTATGAATCTATTAGGAATAAATTTTTAACCATTAAAAATTAAATCCTTAATAATAAGATAAAAAACAAACAAATTTTTGTTATTATGTGAGGGTGCAAGGAGGAGCAGGGGCATGACCATGACAGTTATTGGGTTATTCGGTTATTTATGGGGATGTAGAAGAGCTCTGACGGGCACTTATAGTAGCCCATACCTCAATCAGCATATAATTAGTTCAAGTATCAAATAG
This sequence comes from Copidosoma floridanum, assembly GCF_000648655.2. The sequence continues at coordinate 760,971 of NW_019379702.1, forward strand.
ATACCATAGAAATTTTTACTGATTTTTAAAGTACATTATACGATTTTCATATGAGAAATGAAAGATTTTAATCGGTCGTAAGCATGATGTCAGTTCATTTGCGTGAAAGGTGGCTTGAAAAAATTAATGTTTACATTTTAACTGTTAAATCAACTGTAGTTCAACGTAGGGCCCCTTAAAATGTGGTAGGGACGCTGGAGAGGTTATGGCTGTTGTGGAAATACTAGGGGCTTAGAATATGTTTTTGGAACAAATACTAACAGACAAAATAAGCGATTTTCTCGTTATTTAATGAGAGAGTGGCTATCAAAATAGTAGAGTATTGAGAGTGCTAAAGTGATTGTAAAGGAAAGCGAGTAATGTTTACTGAGACATCAAAATAACTGTTTTTATAAAACGATGTATAAAGTTATAACAGTAGATCTAGTGATTGGCCCCAGCTTCTCCGAAGTAACCATAAAGCTCTTTGGTTCTTGTGAAAATAAGAATAAAAAAAGGAGATCTGTTGGGTTATTGGGCTTTGTATTGCATATGATTTGAATAATTCTTCGTTTCTTATATCCTATTTGCTCTTTTTAACCTCTTAACATATTTATTTGGCAATTACTTTTGTTTTTATCTTTTACTTATAACCTGCTAATGAGGCACATAACTTGATCTTGCAATTATAAGGTATGAAATTTTTTTTTATCATTATATTGTAAGGAAATTTTTTTTATACGTCCAAATAAATTTTTTAATAGTATTAATGTTGTACTTGATGTAACTTTTTATAAATATTTAAAGTTTCTCATTGAATATATTTCAAAAAGAACTGTAGTACTGATTATTTTGAGTACCCCTAAAGTACACAGAGACTAAACTTCCTAGTTTTTTACTAAAAAAGTACTTTATATTCGTTAGCATGCTGTTCTATTAATAATAATGAAGTTTTTTTCAATAACCTGTCAGACTCTGATCCACCTTAAGAGCAGTCTGGAGAAAATTAAAGTTTCCTACCTTATATATTATGTAGATGTAATTTTTTCGTCTTGTAACATTATTTATCAAATAAGTAGCTATTTTATGAGAAAAAGACTTGACGCATATTTTTGACAGTTCTAAGAATAATTTAAGCCCAGACTTAGCAAGATTTGGAAATCGAAGGAGAAAAATGTAAAATCAGACGTCAAAAGAACGACACATGATCTAATTTTTCGTCTGTCGTTTCCAAATCAAAATTAATCTCACTATAATCAGGCTTTATATATTCTTTAGAGCATTAAGAATATGCGATAACTTTTTTTTTTTTTTTTATTAATTTGCATCAAAAATAGGTTATAATAATAATTACATCATTTCCTATTGTATTTTTTTTTAGTTAACATTATATTCAATAGCTTCCTATCCTACTGATCTTTGACTTATTATATTTACTTACTGTAATTATTATTTTCTGCTCATTTTCACATGAACAAAAGGGTTGACGTACATTCTTTTATCATCATAGAACTATTCAAAATTAATTTTCAATGAAGCTCGCTGAGTCCAGGCTTGAATTATTCGTAGGAATGTTAAGAATGTTCGTTAATTCCTTTTTTTCTTAGAAAATAGCTTAGTACTTATTAAATAATGTTATAAAACTAAAAAATTAGACTAACTGTACCGATAAAGAAGGACACTCCAATTTTCTTCGGACTGCCCTTAATGTTCTATACATGTTGCAAAATAACTCTGAAACGTATGAAACATTGTTTTCTACTTGAATATCAATACATGATACGTCAAGAGTTAAATAATAAATTTACTTTCACTTGAAATTCTTAAGATTCCTTTTTTTATTTGTGTTTTTATTGTTATTTTATTGTTTTGTAAGAACACCTTATAGTAGTATTAAATTTTATTGAACCAAAATTTCTTTAGAAATGACATGTTATAATTGAAAATTTTGAAAATTAGTGTATGTATCATATAAACAAGAAAAGTATAACTAAGATATTGAATATTTTTTCACTTAGAAAATGTCTGTGGGCTTGCTTTAGTAATGAACTAAGAAAAAGTGAAGGTATTTTTGAGTTTATAGTTATGGTTGTAAAGTTTTTGATTTGTAATGCATAGAACATTATAGAAAATATTTATACTAAGAAAAATTTTGGGACTTGATTTAGTATCGTGGAAATCAACAAATATGTGCACAATAAGTTTCGCTATTTGTGGCTGATAGCATTAATTATAGTGTTAAAAGTGTAGGAAAAAGGTTCGTAAGTGTAAAGGAGATGCGAGGGCGCGCGTGTTATTGAGAGTTTCACTTAAGAGTGTAAGTTGATTAGGTTGATGAACAGAACGAACATTAGCAAAATTGCCGAACAAAATTGTGAGCAAACCTGGAGACGAGAAATAAATGGTCAGCTTTAAGAAAAATGTGCGTACTGAAGTATTAATAAACAAAAGTGGTGGAGGCTAAGGTGGTAGTGAGCGTTGCATCGCGACCAAGCAGTCTTTTATTAAGACCAGTTTCAAGAAGCAGGTAAACTTTAAGGAGGAGAAGGAAGTATTGGAGTGTGCGGGATGTGTGAATTTAAGAGAAATAGTAAGTGAATTAAAAAAGTGTTGGTTCAAGAGCAGGCAAAAGTTTGTGAGATATGTGCGAAAGCTGAGAAGGATTGTAAAGTAGCACTCGTGAAAGTGAAAGGCAAGAAGTTTATGTTCGAAAAAAGTGTAGTTAATGTAACAGCTATCGAAGAAAAGTTGCGGGAGAATCTGTTAAAGTTGAATCAGGATTGGATAGATTTTAGGGTGGCGTGAAAGACAAGGCAAGCAAAAATATTAGTGATGCTGAGTGCAGGAGCAGGGGCAAAATAAAAGAGAGAATAGAAAAGCTTGGGCAGTAAGAAAGATAGCAGCAAGACTGGTTGGTGGTCAATTGTCCAGAGCAAGGAGATCGCTGATTGTAAGTAAGAGCTGCTTTTTCGAATTTGAGGTTAATAGATTAATGCCGTAGAGAGACTAGTAAAGTGGCTAATTAAAGAAGTTCACGGAAGAAGAAGAAGAAGAAAAAGAAAAAAGTAATTTGTTTCTGGCAGGAGGAAAACAAAGCCAGTTTTTAAAACTCAGCATAGAAACAGTGCGTGAGTATTGAGATTTTTGGCCTAATGCAAGTGGAGAAACTTTGGAACGAAATAAAATTTAGTGTGGATAGGGTGACAATAAAGAAAAATACTGTGGCAAGATTTTGGGGATTAGAGGAATGGAAATGGTGTGACAAAACGTGTAAGCACCAAAAGAGAAAAGCAAAGCTGGCTTATTTGGAGTGAAAGAACAAGCCAAGTTAGGATATGTAATTAAAGGAGGTAGAGAAAGATGAGTAAAGAGAAAAAGGCAACTTTTGAGGAGATAGAGGTGGTGCAGCTCAAAAATATCAAACAAAAAAGTGATGTTTGAAAGATTTCTGGCTATAGCAAAAGAAAAAATGACGAAAAATTGTATACTGAATTTACGGAGGATAGGGCTTGGCAAAGATGTTATGTGTTAGGAAAGGTCTGGAATATGAGTGAAAAAGTTAATTTGCTGTCTACAGCATACAAAGTTTATTTTAATTATTTGTATGCTGAAGTTGCCATTAGTTAGGAAAGTGGAGGAGAAGGATACCCTACGGGAAATGCAGACAAGTTTTAGAAAAGGCAGATCTTCAATGGACAACATTTATATTTGAACTATGAAGACAAGAAAGGAAAGAAGTGTATACTGGTCCTGTGGACTTGATGGCATATTTTAATACAGTGATTAATAAAAGACTGGGAAAAGTGTTTCAAAAAAAAGTTAGTCAAGGTTTGATTATGATGAAAACAAATTGTATGAGGAAACGGTTGTCGCAGTAAGGATTGAAGATGAGTAGAGAAGCTATGTCAGACATCTGGGGGGTACTAGCAAAGTTTTAAGAAGGTAGAAGTTTTATTCTGTGTGCTGAAAACACGAAGATGTTTGTGGTTACCAAAGGAAAGAAGAGCAAACAAAAAACAGATTTCCAAAATCAAGGAAATTGATGAGGTGTTTACCTCAAGATATTAAGATTTCGTATTCAACAGGGAGGCAAACTATAAAGACCACTTGAATAATCTGAGGAAGAAAAAAATGTATTGGATAAGAAAACGTGGAAGCCAGGTAAGAGAAGGTGTAAAAATAATTTTAAAAGGAAGAGAATGTTGTTTAAATACTTAGGCCAAAGTGGCATTGATGATGGGGTAGAAATATGAAGATAGGGGATGAGAAAATAAGAAGAGAAGATTCAGATGGATTTTTATAGGTAGGTTATAAAGCTTGATTTCTGTACCAAAGTACATTATTTGGAAAGCAGGAAAGTAAAGTGGTTGTTTTAAGCGTGGATTATTAGAGTGTTGAGGTGTGAGTTTCAGATTAGAAAAATGGAGGAGGTAATATTGCCAAAGCTATACTGTAAAGAAAAAAAGACTTAAGAAAATTGATATGTATCATGTAGAAAGAAATAATTTTTGTAAAGTGATAAGCTAGAGTTTATTTAAACTAAACTAAAATGTGCATTCGGGTGTTAGAGTAATAGGTGAAGTAAAAACTAAGCAAACTGACATAAATAGTCGAAAACTAGTCGCTTGAACTATTAATTCTGACGATAATATCAAAAGCAAGGACATAAAGACTGTAAAATTAGCTAAGTATTTGAAAAACTGTAAGGCAGATTGTGATATAAGCACTGTTAAGTGAATGAGGTATGGCAATAAACATATCTGTAATGTAGAATAGATGATCGATGATTTAAAGCTATGTTTTGCTGTGAAAGAGACATGTAGGTACGTTGGAACACGTGATGAATCAGTGTAAAATATGCAAATTAGGGCCAAAAAATTGTTGCGAGGAGAAAAAAATACTGAATAAATAATCGGTGAGCAATTGAGGGGTTAGTGTAATCATAACGCTGCTTAAAATGTGAATGGTAACTTTAAAAAGGTTAAAAATGACATTGTAAAAATAAAAAGCACAGCAATAAGTTAATGGTGAGTGATTTAGGGGTGAGTGGAGCTGTAAAGTTGCTTGAAAAATAAAGTTATTAGTGTGAAAATCTTAAAAATAACATTATAACAACAGAGAGCGTAGTGGAGCCAAGAATTAAAACAGATCCATACGAAAGCAATAAAAAGTTAGTTTACTTAAAAAATTTTTTACCCACCACCCTCTCCTGACTTTATTAACAAACTTGAATATTTACTTTACAATACTTTTTTGCCTCTATTTTTTCACGCCGCATAGGAGGCAAATAGATGGTCTTTATTGCATTCGAATAACTAGTAATTAATTAAAACTAAGTGTCAAACGATAAATCAATTTATATAAATACATTTAGGTTATCTGCGTTTCTATATAATATATACTACCTTTTTGACACGAATCCCTCTGTTGGCCAGCAGAGATACTACTATATAATTGTCGCTCAACTAGACTGTAATAAGCCTCTGGCCCACCTATCTTTCTCGCATGTAATCTTGGTGTATTCCGCAAATCCTACCAGCAGTTAAGTTACTTATTGGTCGTGGCATTGTTTAGTGGCATTAGTGTCAACCTGTACTTAGTTTACTTAGTTTTGGTGGGTTCAGTATCTGACCTACATAAGGCCACTACTACACGTCTGCAGGAAAGAGCTGCAGGTGCTGGATTTCATAAAAAAAGTTCCCCACCCTTATTTTAACTCTCTTAGGTAATACCTAAGATTACCGTGGCGCACAACGCACAGCGCTGTGGTAACGTTTGAGGTATATACCAATATCTGAGGGGTACATTCTATATAACGACTATTATGAACCGCTGCTTTTCAACTATATACTTCTAGAGAAAACATAGAAAGATAAACATTTATAGACTGACATTTTAACCCGAGTTCTAGTAGTACAATGGATCGATTAACAGTGGTGCAAAAGTATAAGTTCGTTCTGGTTGGTTTTGCTATATATAGGACCCACACATACAAACAGAACTTCTACGTCGATGTGACAGAGTTTACGTTTGAGTATATATTTAGTTCCTATTTTACATAGTTGTTAATGTATGGCATACTACACAAACCCCAGTGGTCAGGCCTCATACCTCTGCCGACCTCCACAGAATTTTTATTGGATTTTATCTAAAAAAGTATAGAAGAACGAATAATTTTAGAAGTTAGTACGTGAAAAGCGTAAGTGACAGACCCCTATTTATATACATATATACATGGAATTTTCGAAACATAAGATAAGTTTAAAAGTTTGGTTGAAATTCATTATATTTTTGTAATAAATAAATATGAAAATTTTTATTTCACTCACAGAATGANAAAAGTATGTGTATGTATATATTTGGTAAACATAAGCTGGCGTTGTTTCTTTTACTTTGAATATGTTCTTTGTAATACTCCTGTTTTTCTGTTTTTTCACAGTGCCCAAGTGGGAAATAGATGGATCTAATACACTTAAACAATTACTTATTAAATTATTGTGATAACTAAAATTAAGATTACATAATAATTCACATTAATATATATAAGTTTCCTGCATGGAATTAAAATTTTTTTTACATATGTACTCTGCTTTTGCATCAAAAACAGTTCCCCTATCCTCATCTTAACTATCTTGGGCTATACACTAAGGTTGTGGTTACGAACAATGCACATTGCTGTGGCAGCGTTTGCGGAATATACTACTAAGGTGTACATTCTTAATATCACATATTGTTGAGCTTGACCTTTTCAACATTTACTTTCAGAGTATACACAGAATTATATACATTTACAGAGTGACGAGGCAACCCGAGTTTTAGTATTACACTGAGTCGAAGGACAGAGGTGCAAAAGCGTAACTTTGCTCTAGTTGATTACGCTACATCTAGGATACACATTTATTAACAGAACTACTGTATCTGTGCATCAGAATTTTTATTATAATTATACTAGCTGAGCTCTGCCCCTCTGCGTGCTTCGTGCTACCCCCTAGATCTATTTGTCACCACATGCTTTTCTGGGTGATGAAAGATTTATTAACACAGAAAATGTATTTATGCAAGATAAGAAAGTTCTGGTTTAAAATTGTGCAATAAAACACAACTGTTCGCATCTCTCTCATATTCTTATAACTTATTAAGATCATGATATTAATTTATTATAGTGTAAGGTACATTTTTTAAATCCAAACCGTTTGTGAATATAATGACATAATTTTGAACAATACATTGTCATTCGACATTTTTTTACATTTAATAATATGCCCTGTATAAAAAATGTTCTCTCCATCGATAAAGTTTTTACTTCATAAGGATTGGGCACCAGTTTTGCTAACCAAGCGAAGCCAAAATAAAAAGGAAATGTACTTAACATAACCTTATTTTGGGGGGTGAGGAATTGTAAGGGGTTTCTGTTAAATACCCCACACACAAAACTGTATAATATAGAAATATACAATTGTATTAACTTATGTTCATGTAAGGTGACTTATGCAGACTACACATGCTTTTAGAATACATACTAATAACATTAAAAAGTTATGTTAACCGTCTGGATAAGTACGATTTTGTCTTCGTTGTTTCTCTTTTTTATTTTTAATGTCCACAAAAGTCACCTTTGATCAATAAATACATACATATTAGTTGGAATGCACTTGTTTGCATTTTTTTCTTGCCACATCCATAAATACATTATCAGTTGGAGTTTATTTAAACTTTTTAAAATTTTTTCTTAAAAAATTCAGTGACCTGACAAACTTCTGTTCTAGCGTTCATACAAAAATCAAAATGATTCATACAATGAAAAAATTGTAATAAAATAAACTTTTTTCAAAGTTTTATTTGTTTTTGTATCGCTTTATTTAAAAATATAATTAAAACTACGTGTTTAAAATAAAAGTAAAGTGAGATGTAAAATTTACAAGAACTATCAGTCATATAAAATATAAGTAGAGAATCTCAATATTCGAAACTACGAAAAAATATATGTATGTCTATTACATTCCATCTCCAATAGTCAATCTTAAAATAAGAGTCGTATGAATTAATATTACTACTTTGTTTTAAGTTTTAAATTGTAAGTCATGTAATTTGATACTCTAAAAACTAACCCATATTGCACGTTAATATTTCTGTAAAAAGAAAGGGAATATTTAGAACAAAAGTTAAATTAAAAAGTATTTTTGAAATGTATGATATCATTGTAACAGTTAAATATGAAAATTAAAATTTCACTCGTCGTATGCGAAGAAATTTCAGTAATTTAAATGTAACACTTTTTTTGTAGAAATAATGATAGCTGGCATTATGACTTATTACAACATAATAATAATAACAATTAAGGGAAAACTAATGGAAATTTTCAACAAAAATCGTTTTAATTTTGTGAAAAGAAGGTCAGAAGATAATATATCTTAGTCACAGAGAAAAAATTTGTCAAAAATTAGAACAGATACAACTACAAATGTTATACACCAGAAACGAAAATTTATGAAGCATGATTATACAAAAAAGTATTAAATCAACGTATCTTTAGTCATTGCTCCGTATTCTTGGACTTAATAACAATATTTTTTCAATTGACATAACATTTTCAAAATTATTGTTAAATTTTAGAGAAGCAAAAATTGAAAGCATCAATTATTGCAACTGCAAAATAAATAGAAACCAATTGATGCTTGTTCCGATAATTTTGTTTAATATAGCAACCTCTCAATAGATAATGTAATACTTACTCTTTATAACAAAATACATTTACTTATTCAATAAAAAAATTTAAATTATGTGAAAGGAGAAATGAAAACGGATCACAGCATATAGTATGCTAATTAAAAGGGTATTGATAAATTTGATAGTAATGTTTACATAAATTTCCATATGGAATTTCTAACGAATATTCGTTAAAACTCTTTTCTGCATCAGCTTACTTTAAAAGTGGAAACAATTGTTATGATGATAAAAAAATTTACAAGATAGCTTAAGGTACGATGGTATTATTATAAAGTGACTCAAATACACTATTCAAACAAAAATAACACCTTTAGAAAAAATTGAAAAAAGGGTTCTTATAAAAAAAAACCTCTGAATTTAAAAAATTTGTTACTATTATGTTTTATTGTGTACACAAAACAATCCTCCTAAGTCTTAGCGTTTTCCATGACTATAAATAAGTCCTAACGTCGAAGTTTTAATAATGTGATAATGATTTGAAGACTGTAAATATTATTTGGGAAGAAATTTTTACGTAAATTAATTTAAAGTACATACAAGTAATTTAATATTTATACATTTGTAAAAGTATGAAAGAGTTTGTAATATTATTCAGTAGTTTATTTATATAATAAGTTAATGTATGAGTTCAATAAAATTATTACTTAGAAATTTTTATGTAACAAAATTCTGAATATTATTTTATTCTGTTGAGTTGCATTAAAAACAAAATTTAAGTTATTATTATACGTAAATATCATGTTTATGTATACTGCTTTACTTTATTAAATATTATCAATGAAAACAAAAAAATTTCTTACATACTGATTTATTTTAAAAAGTTATATTCATTATATTTAATTATTAAATTGGAACGTTAATACACATAAATTAAAATAATATGTATATTGAGTTTTTTAATAATATAAGGTTTTGGTTACACGTAAATTTTCTTCTATTGTACCTTGCGCATTATCTACGTTAAAAAGAGAAGACTTAATTTTATTTAAATACTTAACTTATTTCAATAGAAAAAGTAAGGTGTTTGCTATCTTTTTGTGGGAAATAAAGCTACAAGCAATGTCTATGGTTTAAAATTTTTGTAAGATCAATTTTTGCTTTTTAATTAAGTATGGGGCTGAGAAAGCGTGATAGGTAGTGTCTATTCTGAGCAGTTTTTGTAATTACATATGTATCTCCACCTTTGAGCACACTTGTATATACATTTAGAATTTTTTTTGGAATTACTTATGGGGTTTTGGTTTGCAGAATACATCAGTAATTTTAAGTGAAATTCCAAATGGTATAACAAGTAGCAATTGAATTTAATTTTTTTGTATCGGCAAAAAAGTTAAATTAAAAACAATTTCGTGCAGTATCATAACTTTAGAGGGCTTTACCATACGTATGGTAACACCAAAACAAAGGGGTTTAAGTATTTTTTCTTGATTTCCAGAAAAATTAATGTTGTAGTTTTTTTTATTTTCTTTCAAACCAATTGAATACCTCTGATTTGGTGTTACCATACGCATGGTAACACTTTAAGTTGTTATAACACTGCATGAAATTGTATTGTCTAACTTTTTTGCCGATAAAAAAATCAAATTAAATTGTTACCTGTAATACTACTTTGAATTACACTTGAAATTACTGATGGCTTTTCCAAACCAAAACCTTATACGTAATTCTTAATATAATTTCAAGTGAAATTCCAAATGTATTTGCAAGTGTGTTTAAAGGTGGAGTAACAATTGTAATTACAAAAAAGTGGCCTCACACAGTTGGCGTTACTCTTACCTCGTGTGGTGCTCTTAAAGCATTGGACCCATGCCACCAGCTTCCCGGGAGATCGGGGCTGTGGCAACATGGGCATTTGATATTGTCTGTACACGTATGGGGGTAGTTACAACACCGATATTTTCTTAGTGTAGTATTACAATTTATATGGTGGAGGTCGCTAGTACTTAAAGTATTACTGTATATAGAATTTTACTTTCATTCGCTATTTGTTGGACCTGGAATGAAAAAGCACAAATATTTCACAAAAATCATGCCTATATGGGACCACCTATTATTGCACCATTGCATATCAGCCTGTATATCTTTTAGCGTACCTGAAGTTACAGTGTAGGATATAACAGGTGGTCTCATTGTCTACGGCACGGTGCAGCGGTGTAAGATAACANAGTAAGGAGAAATATCTTTTAGTAAAGAAATGTTTGATTCATTCTATATAAATTTAAATAACGATCAAGAGAAAATATTTTATACAATTTGCGAACAAAATGATAGAGTTTTATTTAATGATGGTCCTGGAAGTTCTGGAAGACCTTAATTATACAGAACATTAATTTATTATTTAATTTCTCAAGGTAAAAAAATTTGGTCCATGGCTTGGACTGGCATAGCATCAATATTGCTTCCAAAAGATATGACAAGTCATAGAACTTTCAGACTTCAATTATATAGAAAATATGTTCACGCCAGCGTTCATTTGCTCGGTCGTTTCACAGGCTAACTTCCCATATAAAACACACCTAAAGATGTTTTCCTTCCACAATAAATGTAACTGTAAAATTAAATTAATATTTGTATTGATTGATTTAAATATAAATTAATTGAAATTGGCAAAACATTCGTATAAAAGACTGAAAAAGTGGCTCAACATTAATTAGTGCACCAACAAATGATGGAATTTCTTATGTATCCTATATATCCTAGAGCGAGGTTATTTTAGTAGCTTATGATGTAATGAACTCTTTTTTGAAGTAAACAACATACTTTTATTTTCGCCAGTATTGTCTATTGTTCACTAATACTAGTAGTATAGCTTATGATGTGATGAACTCTTTATTAAAGTAAACAACATACTGTTATTTTCGCCAGTATTGTCTATTGTTCACTAATACTAGTAGTATAAATACTATATATAGTATATATATAATATATATAGCATTTGACTCTCATTCGCTAACTGCTGGATTTTAAACAAAAGAGTACAAATATTTCACAAAAATTATACCTACATAATTACACCTGTTATGTAACACTGTGCCGTAGGTAATATAGGCAATGGAACTATCTGTTGTATCTTACACCATAAGTTCTGGCACGGTAAGACTGCGGTTTACTGCTAATAGCGTTTTAATGTAACAAACATATTTATATACCAACAAAACTCTTTGTGAAAATACAACATAATGAAATATTAGCATGAATTTATATGGGTAATTCTGCCGTAATTTGCTCAGATCGACTTGAAAAATTTTTCAAAAAGAAGTTGCTTCGAAAAAAAAAATAATTTCATGGTATTTCTACTACACACAACATAAGTAACAAATATCTAAAGCGATGCAACTATAAAATTTCCTGGTCTAAAGTTATACTAAATTTTATAAAAAACAGTTTGCATCGATTTTCGAAAAATTATATCACTTTCTAGCACATGTAGCTAAGCTCCTTCAACAGTTTAAATGTTTCTACTGGGCTAAAATGAAAGCTGGGATCAAGGCCTATTGATTTGAAAAAAAAATTGTTTGATTTGTACCTCCATTCAAAAGTAACATGTTTTAACTAGAGCGTAAATATCGCTAATAATGTGATTTATGCCAAAATTCAGTATTTTCCATAAAATCACTGTAACATCTCATTTGAAAAATAAAATTTAAAGATTTTTGTTTTAATCATTAGGACTTGGTTTTTGCTTTCAGTTAAGCCCGAATAAAGCCACCTAATGTAGTACACCACTTGGCTACTAACGTTAGAAGCATCACCACCGTTTTTGCATTTATGTAGAAAAAAAGGGCCAATTGAATGAAACCATGAGACATATGTCTCGTTTTTTAGCCCAACTGTAATAAAAAAAGTTTGGCTGGTATTGATTGCTCTGAAACGAAAAAAAAAAAACGGCTTTTTGAGGTGAGGTAGGGTCAGAATGGAAGAGTTCGGACGAAATTTTCAAAGTTTGTAGTGCTCGCAGATTTATTTTAAAAAGTTATATTCATTATATTTAATTATTAAATTGGAACGTTAATACACATAAATTAAAATAATATGTATATTGAGTTTTTTAATAATATAAGGTTTTGGTTACACGTAAATTTTCTTCTATTGTACCTTGCGCATTATCTACGTTAAAAAGAGAAGACTTAATTTTATTTAAATACTTAACTTATTTCAATAGAAAAAGTAAGGTGTTTGCTATCTTTTTGTGGGAAATAAAGCTACAAGCAATGTCTATGGTTTAAAATTTTTGTAAGATCAATTTTTGCTTTTTAATTAAGTATGGGGCTGAGAAAGCGTGATAGGTAGTGTCTATTCTGAGCAGTTTTTGTAATTACATATGTATCTCCACCTTTGAGCACACTTGTATATACATTTAGAATTTTTTTTGGAATTACTTATGGGGTTTTGGTTTGCAGAATACATCAGTAATTTTAAGTGAAATTCCAAATGGTATAACAAGTAGCAATTGAATTTAATTTTTTTGTATCGGCAAAAAAGTTAAATTAAAAACAATTTCGTGCAGTATCATAACTTTAGAGGGCTTTACCATACGTATGGTAACACCAAAACAAAGGGGTTTAAGTATTTTTTCTTGATTTCCAGAAAAATTAATGTTGTAGTTTTTTTTATTTTCTTTCAAACCAATTGAATACCTCTGATTTGGTGTTACCATACGCATGGTAACACTTTAAGTTGTTATAACACTGCATGAAATTGTATTGTCTAACTTTTTTGCCGATAAAAAAATCAAATTAAATTGTTACCTGTAATACTACTTTGAATTACACTTGAAATTACTGATGGCTTTTCCAAACCAAAACCTTATACGTAATTCTTAATATAATTTCAAGTGAAATTCCAAATGTATTTGCAAGTGTGTTTAAAGGTGGAGTAACAATTGTAATTACAAAAAAGTGGCCTCACACAGTTGGCGTTACTCTTACCTCGTGTGGTGCTCTTAAAGCATTGGACCCATGCCACCAGCTTCCCGGGAGATCGGGGCTGTGGCAACATGGGCATTTGATATTGTCTGTACACGTATGGGGGTAGTTACAACACCGATATTTTCTTAGTGTAGTATTACAATTTATATGGTGGAGGTCGCTAGTACTTAAAGTATTACTGTATATAGAATTTTACTTTCATTCGCTATTTGTTGGACCTGGAATGAAAAAGCACAAATATTTCACAAAAATCATGCCTATATGGGACCACCTATTATTGCACCATTGCATATCAGCCTGTATATCTTTTAGCGTACCTGAAGTTACAGTGTAGGATATAACAGGTGGTCTCATTGTCTACGGCACGGTGCAGCGGTGTAAGATAACAGGTCGTATCATGTAGGCATAATTTTTTTGTGAAATGTTCGTGCTGTTTCATTGTAGATCCAGCAGATAGCGAATGAGCCTATGAGAGTCGATTATCCTACATAATTATACTGTATATAATATGCAGTATGTACGTAGATTATATATAAGAAGAACGAATAATTTTAGAAGTTAGTACGTGAAAAGCGTAAGTGACAGACNCATGAATACATATATATTAAAATAACGTGTACAATAAGTTTTTGATAACATTTCTTATCGCACGTAAATTTTTCTATTTTACGTTGCGGGTTATTTAGGTAAAAGACAAAAAGGTACTTTAAATTTAAATTTTTGACATATTTTAATAAAGAGGGGAGGATGATAATAATTTTTTTTGGGAAATACAGCTTTGAATGAAGTCCATGGTTTGTTTATTCTCTGAGATTATTCGTTGTTTTTTGATTAAGTATGAATATATAATGTCATGTTCTTATACATATTGAATAATGCAATAAATAAGCTCATTAAGAATTCAAGAAAAATGAAAAACTAGCTCCCCATAGCACTACTTCAAGAGTAGTTTGGTAATGTGCTAATAATTCATATTAATTAAATAATTATTAAGGAAAAGAGTAGTAGCTGAAAAGGGCTGAAACAAATATTGGAGCGTTGCCCAGATGATGTTTTTAGATATTGTGAGAAATCTAAGAGAAATTTTTTAACTGAGGTAAGAAGAGCTGAGAGAAGGCATACAAAAAGTAATTAAACTCAAACACTTGCTTCTTTGTTAAAAAATAAATAACTACTACAAATTTAGATATAGAGCATGACTGTATGTCAATAAAAAACTAAAAATGCCGATATTTTGATATCCTTCAGATGTCTTTTGCAGGGCAACATGCCATTAAAATATCTAACTATATAAAGATAAAGTAGATAAAAAAAATATCTATCATTAAAATAAAAATTAACATACCGATACAAGTAGGAGCATAACATGGAATTGTGACGCAAGAAGTGCGCAATCAAAGAATTAGTCATACATGGCTAATGGATAATAAAATGCTAAACAACAGTACTGCATCATTTGTATATAAAAATTTACATTCTTGGTCAGGTAACGGCAGAAATGTAAGGTAAGAAGCTATACAGGTTAAATACTAGGTAAGAGGGAAAAGAGAGAGGATGTGAAGAAACTTAGTATAAGATGAGATTCAAAAAATTTTTTACACGTAATGCACGAAAAATAAAATCATGCAGTAGTTACCAACTAAAAACAAAAACACTTACATTAAATTGTGTTTAACATTAAGCAAGAAATTCTTACATACAGGACTTGATTTTTTGGTATTAATTCATCGATTAACATTACTATTATTATAAATTGCTATGAAGATCATTTCCGAGAATTCCCTTCTTAATGCACTCTTCTTTTGATCCAAAATTCTTACTTCATCAAAGTCAAAAGAGTGTGGAAATTCATTAAAATGCAGGGCTATTGTAGATCTAGGTACATCTTTCTTAACTAATTAAACATGTTTACTCATGCGAATATTCAGTTGTCTTTTGCTCCGGCCAATATTACAAGTTCCACACTCACAGAATACAATATAAACCATGTCACTAATCTGCCTTTTGGGTGCTCTGTCCTTACCTAATCCAAAGATATCTGTTAACTCACAAGATTTGAAAAAAATAACTTTAATATTGTGTGTAGATTTTTTTAAAGATAATGCTCTAATGGCTTAAACAATTGAAGTACTATGTAGGGAAGTTTAGTAGAAAGATACTCTGTGCATAAAGTATGAGAATCTACCTTGTGGTTCTTCCTATCGAAGCGTTTGTATGCTCTACGGAGCATACTAATCCTAGCTTTTCTATACTTTTTGGCGAAAAAGGAAGGATAGGCATTCAAATCTGAGATTCTCCTAACTTCTAACATTTTTTTGTTCTAAAACTAGTGTCAACAAGTTTAAATACTTTGATAATCAAAAAAATACTGTCATGTTTTATATCCAGATTTGAAGTACTGGTTATTTATATGACAGCATAGATCGTGCTACTTACAAGGGTGTTGATAAATCTGATTGTGATATTAATATTAATATTCTAAAATTTCTAAACAATATTCGTAAAGGCTAACCTCCGCATAAGCTTCATTAAAAAATTGCAGTAATTGTTATGTTGATCTGAAATTAAAGTTTAGTTAATAGCTTATGTAACGGTACAACATTAGAAATAAGAAAGTTTATTCACTTCAATATTGAAGTGAAAATTATAACTGGAGAAAAAGTTGGAAAGATGTTTGTTGTACGAAAATTAACTCTGAATACAAGAAATTCCTCATAATTACCTTTTATGTTATACAAAAACCACTGTTTTAGCTCGGTTAATTGTACGTCGTGTTAGCAAGATGCAAAAATAAAATTGATGTTTATATTCAAGCTGAATGTAATACTTAATTAGATATAGAGAATGTTATTAATTTTTTAGTAAATAAAGTAAACTTCTATAACAATTACATACTGTTTACTTTTATAAGAAATCATAATTATACTTTATTATTATTTGCCGGCTTTTTTTTTTACGTATA
>NW_019379702.1:782167-807092 GCF_000648655.2 Copidosoma floridanum
AAAAGTTTGATGAGATAACGCAACCTATAAAGAGGTTGACAATTCAGACAATAATATCTATACGAATTTTCCCATAGAAATATTAAATAATATCTATGAATGTTGACTACTTCATGAAATTAACTTAAAAAATGGTACAATACTAATGCTAATTAGAAATTTTAGTATATGAGACGGCTCAAGTAATGATACATGATTAAGAATTACTAAATTATTAAAGTACAATGTAGAAGGAGCAATAATTACACGTAAAATTGGACATAAAGTTTTTAATCTGCAAATAACTTTAAACACTGGAAACACCTCTTTACTACCTTTTATTTTATATCTTAGGCAATTTCCAAAAGTTGTGAAATTCTCTATGACTATCAAGAAATCTCAAGGTCAAAGTTTTGATAATGTAGGTTTACACTTAAGATCATTATTTTCGAACGTTCAATTGTGCGTCGTTTTATCAAGATGCAAAAATAAAAATAAAATATTTAAATAGAAAGAGATAACAATTCAGAAATTAAAAACATTGTTTGGAAGGAAATTTTCAATTAATAAACCAAGATTAACTGAAATTTCTAATCTGTATGTATCGACAAGATTTGTCACATTTACCCAACTCACAATCTCTTTGTGTTCATGATATATCTCTTTTAGATAGCTTATTTGCGTAAGCTATTAAAATACGCCAATAATTTCATAGTTTCTGTTATTTGATAATAATGTAAGGTTTTTATTCGTCTATGTACTTATAATATGTCATATGAATACATGTAATGAATAACGAACTTTACTTTGTTCCACAAAAATATTAACGAAAAAAATATTGAATGCTTTGAGAGCTTTATATTTACTAATAAATTAAATTATTTTTGCAGAATTAAAATACTACAATCTTTTTTATATGTTCTTACCTTCATAGTTATAATAATTGTTTGCAACATTATTTAAATTTTACATAGTTAAAATTATGCAATTAAAAAATCATTAGTAAGTATAAAGCCTATTTATTTGCCTCCTGGGCGGTGTGAAAAAATTGATAAAAAAATTTCTTAGTTTCAAATATTTTTTTAAAAGCCTTCAACAACAATTAGATATGCTCATTACATGATGTTAAACAAATTCGGAATAGTATGTACTGCATGATCACAGGAACATCATATATAAAAAGATAATGAACGTCAACTTCGTAAGAAGCATTTTGGGTGGGGGGTTTGCGGGGTTCAATAAAAATCGTGCGGGGGGTCTGTGAGAGATCGGGGGAGGGGTTGGTGAGGGGTCTTAGTGATAATTTGAAGAGATTAAAATAACTAATAAACCAAGCATACTGCCGCATAATAGAAATTGTAACGTGGCTATCATATAGGATAAGCTAGGCCTCTGTTACAGCTGAGGTACATACTATCAGGTAAATAATGACTTTGAAGTCTTCGGAAAATCATAGTCAAAATTAATCTCCTTTTCTATTTATCCTTTCATATACATATATGTATATTAATAAACATGCAAGTAATTTATACGTATTATGTGACAACCTAACCATTTGAGACAAGAAAAATGCTGTTCTTCTAAAGGAACGCAAAAGTGGCTAAAAATAACAATTTTTACAGGTTTTTTTAAAGGGGATTTATTTCATTACATCAAGGCTGAGTTCGTCGTACTTTTTTTCTCTTTTCTTTTTCTTCTCCCTTTTTTTCTCTTTGCAAACCCGCGTTTTTGTATCAACTTCAATACCACATACTCACATAAGTATCAAGCACCGGACCTAATGCTTCGTGACGCATATGTAAGGAGAGACCGAGTAAGATAAAGACCCAAGAACTAGTCTACATCTCTTTCCCTCCTTATGCGTTAATAGATTTAATTATATCGTTCGACGAATTTCAATAATTATCTTCTATCATTTCCTTTTTCTGTTTTGGCCATTTGTAAACAAGTTGAAATAGTTGAATAAGCCGACGCTCAAGTCAGGATGTTTGGTTTACACGTTGGCCCACGTTTGTGTTATGAAATTTTATAGTGGCATGCTACACCTCTATCATTTTTTTTTAACACTCACAATATCAAGGGCTCTGAAATCAAAAAATTACGTGAACTGTCATGCGACCTTTTCCGACAAGCGAACACTGGGACCAGTATCGTTGCCATACAATATTTAGCAACTAAGCATTACCCCGAAACCAAAACAATATATGTAAAGGAAGACGGAAATACATAGAAAATCTTTACCTCTCCCTGCCACGAGATGATGCAGACTAATATTAAGAACTAATGCACGTCTCGCCGTTTCTGGCCTTAGTGGTGGTGAAAAGAAAACAAGATTTTCGGCTATATAAGCCCATGGCTTCTGTCGCTAACGGTCAGTCAGAAAAATTTCGTTCGATGGTCAGGCCAGCTTGGTAGTATACCTAGAGTAGTATTCAGACTAGAACACACGACCCGAAGAACCTGGTTGGGGCCTATACGTCAGCTGGAGAATCCGGTCCATTCGTTTCAACTTAAATTATATCTGGCCACCTGGATCTCCCCTCGAGAGCCACTTTTGTACCCTCTGTCTAGACAATAATAAAAGTGAGTAATATTTATATTCAAGGTTAATTTCTACGCATCCCCCATAGTTTTTTGCGTTAACCCCACAATATTTGCGTGCTATTCATTCCAGGTATTGGTGGCTAGGCAGTTGGCAAAAAGAAAACATTTTAATTTAAAAAAGTCAAATAAAATATCAACGCTAAGTTGTGTGCCAGTTGATGTAAATGCTGACGGCCAAGCAACTAGTCTTTATTTAAATCAATTAAGTAACAACGCTACATTGTGTGCTGGTGGGTATTAATGCCGACGGCCAGGCAACTAGCTTTTATTTTAAAAAATTCAATCTTTAAAGCAATATGTTGCGTGTTGCTAGTGAAAAATGCTGGTGACTAGACGACTATAGACTTCTTAAAAAGGAACAAAGCCACAATTTTCAAATAAATATCCAGTTACAAGCCGTTAGTGTGAATGTAGATTGCTGAGTAGCTAGCTGACTTTCTGAGCGGCGGTGGCGTTGGCCGCGATGGTCAAAAGTTTGATGACAACCACAACCGTCAGAGCGCTTCTTTATCAGCGTCACTGCCGGCCAAGCTGTGAACTATATATAGATATGTCATATGAATAAATTAGCGATAGTTCACAGCTTGTCTGGTGGTGGCGCTGATAAAGAAGCGCTCTAAAGGTTGTTGTTGGCATCAAACTTTTCACCATCGCGGCCAACGCTGGATAAGGGATGTTTTGCCGTGTAGTTGCGCTCGTAAGGGCATTGAGGTGGGAAGCGCCAAAGTCAAAATAAACTAATTTTTTTAATTTTTACGTACAAAAGATCGATAAAGAGTATAAGAAAAGACTACAATATACGAAAATAATTGTTAAAAATCTGAGCGGGGAGCTAAGGTGTGTTAAATGGGCTGACTAAAAGCTTAATATAATAAAAATTGTTTAAAAACTGATAGAGGTTTACCGTATTTAGAAGGGGGCCGATGGTGGCTGAGGGTGTGGAGGGTGAATCAAGATGTACGGAAGACCGTCTTAAATTGCTGTATAATATACGAATATATATGTATTTATATATGTGGTCGCGGTGGCGCAACGGTAGAGTTGCAGTTCCGTCGATCTCCGAGGTTAAGCTGCATTTGGCGCCGTTGGTACTTGGATGGGTGATCGCCTAGTCACCATCCAAGTCTCGCCTTTTTGCCTGTGCTCTTGATTCTCGAGGGTCGATTAACTGTTTCTCTGACGCTTCGTCTACGTGATCATAGGTGTAACTGAGTTGGTCTAGATGTTAATATACGTATATAAACATCTGGTCAGAACTCAGGTGCATCGCGATGGCTAATTAACACTATGCTTGTGTAAAATAATGCCATGTCTGAGCCTACGGGTGATGATAAATAAAAAAAAAAGAAGTATGTATTTATATATCTTCCTTCATAAGATATTTATTGACGAATCGCTGTCCACATCTCTTTTCCTGTACTCTCTGGCCCCTTCACCCCCTTCTGCACAAAAAGGAAGAATTACGTTTTTCTGTTATTTGTGTACATTTTTTCCAAAATTTTTTTGTTTTCATGAAAATACGATAGTTTTCTTTTTTTTTCTATAGTTTTAAGAATAAACATAATTTTGTTTATATGAATAATGTTCCTGATTGCTTTAAACAATATATTCTGAAATCACTTGCCGTATAAAAAAATTTTGACTCAAATTTTTTACTTTTTCTTCTCTTCTTGTTTACTATGCCGTTGTATTTTATTTTTACGTATTACAATTATTTATTTTCGAACGCTGTTTCGCCAAAGTCATACAATTCATTCTTAGACATAGTATGGTGGCTTTAAATGACAAAGGGTCGAAAATTATTAATTTCTTGGTTAATTTGACGATCTAATGTGCTTTATAGTTGATTGTATGAATTAAAAGTTGCTACATTCTGAAGTGACTGTCACTTAGATGTTAGAAAATGTTATTTGTAACGAAATCTGTTATTCGAAAATGCTGGATCCAATACACGCTTTGCAAATTGATTGAGCTGTATTACAAAGCCGCCATATTAGATCCAGCATTTTCAAATTCTTGACATCTGATATTTATTGTGTTAAGTTTAATTAGTATTATTTATTAGATAATTATTATTTTTAACTATTTTTAAACAGATGTTAACAAAATCCATTTTTTAAGGAATAGGAAAACTCTGGATCTTTTTTCTGTAATTTTGACTAATAATTTTAAAAATATTCGATAATTTTAATGATTTTTTTTTTTTTTTATTAAAAATTTTAATGTATTTTTCTGCTTACTACAGACTAAGAGAAGCTAATTTTTCATACTTCTGTTTATGTTTTTATTACTAAAAGAATCTACCTATAATTTCCTCCTAAAACAATTAATTTGTTTCCAGAGGGCTTTTTCTTATTGCACAGGTTACGTAAAGTCTTATCAAATATTTTTAAAAGTTTCTTTTGAATTATCTACCTCTTGTAATCTTTTCTTATCAGTTTCTAATTTAAAAAATGATCTTTAAAAATTCCTTAAGTCCAAAAATAATCAAAAACTTTGTAACTTGTCATGCCACTACAAAGCAATATAATGAAATGTTAGTCCAGACCATTGTCAAAATTTTTTAACCTTAAGAAATAAAATTATTAGTTATTGGTTTGTATAAATAAGTTTTTGTCAACCTCTAGGGCCAGCTATAAAATAAATTTCTTTTTTTTTTGCATAAGGTATGAAAAATTACTTTCCAATCTTAATTTAAATTAACATACACAGAATTAAACATTGTGTAACAAAATGATACTTCATAATTGTTAACTGCTTTATTTTAATTTCTTTGTGGTATAGGTAAGTCCAAAGATTTACATGATTCATCTTCTGATTCTAAATTTCATTTTTTTGTTATAAAAGAGCAAAGTTATCTTTATAAGTATTAAATTCTAAGATTAATCGTTTATGGTCTTTTAGACATACTATTTTTAATGTACCCATTGCAGTATTATTGATTGAATTCTTTTTTTTTTCTAAACTTTAAATTTATCAATCAAAATATAGTATTCGGAAATGTTGATGTATTTTATTAATTAGGAAAATTTCCCCTTTTTTGTGGAAACTACACAAAAATTAAAGATTCATTAAAAAAAAAAATTACAACAAGTTTTCTGAATAAAGTGTATGCAATAAAGTTAAAAAAATCATCATGCATGCCACGTAAGAAAGCAAACGTACAGTAAAATAAAATGTTGCTTTATTTAAGACTAAAAATCTATAAGAACAACAAATTCACGGCGACATTAACACATAAACGATCCAAAGCACAATAAAATTTGTAAATAGTGTTGAAATAAAAAAATGTCACGAGAAGATGCATTATAAAAGCATTACTACAGAGTTTATAAATAAAAAATTAAATAGTATGTACAAAATTATCAATCGTAGTAGTTATGTTTAATAAATAGTTTTTATTACTTCTTTCAGAAAACAGATCAAACTATGGAAAGTCAATTTTCTACCTGTACCCATTATTATTATAAAATATTCATGTAAGTTAAAAAGAAAAAAAAATAGAAGAATAAAACTGATAAATAAAAATATTCATTATAAAAAAACTCAAGTACTATGCTGAAATTTTTTCTTTACTGACTTCCATAATTATTTTTCATTTGTGACATCCTATGTCATAAACTTGATATTTATTACTTCAAGGCACAGAGTTTCGTTTTTAAATTATAAAAAGCAAAAGCTCAGCAATCTTGAACCATCGAGCGATATACCTGCTTCTACAATCGCGTGACATATAACGTACTTCTTTTGAAACAAGCTACCGTTGCCAAACTACGCGTGCAACCTCAAACAATCTTATGAAACGCTCATCTTATAAAATTAATTCGCACAAGTACACCTAATAATAAAAATAATCAACAATCTCAACATTCTTTACTGCAGATGTACACAAGAAATATCATATACAATTTCGACAGCAACTTGTATTTAATGTGAAATCCGAGAGATCAGCAGTTTTAATCATCAATTACTGTAAAATCATTGCACCACGACTGTGCCACCACGTGTCAGTTAAGGGTAATTAGGTTAAGCTCTGATTGGTCGTTCGGATCCTCAACTTGACGCGTCCTCCTTAAACGCAAGAGTATAAAAACTCCTTGCACATGACGATAATCGCCTCTTCTCTTTCATCAAGTGCTCAAAAGTAACGATAAAGGTTGGAGAGTGAGTTATATTGTATCCTTTAGGTGGATGTAAGACTTAGTTCGGTGATTAGGCAACATGTTAAAAGTATGCATTTCAAGCAAATGTAAGACTTAGTTCGGTGACTAAGCTGTGTGAGGAAAGTTCGAGCAAATCAGGCCACTGTAAACTTGCCTAAGAAGTGAATCAAGGAGGAAAAAGAAAGAAAAGACCGTCGACTTGGGTTCCTACATTAAAAGCAGAAGCCTAATTATTGTCATCGCCACGAGTGCTCTCGTGTAGAATTAGGAACATCGTTCTAAATTCATTAAATCATCAGGTAAGACATAACTTGGTTGTTGATTAAATTAATCTTCTTAATTCAAAAACATTCCAATCACTCAATTACATGAAACATTTCAAGGTCTAATAATTTAAATTGATCGACACATAATTCTTACCTTAATAAATAAATTGAATATCGAGAAAAAATTAAATCGACACTGTATGACAAAGACCTTTATAAGGACATGAGATAAAAAGACGAAAAAGATACGCTACTACCGTATGACATAAGACGTAAACTTTAACAGTAAGTCAACACCAGCTCAGCGTACATTACTCCATACATATCGCTCGGTGAAACCTAATACGACGACGCCAAGTTAATAATTTCAAAGAATAGTATACTATAAGTAAAAGCAAATAAGGCCTTTGGGCTGATGGCTGGTTCCTGAAAAACGAAAATTTAATCTATTTGTTTGTAGAACGAATCTACGAGTTTTGCTTTTTACTTATAGTAGTTCGGATGCAACACATTGACACTTATTATAAATCTTTTTTTCTGCTTACTACAGACTAAGAGAAGCTAATTTTCTTATAACAATCACGCTTAATTATATAAAAGCTAGTTATAATATCTTCATATGTAGTTATGATTATTATTGATATAATTCATTTTTTTTTAATTGGAAAATTTTTTTTTATTTTAAACATTCTGCCTTTTGCTTCAAAGCCTATTTAGAGGATTATTTTTTATAGATAGGGGGTTAACGTAAAAATCGCACAGGGAAAGCAGCCCCACTAGTGTGTATACATATATTGCGGGGCTTTGTGCTCCAACTGCCTTCATTATTTTTGAGCTATAGTTACAGAAATACGAATAGCAGTTGAATGTGTATACTATCACATAAAAATTAAGGTTGCATTAGTAAACAACAGCGTTTATGTGATTTCTTAACGAAAACTTTAAGAAAATGCGTAATTTACTATTTTAAAAAATTTAGTACCTTACTTATGTACATCACATAAATAAAATGGCAATGTCGTTATACCTTGTATTCTGCAATAACAACTTTAAACTTTTTATTTATTTATTTACTTATTTTTTTTATTGTTTAATACGAACGAAGTTGATAATAACTGTACTATCTGTACTGAGCTTCTAAAATCAGTGCCCTCGATTACTTAATACTTATACTTTCAAGAAAATTTTCTGTAGTGAGGATGAGAGGGGTATGAGGGGGTTGTGAGGACGTCAAAGTGTCTGGAGAAAAATTAAGTTGACCCAAAAGAAGGGGGAAAATGACAGAATATTACCTTATCTTGTGGCAATAGGGAGTGGTGGGTGGGTCTTTTAGGTCGGTGAATTAAGAGGGGCCATTGTGAGTTAGTATACAATGCCCTACACAAACAACTGTATAACGTAGAAAGATGTAAGGGTTATTCTACTGAAAATATTATATTTTGTGTCCCAGCCGTTAGCAACGTTGTTTAAGAAGATATCGATCCAAAATTTTTTTTAATTATTTGAGGAATCTTTTAGGGGTATGATGCTCAAGGTACAACAGAATACAGACTATAAAAATTTATTACTTTAGTTATAGATGCAAAAAATTAGCTCCATTAGCGTTACAGGCTTGCGTCTCACCTAAAAATTTACATTATTTTTGTCACTTGAAATCAACATACAGGTTTTTTTTTTTTTTTATAACATGGGATCTTAGAATTATTTATGCAGAAAACACTTCAATGCAATTGAGACAGACAAAAAAAATTGTGTCTAAGGGTGGATGCTATTAAAGTTGTGGGTCCGAAATTTACGAACTGAATGTTTTAACAGACAATGCTTTTAGAAACGCATGCAATTCAAATTTGGCGTTTTAATTTATACTTTTTATATGCTTTGGACATGAAGGAAAGAGCAAAAGTTTTTTTTTACATCTACATTCTAATAAGCCAGAGCTACTGGCTCTCGAATTCGAGGATTCTGTGTCCTCTAAATAAAAACTAAGATTCTGTTACGTTAAAGAATATCATATGTCTTTTCAAAGCGTTTGGTTATAGATTTAAGTAGAAATATTACTTTTTTTTTGTATAATAAGCCCAATGGTAAAGTTTAATTTGAATTAGGTGGGTTACAATCTCGATTTTCCAAAAAATTCATAACAGCCCGTTACGCTTTATTTCTAACTTAGACAGCGACTTGTGCAAGTATTGATGGTAAGTACACGATATAAATGTGGACAGTGCCCTCACCTTCACTTTTATAAGATTTTGTAGCGCTCTTATTTTGCAAAAATTAAATAAGAAAGTTGGAGTACAAATTTTTTTCGTTGAGGTTCAGTAGGGCCTAAAAAAACTTAGTAAGTTATGATTACTGATTATACAAAAATAATATTTTCACAACTAAAAATAATTCTTAAGCATTTGTTTATTCTGGCGATAAAAATATGCTGATTTTTGTAGAATGACTCAACTAAGATTCAACAAAAATATCGAAAAAGGGCGGTAGTGAAGAGGTTTAAGGTTAAAAAAAAAATTCTGCGGTCGATGGTTACATGGTAGATACATGTTAAGAGGAGCACTAGGCAACTGCAGGGGTAAGTCTGGAGCGTTTGAAGAAAATGTAGGCTTAGTTTAAGTAAGGGCGAAAGGGACGCAATTTGATCTTATTTTGTTTGAAGGTAGTAGGGGGTGGTTGAGTTCAACCTGAGTCTGAGAGGAATAACGAAAAGTTAAGGGGAGAGGAATTGTGTTAAATTTCGAGCATGAGCAATTATATAATAAATGGCAGTAAATGTATTTGGTTGAATAAGTTTTTTTTTAATATTCATGTTCCTACATTATACATGTTTTTTTCTGGGTTGATTGATGAGTACTTTTTTTCCATACTTTGAGAGTTATATCCTAGATTTTTATACTTTATTCGTACTTTATTTGTATACTTAAAGTATAAAGGTTAATTTTTGTTAATGGTTGTTCTTTCTTTCTTCTTTTAGTCCATGTATCTTTAATAAGTAAAACAATTAAAAAGCCATGTGTGGAGTTAATGTTTTTATTCCAATAAAAGACTGTCGACATTATGTCCTGTTAATTATTTTTTTAACGACATTNAGCAGTTGCACAGTTTACAGATATGCTCAAAAATCTTACTCAAGAATTTTTGAGTGTGGAGAAAGAAATAGAATATATTAAAACACCAGGTCGTGAAATAAAAGTTGTGCGGGAGCAAATTGAAAAAAATAGACATTTTTCTAGAAAAATGGCCCAATTAGGAGGAGAAATTGAAAAATTAATTTCTTCTGGAGGTATCTTTAATAAGTAAAACAATTAAAAAGCCATGTGTGGAGTTAATGTTTTTATTCCAATAAAAGACTGTCGACATTATGTCCTGTTAATTATTTTTTTAACGACATTCTAACATTACATATTCGTATTTATTACTTTTTTTTCACATGAGTTTTTTATTATTATGCTTAGGGCCTGAGCTCGTAACATATAAATGTGATTTCCTCTTGACATTTGCCCTGAATCGCAGCATTGCACTTCGTGTTTTCATTATTTGTCATGGGTACGGAATGTATAATTATTCATCTGAAATGATGACAGGAAAATCAGTTCTCTTCAAATGTGGCAAACTTTGCTTTTTTTTTTGTTTTTGCGTTAGTCGTTTGTACTACGATGCGAGGCGAATATATTATATACTCCTTTGAAAGTTCTAAGTGCGATTCAAACAGTATTGACATTAAAGTATTACCTCTTTTAACGCTATTTGAAAAAAAAATATTTTTAATAATAAATTAAAATGTTTATATCATCAACATGTATCAACATTCATATCAATAAAAGTCTATTTATATTTTAAGATCGTAAAGGACTACAATTCATTGACCTTAACTAGGCTAGTACTCTTGCTTTCTGGCCCACCTTAAAAATTGTACACCTATTTTTTATTAAATTTTTATGGAGCTTTTATTCAAAGTATAGTTACAAATACTCATTTTTAAATAGGTAAAATGTTGTCTGTGAGAGCATGAAACCAATCATGAAGT
Source organism: Copidosoma floridanum (assembly GCF_000648655.2). Next base: position 793,207 of record NW_019379702.1, read on the forward strand.
TTCAAAAATTTGGATGTCTAATACAAATATCATTTTATTTTAATGTATAAAAGTATTCCGTATATATATATATATATATATGTACATACTTACGTGTGTACGTGTATGTTCTCTTACGTGTCTATGTATGTTCATTTGTGCATAAAAATAAAATCAAAATATATTTGGTTTGTTTCATACGTAATTTATTTATTTACGCAGATTCAACGACAGTTGCCCAAGGACTTTATACCTGCAACAAGAATTGATTCAAATAAAGTGACTAAGCAATTTAAATTAGTAATTGAAGAATTGTACGAAAGACAATCTTTATTAGATAGCACTGTCACTCAAGTACGGGATCTTGTGAGGCGAAAAAGTGATTCAGACGGTGTATATGTCTTGAATCATGAATTAGAGGACATGGTCAGCAAATGGAAGTCCATCTCTGAAAAATGTAAGGAAAAAATTGATTTTCTTGATGATATAAGAAATTTTTATGACACATACGAGGGGCTCTTCTCTTGGCTTGGTACCAAAGAAAAAATGTTAAGTGCTTTGGGACCAATATCTTCTGATTCACGTATGGTAGCTAGTCAAGTACAGCAAGTTCAAGTTCTTAAAGAAGAATTCAGGACACATAAGCCTCAACTTGATCATCTTGTCAAAGTAAGTGATAAAGTACTCGTTCGAATTATTTCTGATTCGATCGATGCACAACAGATTAAACTTAAGCTTCAAACCATATTGCAAAAATGGAGTGATCAACTGAATCGATTAGAAGATAGAGCACATAGCCTTGGAGATGCTGTAGATACTAGTCGAGAATTTGATGCTAGTCTTAATCGGCTCCATAATGCTTTACAAGGGATATCTGATAATTTAGATGAATTGCCGTATAATAAAAAGGCAGAAGAACAATTGCGAAAAGTTGAAAATCTTGAGCGACAGCTTGAAGGTCAGCGGCCACTTCTTGCCGATGCTGAATCTGCAGGAGAACAGTTGTGTGAGGTATTAAGTGATGCAGCTTCAAGGTCAGATATTCAAGCTAAAATATTATTAGTTGGAAAGTTTTACAGTAATATACAAAAGAAGCTTGATCACAAAAAAGCTGAAATTGAAGGCAGCCTGAAAGATGAGCGTCAGTTTGAGGCATCTTGTAGTAAAATACTTGGGTGGATAGCTAATGAACTTAGTAATATGTCTGAAAAATTTCTTGTATCTGCTGATCATGAAGTTTTGCAGCAACAACTCGATCATCATGAGGTATGTAAACTTGTTTTTACACAGTTTTTTTTAAATTTGTAAGTTAATTAAATTACTTAGGCATAATCCGAAACGTTTTTATGGCATTTTTGGAATATAGGAATATAATTAAATAACCATACTAATTATTATCAACATTTATAACAACTGCAGAAATAATTTATGCCAGCCCTTTTTTCTCTTGTTTTTCTTTAATTACTAACATTATTGTAACCAAATGTAGTGTTTAGCTTATTATTTTTATTCTAGCCTGTCTATAGAAATGTCATGAGCAAAGAACATGAAGTTATTATGTTACTTAACAAAGGTCGTGATACAGCTCAGACATCGAAGTCTCAAAAAATCGAGAGTCGAACTCTGTATCGAGATTTGGATAAATTGCAATTTCAATGGGAGCGATTAAAAAAAGATACTTTAGAAAAGCAAACAAAGTTGCAGACTTGCACTGAGCAATGTAAAAAATACTATAGAGTGCACAATATTTTTTTGCCTTGGCTCAGACAAGCTGAAGATAAGCTTGAGAGTCTTAAGCCAGGCTCTTTTAACCGTAAAGACATAGACAAACAACTAAAACAGCTTTCTATGTTTAAAAATGACGTTTGGAAAAAGTCTGGTGAATTAGAAAATACTAATACTCTTGGAGAAACATTTTTGAGCGCTTGTGATATTGATAAGGATATAGTAAAAACTGAGCTCAGTACAATAAAACAACGATGGGATAAGCTTAATAATGGTATGTGACACTTACTCGGTGCCTTCAATTACTAAGTTAAAGTTAGTTTTTCTAAAATAATGTTCTAGCTTATTGATTGGAATGTTTTCAGACTTGCTAGAAAGAAATCAATCATTAGAAAATATGGCAAGGCATCTTGCTCACTTCAACGAAAATTTACGTGAGCTTGAAAACGGATTAGAGCGATGTGAAGACAAACTTGCGTCTCATGATGCTCTAGGTGGGGATGCAAAAGATCCTAAACTTCTTGATCGAATAAAGGTAAGGGTTTCATTTTTTTTTTTTTTACTGTAACAGAGTAAAAGTTCTTTTTCTATATTTTTTCAAATAGAATTTGAGAGAAGAAACAATCACACTGAAAAAACCACTTTTAGCTGCACGTCAGCAAGCTACAGATTTAGTACATAATGCTGGTGAGCTAGGTGTTGATGCAACTCATCTTCAAGACGAGGTAGACAGTATTGTTGATCGTATCGAAGATTTACAGGCTAAGTTAGATGATAGATGTAATGAATTGCAAAGTGCAGCAACAGCAGTTGCACAGTTTACAGATATGCTCAAAAATCTTACTCAAGAATTTTTGAGTGTGGAGAAAGAAATAGAATATATTAAAACACCAGGTCGTGAAATAAAAGTTGTGCGGGAGCAAATTGAAAAAAATAGACATTTTTCTAGAAGTATTAACCAATTAGGAGGAGAAATTGAAAAATTAATTTCTTCTGGAGAAAATCTTATAGACTTAGGTTTTGTGACTGATTCAGTGATTATTCGACAGCAAGTAGAAGCATTAAAAAAGCAATTTGGATTGATTGAGAAAAAAATACGCAATCAAGAGGATGAACTAAGCCTACTATTAGAAAAATTGCAACGATTTTGTCAAATTTATAACGAAGTAATAGATAATATTAAAGATGTTAGTGGTTTGGTCTGTCAGCTTAAATCGGTAAGCTCAGATGTTGACTTAATACGCATTCAACAAGATGATTTCAAGGTCTTAAAAGATAGTAAAATTGAGCCAATCAGTCGTTCAGTAGATCAAATCAACTCCTTAGGACAAGCATTAATTCAGACTGCTGGCCGAGATGTTGACACAAATAGCATTGAGAGAGATCTCGATAGAATAAATGAAAAGTGGAATGAACTGAAAGCAAAGGTAAAAAGTTACTTACTGTCATATTATTTTTATCTTAAGTAGGTTTTGCATTTCAACGAAACGGACGATATTCAAATAGATATCTTATTTTTTAAGGTAACAAAATTAAGTTACGAGTACGTATTAAGCTAGTATATTATTTACTGATTGTTTGTTTTATGATGTCGTCAAAACCGTCATAGCTAAGCAGCAAACAGCATAGATTAACTAGTTGGATTTAATGTTTCATGGGAATTCTTTTCATCAAAAACATTCCAGGTCCACTATAAAACATAGTTTTTTAAAAATACATCAGAGGAATTATATTTTTATCTTATCAGAGACATAAAATAAGTAAAAAATAAAGTAGAATTTTATTTTATCTCATTAATTTAAAGAACATAGTAAGAGTAAGTCAGAAGTTAAGGGTTACACTGACGTCATATTTAAGCTGCTGTTAGCATTTTCTCTCTTTTGTGATGTACGATGTTCTCTTTCGTCCATTTATCTGTATTTTCGAAATCAGGATGGTAGACATGCAGCTGCTTGCGGGATGCTCAGTAAACTTTTTTATTAAACTGAATCTCTTAGAATGGATACAAAACAAAGTATTTTTTTTAAATTGAAATCGTGCATGAATCTCACCCAATATTCAGTCTAGAGCACATAAATCGCTTTAAAAAAAACTTACGCGTATGAGTTACTTCTTGTTGACATTTAATTTTTTATGGTTAAGCACAAGCTTTTAAAACTTAATTGGAAGTTATAAAATTTTAATTTTTTCTTGGACGGATTAGTTCTAAAACCGATATTATATTATGTTATAAAACTATTGAATTTGTTCAACAAAGATAGGTCACATACATTCATTTACAGATTGGACCATTTTAAGTGAGCGCTCAAAGGAATATTAAAATGGTTAAGTTAGAAAAAATTTTTCACAAAATATGTGTCATATAGAATAGGACATTGACTGATGATATTGATCTTGACCTTTAAGTAGGAAATCAAAGCCATGTTTAGGTTAATCCAACTTTTTTACCACATATGTTGAAAGGTTGGAAAAAGTTATGTTTAATTATGAGGAATTGATATTTTCAATAATGACTTGTCAAGGTACGATAAAATATCCTTAGAACAGTTCTTTTATGATCTTACAGGTACATCTACAAAAAAAGCGTTGTTATGTTTCATTCTTTTGCCTACATACATACGCAGTTCATAAGTATAAAAAGTGCCAAGAATAGATATGGCTGTACACCGTTTTAAGAATAACTTGAAAATTCTTTCATGTAACATATAAGTTTCTATAGTTAAAATAAGTTTATTATAAAACCTGCGAATTTGTTGTTCTAACGACCTTTTTTCAACTTTTTTTACATGTTATTGACAATTTTAAGCAAAAAAGTCCTTAATTATTTTATTCTAAGTGATCTACCATTTTTTAAATAAAAATAAGGCTACTCTACCTATTAAATGTCTTGTTCAAATCATGTTCAGTAACTAGTAGTGTTAATATCAATGTAAAATAGTCATATATGGGTAAAAATCCTTTTTTTCATTTAATTCATTAGTTTTCTATAAAAACTCTTAAAAACGTATTGTTTATAGAAGTTTTAACACAGAAAAGTTACATATATTGCTGATAAGTTATCCCCTATCCTTGAAGAACTTTAAGAATCAGAAAAAATGAAACAATTTTTAAATAATTCTCAAAATTTTTTAGAAAAGCTGACGCAGAATCGTCAAATTGTTCAAAGCGTGTATATTGTGAAATTAAACGTGTGAAAGACTTGCTAGAAAGAAATCAATCATTAGAAAATATGGCAAGGCATCTTGCTCACTTCAACGAAAATTTACGTGAGCTTGAAAACGGATTAGAGCGATGTGAAGACAAACTTGCGTCTNTGGGACCCACGATAGAAGTGAAACTTCAAGTATCAAATATTGAACTAATTTTATACAGAAAATTATATGAGAAGCAATCATATGTGTTATGGCTACGAGTTAAATAAGTAAATTTATTTTAATAACATTAAACAAGTAAAAAAAATTTCGTATTTGAAATGGCTGAAAATCATGTTTTCATCAAACCAAATTGTATGCTTCGATTGTTTTTCCTCCTTTATTAAACCTATGAAAATTGGTATTTTAGACTCATGTTGCTTCTCCTTCGAGATATGGTGTTTTTTCTAATTTTTTGAGGTTGTGTTGTCATGAAAACACTTTAAATTTCTTCGCGCACATCTGCATTAATGTTTAAAGTTTCCTGCAATTTTTTCGTAATTTATAACTCCAGTTTCATACAGATAGACCGCAAATACAAATTTGAGGTTATGTAATCATAACAAATGACACCTCAATTTGTGCGTCTTAATATTTTATTTCCCCTTTAGGATACCCGTAAGAAATCGGTATTTTTGGCCTATTTTGCTTCTCCGTCGAGATATGACGATTTTTCTTATTTTATGAGGTTATGGTGTCATGAAAACACTTTAAATTTCTTCGCGCACATCTGTATTATTAATGTTTACAGTATACTGTAATTTATTTGCAATTTATAACTCCAATTTCATAAAGATAGAGTGAAAATACGAATTTGAGGTTATGTTATCACAACAAATGACACGTCTATTTGTGCGTCTCGATATTTTATTTCCCCTTTAGAATACCCGTAAAAAATCGGTATTTTGGCCTATTTTGCTTCTCCATCGAGATATGCCGATTTTTCTTATTTTATGAGTTTATATTGTTATAAAAACACTCAAAATAATTTGTGAACATTTCTATAAATTTTCAAGGTATACTATAATTTTTTCGCAATTTATAACTCATATGTCAGAAAAGTACAACTAAATTACGAATTTGAGGTTATTTAATAACAAATAGTACCTCATTACACATACAGACACACACACGCACACACACACATATAGATACTCGTAAAAATTTGAGCATGTAGTAGCAAGGGGAGCGAGGCAGAGAGAAAGGCCGTCCCACGTCCCACTCTATACGTATATGCACTGCTCTGCAAGGGGGCAAGGGGGACGAGGGAGAGAGAGAGAGTAGTGGCTGGAGTGGTGGGGGGCTCAGAAATTTCGTGTCGCTCGAAAAAATTAACAACGTGCCATGAGAAGTTTCACTTCAAAAAACATTTCTTTATATGAAGAACGTAAATCTAAAAAACGAAGACAGGTAAAGTGATAAATTTTTTTAAAAATAATTTGTCCTGCAAAATGCTGAATGTAATAAAATTAGAAAATAATCAATGTTTGAAAACTAATAACCTGATACTGTAATAATAGTCCTAAAAATAACGGATGGAAATTCACTCAACGTTATTTATTTTTAATCATTTATTTAGAAGTCATTTAATTATAATTCTTTTTCATAACTGTAAGATGACATTTTTGATTAGTAAAAATCCAAACAATCTCATTTTCACGTATTTGAAGATTGCAAATTTTAGGAAATGGCTGGATAGTATGTGCAATCATTTTTCACACGTTTAATGTTACGAAGTACGAGCTCTAAAAGATTTCTTTGCCGTATCCTGTTTTTTTTTTTTTTTTTTTTTTCAATTATTTACCTAATAAAAAAACAGTTTTGTTCCTCTGTATTTTAAGAATTTTTTTTAGTTGAAGGAATGATCAATAAGTTTTCTTTATAATGTTACTGTTTTATTAATTATTACATATATAATTTTTCTGTACTTTTTATTTAGGAATCTATGTTTTCCCAGACTTAAAAAAGGCTTTTTTTTATTTGTTACGGAAATTTTTGATAAAAAAAAAAGAATTATGTGATTCTGACAAACTTCATTGGTTTCCCATTTTTTTAAGGTAATGTAATAGGTCCTTAGCAGCTGTTGTAACTAGACCAGGAAACAAACGTTTAAACTGACACTTTGTCCATGTGAAAATTCAGTAGATTACGTGATTGACCCTGCCTAATATTAAAAAAAAAATAAATAAAATAATCCTAGTGCCTGAGGTCTTTCCAAAAAATTGCATTAGAAATGTTCCAACACTCGTATCTTAAGAACAACATTACGCAACGTTATATGGTTTGCATCATTTGAAAGGGACCCAAAATTCTTCTGTAAATGATTATATGTTCTATTTTGGTAAGCGTGAAATATTATAAGTATTAGCTGCAAACAATTAGAAGCAACAACAGAGCAAAAGCAGCTTAGCTATTTCTAACACAAGGCCATGCATAATCTCTTGCACGAAGAGTGGAATACTCAGTGCAGTCATATCTATGCTTCATCAGCTTTTGTTGATCAATACGGATGTATGTTTATTTATGTAGTAATTTTTTTTTATTTATTTAATAAACGGGCCAACGACCCCATTACAAAAATTACAAAAATAGATGGTAGCTTATCAGCGCAACACATATGTCTGACACCAATTCAGAATTGATAGGCGTAGCTTCGCCTATGCATTTATTCAAATATATACACATATAAATATGTATAAGTGAGAAAATGCAACAATGTATCGAATGTAACAATATCAAGTGATTAACAACATGAAAATAAAATAGCTTATACAAGGTAAACTAAATGAATGATTGTATACTATTTATTGATTTAAGTTTGATTATTATATGTTAGAGAAACAACTAGTGAGATAATACTGAAAACGATGATGTTAGTTGTTTAAGGAAACTGTTCTGAGGTTACATTTGAAAAGTGGTGTGGTGATGGATTCAGGTAGATATTGAATGGTATTGTTCTTTAAACGTCTTGAACGGAAAATGGGAGAGTGGTACAGATAGTTTGTAGTGTAAGTATACTCTGATAAGTAACGCAGATTCTTTAAAAGGTATTGAGGATTTCTTGTTAAGGAAAGTATAAATAGATCAGGGCATCTAAATATGGTATATGTTGGTTTGAAGACAAGAATCCCATCATGGTATTTATGTAAGTTTTTACTTTAAAACAAAAAAACTTCGGAGAAAAGAGCAGAATAATTGTGATTGGTAAAAGTCATTAAGATGTCAGTCTTAGAGTGTAGCAGGATGACGTTATTTAAGAGAGCAAAGTGATATTAGGTATGACTAGACCAAATTACTAAGGCATATGTTATGCTAGTTAAAACTAGTTTCTTGAACAGGTGAAGTTTCGATTCAGGCTCCGAGAGGTTATGTGTGGTTTTTTGTGTAAATCCAAGATGCTTAAAGCATTTAGGAGTAGTAGTGATTATATGGTTGTTAAAAAACCAATGTGAGTCAAAGATGACACCAAGATCTAAAATTGATTCAATCCTTTCAATGGACGAGTTAATTGAATGGTTAAACCTCGTAGCATGTTTTGTCTTATGAACAGATAATATTTTGCACTTTTTATTATGCAATGTAAGGCCACTTAATTCGTGCCACAACGCAGCATAAGTAATATTTTATTGCAGGCTTACTCCATCAGATGACGATACTATGCGTGTAAAGAATTCAACGTGATGAGCTTGTAATAAGCAGCTTGTAGTGAGCGACAGAGATAATGGTAAATTATTTATAATAAGGGTGGGTAAAATAGGACTAACATGGGAGCTTTGAGTTTTACTACATAAAGCCTCAAAAATATCTGATTGAGGACCGCCTGACCTAATCTTTAGAGTTGAACCAACAAGATATGAAGCCAATCATTATGTAAGACACCGGTAATATCAAATGACGATGCTTTGGATAAAAGAACACTGTGCAGAACAGTGTCAAAGGCCTTGGCTATGTCCAAAAAAATTATATCAAATTGAGAACCTCATTCTAACACTCAGAAGACAGAATGACTGAGCAAAAAAAGATTTGAAATAATTGAATGACTTTTAATGAAACCATGTTGTTGTTAATAAATGTAAGGGGCAATAATGGCAGAAAGTCCTTAATGAACGAGAAAGTCTAAGAGTTTTAATACGAGGCTTGGCAAAACTATGGGTTTGTCACTGTTGGCTAGTTCTGGGTCACCTGATTTGTATAGGGAAAAGTTTAACAATCAGGTGACCCACTAATAGTCGGGATAGAGAGGAGTAGTTAATGATGAACAAAAAAGAGATCAAGTTGGGACCTGTGTGATTTGTGGATTTTAAATAAGAGGTAGCTGTCATAATTTGTAATAGAGTGAAAGAAAAGTCAAAGTTATCAGTGTTTCAAGAAGATTTAGATTAAGCAGTGAAAAATTGCATGCAAAAAAGTAAGAAGTACGTTGCAAATAGGTTAAATTTGTCAATGGGTAATAAGGCTTTTATATCATTGAGATGGATAGAGTTGAGGGTATAACTATGTGTGGTGCGAACATTTACAAAACGCCAGAATTGATCTATAACTGAGCACAGTTTTAACATTATGGATATAAAAAGAACCAGACATGTGATGTATATCTGATGGCAGAATGTTTTCCGTTACTTGGTTAATATTGACAAGTGGTTCCAGTGCAAACGGAAGGTTCAGTGGGTACTCGCGGTCAGGGGTGAGAAAAAAAAGCTATTAATATTCTAGCATACTGCAAGTGTTAAGAAGACGAGTAGCAGCATATTGGCGATTAGGTAAAATGTTGCCTGCTCGGTGAAATTGCAAAGTATAATTAGACTAAGAGGGGTAAGTCAGATTGAAGTCTCTGCAAATTACAGATTTGTAGGTAGGATTATTATTATATGGTATCTCAAGATGATCACACAACTCAATGTATGCTGACTAGTCTGAAATAGGTGTTATGTATACCGATCCTTATATTACTTGAAGCCCTCTAAATGCAAACGGACAGTAACGCATTTAATATTAAGATTAGAATTGAACTGATTTGAAGGTATGCGTTTGTCCACCACCACAAGAACACCACTCCCACGCCTTAGAGACTCCTTAATGACCGGCGTATCCTGTAGATGTGGTAGTTGGCAAAGGGTAGCTTTGAATTTAAATTATGAGACTTAAACCAGGCTTCCGTAGAAATAATAATAATATTTAGTAGAGCTACGAGTATAAGTAATGTGTAATCCAAGATTAAAAGTTTATTGTATAGTGACTGTACGTTCTGATAGTATACTAATATTCTGTCTTGATGATGTGAATTAAGCATTTGTGTTTGGAAGAAAAAACGTGGGTTGTTGAAAGTTAACAATGGTTGGCTTTCTACTAATGTATTAAGTTCTTTTTCTTATAGGGTTTGTAAAGTTGTGTTGATTTAACGAGAGTAGATAGGCATGAACATTAATCCCTAGTCCTAGTCTTTTCTGAGGAAACCCTAACGCACGATGGTAGCGTAGATTTCTAAAAAAAAAAAAGAAGTACTTTATCTCCGCTATCCAGACAAATCAATAATGGTCTTGGCTTGGCTGGTGTAAAAAGTTTGCAAAGTTGTTTTATTTTTTATTGTATAAAGGCTAACGCTTGTTAGAATGTCCTTGATTTTATCCATACTGTTGTAGTCAACTCTAGGGCTGAGGTCTTCTGAGACTTTAATTATAAAGAGCATTCAAGGATTTAACAATTCTTTCTTTAATCTCGACAGCCAAATCATCATCTACCACCCTTTTCTGCACCATGGCAGTCAAATCTTTACAGCACCTAAATACTTCCGTGATAGCACTGTTCAGTGGGCAGAGCAAAAGGTGTAATGGGGCTGCAAACAGTTGATACAACGGATACGAAGTCCAACGGATTTTTTATAATATCCACAAATGTTCGAGTTCATGTGGTTACATTTGTTGTTCGTTTTAGGTTAGAAGTATGGGCACTTTTTAAAACTCACTTGAGACGGGAGATCTAGAGATAGTTATAATCGCGAGCAATACAACTAACCAAGCAGGCAAAAACAGCAAGGAACAATAAAAGCATAGGCAACTAACTTTATCAATGAATTATAAAGATAAAATAAAATTTAAGTGAGCCGAGTAAAAGAACATGTAGTTACACAACAAGCACCATTTATATGAGTGAATTTACAGTAAAAAAAATCTTTTGTGATGTATGAAAATGTCAATATTTAGTTTCTTTAATAATTTTCTACTTTCGACAGCCTAATATTCTTGACGTGCTGGAATTCTTTGCTGTCGTAAATTACCATTTTTTTGTTACAAAAAATAATAGTAACTTGCTGTAAGTTTGTGTACTGTCATTTGTGCGATAGAAGTCCATGTGCTAAGTCATCGAAGTTATTAAATTGTGAAATTTGCACTTTTATTGATATGTAAAATCTATATTTCTTGTGGCCTTGCTACTTTTTAAGCTAACAATAAAAAGCATGGAATATGATATAAAACATGTATTAGGGTTATTATTTATGCCTCTTAAGCATGAGGCATTAATTTTTTGGGCTTATTGTAAAAGTAATGTTTTTATTTTATTATAAACTCAACGGTTCATAATATTAAAAATAATTACTACAATTTAAGAAAAATTTAATCACACTAAAAGTTTTTTTTTTGGCTAGTTATAAAAAATCTGTTTTATACTCAAGAGTACCAAAAAACTTTTTTTAATATTTAATTGCAACGAAAGTCAAGAACTTTTTAAAAACTTTTTTAAACCATTACTGTAGATCAGCAATATTTATACAGTTTATTTATGCTATCTTACTCTCATTGTCAAGACAAATCCAATAATAGCTTGTTTTGAAGAACTTGTTGAAACGTTTCGGCTATGGACTCCTTCAAGAATACACGTATACTGCAAGGGGACACTTCTATTACCTAGAATTTATAATATATGCCTTTCATTTATATTTACATTCTTTTATTTATTATATTTTTTCTTATAATAAAATACATGAAATCCGTCAAATAGACAATTCAACGGGGACAATGCAAGGGTACACATTTTTGAATAACTTAATACATATATACATTTATTTCATTTTATTTAATAAAAATTCCTACTTAAAACACGTCCTGACTTAAAACATGAAAACTCGAATTTGAATGCCGCGCCCGGGGAATGTGCGTATAGTACGCTAAGCTAACGCTAGAGCGTGTTCACCAATAGGATGGAAAACCTTTTACTTTTAGTGAAAACCTTGGATTTCTTATAATAGTCTTGTAATGAACTTTGATCACGATTACGTTTCAAGGTCTGATGATGAAGCCAAGAGATAGGCACTGACATCCCATGATAAAATATCGTATCATGATCATGTTTGCACTTGTGAGAAAAGCCACTTAATGAACTTCAACCACCATCAGTTTGAAAGGTTATAACAAACCTCATATGTATTAAAAAGTGTCAATATTGACATAGGTCCGTGTATAAAATGTACATAAACCTGTATATGAAGAGTGTTATAGAATAATATTAATACATTTATATACGATGTATATTAACGTGTAAATGGGGCAGTACGTTGTTCAAGATCCCACCCAAGCCAAGGTGAAAAACGAGCCGTGGGCTGAATGGCATGAGGGTGGTTAAAAATATTTTGTTGATAGCGTCATTTCAAAGAATCGGGCAAAACTCTGTTTTAAATAGCCTTGTCCCTCTATATGGACCTTTGGGGGGATCGACCGTTTATTTGTTTACTACTCGTAGGAATAATGTGACAAAAACTACAAAATAAGTTAATAGTTTAAAAAACACTAAAAAAATACACTTATATAAATGGCTATAACTTTATAACGTGATATTTTCAAGGTTTGCTGTGAAAGACAAAGTTGTAGATATACTTGAAATACAACTTTTTCGCATTTTTAATTTTCGTCCAGGATGTAACCCAAACGTTCTGTGAGCCAAAAAGTGCTCAAAAATCGAAAAAACGTAGTTTTCACCTATTTAACTTTTTTTTTGTACTTTAAACGATGATATTAAACGTAAAAGTTGTAGATCTTATTAAAATACAACTTTTTTGTGTGAATATTTTTACCTAGGATGTAACGCACACCTTCTATGAGCTGAAAAGTGCTTGTAAAATGAAAAAAAATCATCTTTCCTTATCTAACTTTTTTCTTCTGCACTTGAGATAATAAATTAAACGTGATAGTTAAAGGTCTCGTTTCGACGAAGTTTAAAAATGCCGAAAAATTGTAAATTTATCGTTTTCTCCTATCTAACTTACTCGTTATTTTTATTTACATTTCAGATTACTAAGTTAACGTAAAACTCATGGATTAAAAAAAAAAATATAATATTTTTAAACCAAAATTTATATCTATAGCATAAAATTAACCTCATAAATCGCAAAAAACGATCCAATACTAGCTTGTTTAGAATACATACGATTGACACTCAATGCAAAGTTAAAGACGACAATCATAGTGTTCTAAGGCTTTTTTTTCATCCCGTGGAAATGTGTACATTTATTGACTATCCTTACACCGAACAGTACCAACTTCTGCATGATATGCATAAATTTAGCTGCTTGTTTGATTACTATTACTTTGAAACTATGTGGTAAAAAATTCTCAAAAAAATGTATGTATTTCTTTACTGTCTAACATAGTTTTCAGTAGTTTTTCAATTATTTATTAATATGCGGTAAGTTACACTATTTACAATAATGGGGCTATGTAGTGCTTGCGCCATTACTCCAATGTTAAAAGAGTGATTTTTTGACGAGGATATTTCAATAATGACGTGGTAAATCGGTCTCAAACTTTTCACACTTATTTTCCGACACTTATGTTAGTTTTGCTGCCAATATCGTATCTTTTTAGATACTTTTGATTTAGGAAACAACTACCTTGAAACTATATAAAGTTTGAAAAAATGATTGAAAATTGATAATTAGTTTAATTTATGCGAATGATAAGAGAAACAATAAAAATATTTTTAAAAATAAATTTTATTTAT
>NW_019379702.1:810431-838344 GCF_000648655.2 Copidosoma floridanum
CAGTTAATATGAACCCTGTATTTTTTAAAGTATACTAAAGTTTTGTTTATACTCTATTTTAAAATCTCTTCGGTTAATTTTAATAATTCTGGTCCTTAATTTTTATTTATTTAGTTATTTTTTTTTTATGTTTCCAGCACCCTGTTATCAGAACTGATTACTTGATTTTGAATTCTTGTTCAAAAAATTTTTTAAAAAAATATTCTTACGTAAAATTCTCTGTTTAAAAATCATAAACTTGTATCATACCGACTCGTAGATTCTCTTTATCTGGATTTCTCTGCTTAAGTTGACAGATATGATCCTTATCCAAAAAAATTATTCAATTATAATCTAGTAATTTCAAAAATTTAGATCTCATAACAAACTCGTTTTATAAGTGTAAAAAAAGCTTATAATTTGCCGTAAAAGAAATAGAAAACAATAATTTAGAAAATCTTCGTGCTTATCTATTGGCAGTGGCTTTTTAAAAAATGTTAATGTAGCTTATTGTGATTATGACATACAATTTATACTAAGAAGTATGAAAATACGTAATTAGTAAGCTTTAACAAAAGTAATAATCCTCAAGTTACGTCTTTCTACATCCATGCCACAGACATATCTCGCTCGTTTTACGATATAAAAAAAGTTCTATAATAAAACGCTCTTGCAGGCACATAAGAAATTTTTTCATCAAATTAAAAAAAAGACTGTTCGAGTCTAAATAACTGATAAAATTAAAAAAAAAAAAAAGTTGAGTTATCTTTAAAGTATTTAAGACATTCTCAAATAATAGTATTATGAATAGTTGAAATAAACTAAACGAAAAAAAACATTTGCTCACAAGATTTTTTTTCGATAGTAATTTTTTCAAAAAGAAACTGTCAGCTAACCATCAATAAATACGTAACGATGTACAATTATACATGTTAATAATGTGATAAAAATATGAAATGCAATCTATTATGATCATTTTTCCTAAGAATATCTGACTACTATATTTCATTCACGTATAAGTTTAAAAACTTATACTTCATTAAAATAAAGAAGTATAAATGATCTAAAAAAAGCCATTAGGAAATAAAATTAGAAAAAGTGCTTTTTTATTTTGTAATTATAAAAGGCTACAAGAAGTGGGAGTATTGTCAAAAATTTTGGCATCATATTGATATAGTTTGTTTAGAGATCAAATGATTAAAAAAAAAAAAAAAAATTGCAATATTTCTATTTACATAACACAGAAATCTTTCACCAGCGAGTCGGCACCCCTAAATATTTTAAAGATATACTTGTATGAATGCGTCATGCGTTAGAGTAACTCAAAGATTTCAGATTAGTGATCTTGAGACTAATTGTGATCGAAATGGATTTTGCGTGTTACTTTTCCTTCACCCTACCCCCCTTGACGTACTTCTGGTGCCGTGCGCACTTACACCGCATCATACCATACATTTTTGATGTTATAAATTTCATTTCTTTTGCTTACAACCAATTCTGAGAAAAAAAAAGTTCCAAAAAAAATTGAGCCCCTGATATCGTGCACACTAGTCCAGGCCCTTACGCACTCTGCCCCGGGTGGTTTTTATCTACGAAATTCGATGACTTTTTCTTATGATGTGGTATACAACTTATTTTTAATGTAAATTTTTATTTACTGCATACTTATTTATGTGGTTTCATAATCAATTACATAAATGAATAATTTATTTAGTGAACTAATTCTTCTAGTTAAAATATAGTATATAAAATATACTTATCATTAATTTGTTTATCCAATTTTTCACATTTTTTAAAAATTTTCGAAACTAAAAAAAATTTTTTTTGCACTGCACAAACACAATAACTAATTTTTATTTTATTTTATTTCATTCTTTCACTTTTTTTTCATTCGTAATTAGAGTGATTTTTGGACTTAAAGACGTTCTTCGCATAGTTGGTGGGGGAAAAGTTTAGAGAAGTGAGAGGAACGCAAATGTGCGCGTAGCAATTGTTTTTGTCATGTCGATGTACTCACATACATGCTTTTACGCATACTAAATCCATTAATTCTAAGTATATTTAAAAAAAAACTGTAAACACTTTTGAAAATTCAACATGTTTATCTGAAGGTGATCATTTGTACCAAAAAAATTAAAAGATTTCTACACATCATGCAAATGCAATTTTACTTGATTTTTTCGTAATGTAACATATTAAATTGCGATTCTTTAAAATTCATTTCATACAAAAAAGGTACAGATAAACGATCTGGAATTTTTTGGGAATTTTTAATGCTATTTTGAATACATGTTTGATGTGAATAATACCTGTCCAAAAAGCCTACGTGTGATGAACGTCTTGAACGGACATTCATTGGCATGTTATACTACTCTTTCAAAGGAAGTTGTACTGCAGTATAGTTTTTATTGATTTCTTAAGTACAATTTTTATTATTTAACATGGACTATAAGTAAGTGAGTGAGCACATGAGACAGATATGAGTCTGACGTTAGAGATGTAAACAGTGTAGGCGGTAGGAAGTTGTTCTTAAATCATCTGAAGATTCGATGAAAGTGCACAGTCCTGTACTGGCCAGCCTATATGTTATTCATACTGTAAAATGTTATTATTTATTGCTTACGATTGTTAATATATGGAATACTAAAATATTAGTTGAAACCACACCCAATTTACGTAGGTATACTTATTCCTACGATAATTGCACCACCTTCGTACACAATATTATTTTATCGAAGGCATTTTTACATTTATAATTATATTGTTTGCTGTATAATTTTATAGAAGTATAACTTCATTCTTAGGTACCCAAGCACCCACTGTCTACTGGTTTTTACTTGACTTTTCCTTATAAATTTATCAAATATCCCACACTCTTAATTATTCAGGTGGTGAGGATAAAAGAGACAATTTAGATAAAAATGAATATCCGAATACGTATAAACTAGTTGGGCTTCAGTCCCTGTGCGCTTGACACGGGAACCTCCTAATACTATATCTTCAGGAAAGACTTGTGTAATTCAATATAACTACTTTATTTTTAGTTTTAAATTTAAAGTAATGTGATTTTATACTGTAATTAGTAACATACACTGCATATAAACGTTTTCATAAAAAGGAATGTAATTTTTTAAACAAAAGTGGAATTTTAAAGTTTTTTTTTTTAAATCTATATTTCAGTAACAATAAAATATAAAACTGTTAATTTCACTTACAGTATTGAAAATAATTAAAGTTATTCGAAATCTTACACTTTTTTTGATAATATTTACAGCAAGCATTATTACTTATTATATAATGTCAGAATTGAGGAAAAACTAAAAGAAAATTATAAATACATATTACAATTTCAAAAAATAAAAGTTTTCAGTTAATATGAACGTAACATTTAAACAAATGAAAAAAAAAAATTTATAGCGTCATAAATAGTAAAATAAGGTTAAAACACAATAGTTCAGAAAAAATGTGTCAATTAATAAAGCAGATGTAAACAAAAATGTTAGACACAAAAATAGGGTTTTTAACAACAACCTATCTTTACAAACGTTTTTTGACGAAACTTAAGTCATCATATATATATACATATATATTACAAGAAATGTTGATAACAAATTCAGGTGTCGTGCGATTAACTCGACCTTAAATTTTTAAATCATAAAGAGCTTTTTTTTTTCCATTTAAGACATTGGCACTAGATAATGCAAAAGTAAAAAGATTATTGCACTATCAAATGTCTTTAAATCATTATTATTCAGCAATAGTTGCTTGAATTTATTACTATACAGACTCGAAGCAAATAAAATATTATTCCACGTTTACATCAATTATATTTTTGTCTTTAACTTTATCAAAATTTTGCAGAATACATTGACTATGTTAATATTTTAGAACACTACCGTTTCAATTCAGTAACAACAACTTGAGTTAAACGGAAAGTAGTTCAAAATAATTGAACAATATGTTGACTTTACATAGTGTCCTCTTAGAATTCGAAGTATTTTTTTAAAACTAATTTTAAATTGCATAAATGGAGCAGAAACTTTTGGAGTCTTAAGAACAGTTATCAAAATACTTCATAGTACATTTAACGATGCTGCTGTTGCTTTAGGTTAAGTGGAAAACGATTTCAAAATTCATAATATTTTTTTATATAGCATGTAACATTATGCTGCCGTGCCAATTAAGAACATTTTTTGCGTAGTTTCTAATATCTAAAGATATTTGTGGCTAAAATGTATGGAAAAAATGTAAACAATTTTTTTTTACAGATTTTAAGAAGATAAGGAAAGTAATGCTATATTACAGCTAAATTTAATTTCCAGATTTAAAGACAACTCAAAAAAGGACCTGGCACAAATTTTATGTTTTTGGTTCTTAGTCGATTTTGATAAAATTAAAGTATGTTGTAGCTTATGATTTCGTAAGCAACTGTTTTTATGGCCTCGATCTCTGAAAATAGACAGATTTAGAAAAATAATCATTCAAGTTGCACATTTTAGTCGAGGTTACATTGACAGGTGATGATTTTTAGAGCTTCTTTCCCATAAAAGGCTTTTTTAATTGCTTTTTAACAATATAGAACTCCTCGTAGGGCTTCCCGACGATTAAAAACTCTGATCGATTTTTTATGATCGAGAACTACTTCCAGTGCTTCTCTACGGTCGATAACTCCTCTTAGTACATTTCGACGGTTGAAAACTTCTCTGAGTGCTTTTTAATGATCGAGATCTTCTCTGAGTACTTCTCGAAAATCGAAAACTTCTCCTTGCGCTTCTCGATGATCGAGAACTTCTCTGATCGCTTCTCGACGATCGAGAACTCCTCCAAGTGCATATCGATGATAGAAAACTCCTCCAAACGCTTTTCGACAATCTAAATCTCTTCCGTATTTGTCTTGACGATTGAAAACTTCTTTTAGCACTTCTTGACGATTAAGAACTCTTCCTATCGCTTCTTAACGATTTATAACTCCTCCGAGTGCTTTTCGACTTTCAAGAACTCCTCTGAGTGCTCTTTGACTGTCAAGAATTTCTTGGAGCGCTTCTCGATGATCAAGATCTCCTTAAAGTGCTTCTCAACAATCGAGAGCTCCTCTAAGAGCTTCTCGGAAATCGAGAACTTCTCTGAGTGCTTCTTAACGATTGGAAACTCTTCCCAGTGTTTCTCGACGAGCAAGAACTCCTCCGAGTGCTACATAACGATGGAGAACTTCTCCCTGTGCCTTTTGATAATTGAAAACTTCTTTTAGTGCATTTTAACGACAGAACATACCTTTCAGTGCTTCTTAACAATGAAGAGCTTTTTTTAGTGCTTTTTATAGTATAAATCTTGTCCAGGTGTTTCTCGGTGTTCAAGAACTTCTCTCAGTGCTCTGTAACTGTCAAGAATTTCACGGAGCGATTCTTGACGATCAAAAACTCCTTAAAGTGCTTCTCGTCAATCGAGAAGTCCTCCGAGTGCTCTTCGTCGATCGAAAACTCCTCCATGTACTTCTCAACAGTTGAAAACTTCTCAGAGTGCTTTTCGACGATCCAGAACTCCTTCGATTGCTTCTCGATAATCAAAAACTCTTCTGAGCACTTTTTATTGATCGAGAACTCCTCCTAGTGCTTCTCGATGATCGAAAACTGTTCCGTACTGCAACGGTCCACTTTTGTCGAGGGTGGTTCGAGGCTAAATAATGGCAGACAGAGAAATTTAGGGTAGAGGCAACTGAAAAATGTCAAAACTCAATAGGAATTTCGATTAACTTCGCAATATTTATTCATACTTAAACGAAAAACAAAATACACATTGTATTCTCAGCTTCAATGCTCGATTATTTATTTTAATAATCAAAAATCATTTTCGATGGTTTGTAGAACAATAATTAACGACAAATAAAAATGAACTTTGTGTGTTTCAAGAAGTAAAGAAAAAATTAGACAAAAAAACATAAATTTTGTGTGTTTTCACCAAAAAAATTTATGAAAGGTCATTGCATGATCCGATCAAGGAATCAAAATTCACACTTAAAAAATTGTAACAAAGAATCGCACCACCTTGGATTACAAGAAAATTCTATAATCGATTTATGAACACTTTTGTGGAATCTTTCCTACATATAGCCGTTCGCTACTATGTAACCCTTCTCAGTCAAACTTGTTTTCCTCAAAATTTGATTTACAATCTATTCACTCACGAGAACTCAAAACACAATTCTATTTATACAAAAATAAAAAGTAACAAAGGGTAAGGTAATTACATGTTTAAAATTATTATAGATGAAAGCACCATCATAGAAATGCACCGCGGTTCATACTCGACAGTTTTAATATACGGAAACTGTATATTCAAAACAAAAGAAAAGAAAAGTTCACAGGCAGCGTACACATACAGCCCGTGCCACTGTGCAGACCACAACACGAGAGCGTCGTTTACCAAATCAAAAACTCCTCAAGGAAAAAAAATAAAATTGATTCCCAACACGAAAGTTCCCCAAGAATGACAAAAAAAGCGGTCGGAAGGTCACCTCTCGGTTGACTAAACAGCCGGGGATTTCCACCTGCCAACTAAATGGTCTCAGTAAGTGAGATCAACGCTTAACATTCATTACTTAAAAAATATAAAAGATACTCTGATCCTAGCAACGATTTGAATCATAATTCCCAAAAAAAACGTGACGTCCGACAAAGAAGAAACACAAGGAAACACCGGGAATCTTTCTCAAAGCCAAACCACTGCGCCCCGAGAAACTTAACACACACAGAAAATAGCCCTCCTTTGTTACCGGTCGCCGACTCAGGACCGCCACTTGATTGAATTAATTAAGCAACCAGGGAGATTTTTTGTCCCGAGTCTGAACCCATCAACAAAAGTTGACGAGAAGGCGATCCCAGCAGACAAAGGGTACACTTACTATTCTTTGACCGTGCAGCAGTGTGTAGCGATGCTGTTAGCTTTTTTTTGGAGAGCTCCAGCGACAAACGAGAAGGGCTGGCTGTCCTAAACGGGCCCCTGGTTGATGGCTGTATCGTCCCCTTGGGCTTACCGACTCCAACTGCCTACCCGAGCTCTCTTTAGCGAGCTCCTCTCCAGCGAGGCCCCACTCCTGGACCGCTACCTAATGCCGCCGTCATGATACGCGTTCCTTACCAACTCAATTCTCGCGCATTCCCTATGCTAGATTGTCCCCCAACGCTCTCGTGCACACACACACACATAAGGCACCCCTATATGTGTACCCTCAGTACACTTCTTGACGATTGAAAACTTCTTCGAGCACTTTTTGACTATTGAGAACTCCTTAGATTCCTGCTCGACGATCGAAAACTCTTTCGTACTCTTCTTGACGATTAAAAACTTCTCCGAGCACTTCTTGACTATTGAGAACTCCTTAGATTACTGCTTGATGATCGAAAACTGCTCCTAGTGCAAGTTGACGATGATAAACTTCTCTGAGTAATGCTTAATGATCGAAAACTCCTCCGAGTGCTTCTTGACAATCAAAAACTTCTCTGTATGCTTTTTGGCAATTGATAACTCCTCCAAATACCACGTTCAAGAATTCCTCCGAGTGCTTCTCGACAATCAAGAACTCTTCGGAGTGCTTCTCGACGACTAAAAACTTCTGCGAGTGCTTTTCGACGATCAAGAACTTCTCCTTGCGCTCGTTATCACCGACGCACTACTACAATTGCTTGACGTTTTTTCGATCATCCCCTCGCTGTACATTCGCTTGATTCCCTTTGTCACTATTTCCTGCATCCGTGGTGACATGCGTTCCAACCGATTTTGCATCTGCGTGCGATCGGTAACGCAAATAACATGCTTGGTGAGCCTAGTCATCCCTGGCGCTTCTGTGGCTGTTGATAACAGATTGCTGCACTGAGGATAAAAATTATATGGATTTTATTTGTGCATCAAATCATTTTCAAAGAAATTAAATTTCAGCAATCAAGTTAACTGTTCCTGCCCTTATGTAGCGTTCTATGCTTGCTGATACTGCTGAGTTTCTGATCACCAATGTACCTGTTGCCGTTACGGCCACTGATATGGATACCGTCACAAAAATACTCAAATCTTTTCGAAATTATACCTTATACAACCTTAGCCAGACCCTGGTCACCTAAAAAAAATCGTATAGATTAATTGCCTGCACCTGCTGGATTACGAGAAATCGTAGTCTGTGCATCTTCAACCGAAATTTTTAACCAAATTATAAGCAAGTCAAATAAACTTGCCAAACTTAAATCAAATGAAATCTTCCGAGTTGGTTGTGATCAGTTTATTTATCTGAGACCTCTTTTACTACCCCCCGTCTTTCCTGAAACTTTCCTTACTAAATCTGATGATGATACCATATTAAACCCAGACGAATATACATTTTATAGGAATAACGGTACTGGTAAAGAAGGTGAAGGCGTCGCATTGTATATCCGTAATACCTATAAGGTAAAGATTCTTTATGCATCTCATTCTCATTATGACAATACTTAAGAATATTTGATAGCCAAAATTGCCTGGGCTAACAATATTATATTCATTGCTGTTATATACGGACGCCGGAACTCTGCCATTCTTTCTCAGTTTTTGAAGTTGTTTCTCCATTACTACCGAAATACAAATACAAAGTTATAACCGGTATTCTTAATGCCAGTATGCTTTTAGTTTACCCTACTTCCACAGCCCTAAATAATTTCATGGAGTCCCTTTCTCTTTTTTCAATACGCTCCGGCCCTACGCTTCATACTTTTTAAAGAGACTGCCCCACCCATACTTGGATAGGTCTCTTCATTGTTAGCTTGCCGTCGATTGTCGCTTCGTATTATAAATCACACTTACCTCTTACAGCTGGTTTTGAATTTATTACTCGTAAGCTATTATTCCACAAATCTCCTCCCATAGTTACTAAAGTAGCTACCCGTAATTTTTCTGATATAAGCATAGGTTCTTTTAAGCAACTTGTGTCTTATAAATTAATTTGCTGTGATTTATCTTCAAGTACAATTTATAAGGACCCTTAATAATGTTTTTAAACGTGCATCTTGAACTGGCTGTGAAATGGAGTTTGAAAATTTTAAGCACAGACGTCGAACTACTCAAAATGCAAAATAGATACAGCAAAAAATACATATCTCTTAAACAGGTCTTCTCGTGTGGCATCAGCTAAAGCGAAATAGTCAGTAATTCGCTGCCTTGATCTAATGGGAGCTTGCCCATAATTCCCATTAACAAGATTCAATACAAAATCTCTTACCAAACACTGTACTAACGTTTCCTCTGTGCACTCAGCAGCTAGTGAGGCTACCCTCCGAAAAATTCTAGATATTCCACTTTTCTTAAATAAGCATATCTTTTCTTTTATATGTGTTACATCAGCTAATGTCAAGAACATAATATATGTTCTTTCACCGAATCTAATGCTCCAAGTAGTGACAAACTATCTCAACGAATGCTGAAGCTATTATCTGAACCACTTGTATTATTAGTTAACAAATCTCTTCATGATGCTAAGTCTCCAACAATATGGAATTCGGCTCTGGTTACCCTTTTATCTAACACTAAATCTCCAGCTTCGCCATCCGACTCAAAGCCCAATTTCGAATTACCAGAAATGTCCAAATCACTTGAAAAATTAGAGGACAATCAATTGTCTATCTTCGTCAAGAACAATAATCTACTTCTTTAAAATTAAGCTGGCTTTTGCAAGAGGCACAGAACTCAGTCTGCTATGCTTCACCTAACTGATAGTGTTCAACGTGCTGTAGATAATAAAATGCTAACTGCCTTAATATTATTTAATTATTTCAAGGCCTTTGATACTATTCCGCACACTCTAATACTAAAAAAACTGTGGTCATTAAATTGTGATAACTATGTAATTCGCTGGTTCTACAGTTACCTAACTGATTAAAAATTTGCTATTTTTAGTAGTACTCGAACAGTGTCTGACTGGCACTCACCGACTGCAGGGATCTCTAAAGGAAATATTTTGGGGCCACTACTTTTTCTTATTCTCATCAACGACTTGCCTAACGTTTTAAACCACTGTCAATACCAAGTATTCGCTGATAATCTGAAAATTTACTGCAATTTTAATATCTTTAATACAAACACAGCCTTTATTTATATTCAAATAGAGACTAATGCTATTTTGGATTGGTCAAATATGAACGGAGTTTCTATAAATGGGCCCAAAATTCTTGGTTTGCTTCTAGGTATAGCATTAAGTTCGTTTCTTAGACAGAAGTATGAGGCTTATGGCTTACCCCATCACTCAATTGAGATCGACACCCTACGTATGTTTCAGGACGTATCTTCAAAGTGCTTCACTCAAAAATTTTAAGCATGCCTTCACTTTCTGCCTGAAAAAAGATCTCATTGAAATTCTTATTTACCTAATACTCAATTATATGGTAGTAGCGTACCGTGCAGTTGATTCTTCTTCAAATTATAAGCTACATAAAGCTTTGAACGCTTGTGTACAACTGGTTCACGGGTATATACCATTTTTCGAACAAGTTACCCTTACCGTCTTGCACTAGGTTACCTTAATGTTGACAATAGACGAACTTACTTTGTTGGCTCATTAAGAGTTACAATAACTTCCTAAAAATACCCTCATTACCTCTCTATAAATTTTATTCTGATACTGAAAGCGATACTATACGCAGATCTGCAAGAATTTGAACAAAAACTCTATTCTGTCTTTATTTCAGAACTAAAACGTACCGCCAATCATTTCTAATTCAAGCCTTATACCTTCTAAATCTGCTAGATTTCTTCACTTTTGGTCCTTCTCGCATGAAGACCTTCAGAAACTTACTCTGGAACTCAGCACTAAATACAAAAGAACCTACTGGGCCCTAGAATTCATGGCTTTAAGGGCGTAGCGCATTGAATCTAATAAGCTATTTAACTTGTTATTCGTGTACTTTTAATCCAACAATTAAATACTAACTAGAATGAATTACTAATCATTGTGTCGATTGTTGAACATGTCGTTCTGTTCTCAGTTGTTTCCATGATGACTTTAGGGTCAGTGCCTAAGCACATGATCAGTAAGAGCTTATTTGGGAGTACGAATGAAAACTCCTAAAAATCAGGTGTTAGTTTGAGCAACGTTTCATTGGTCTTAACGGCAACCTCATCAGGCTCACTTTATTAAAAAAAAAAAAAAAAAAAAAAAAAAAAAAAAAAACACAACAATTTTCGTAAATTACATGGTAGGGCCACAGTTTATAAATATTAACAATAAATACTCACGTCTATATCGTTAAGACGATCGTTACAGACTGGTGGTCACCTTAAACGAATAACGTAAGTGTCGAACATGCATGTTTTTCTATGTTTAAATATAAACAATAAATGTACGTTTTTTGAGAATTAAGATAATGTGTGTACGTATTAACAATGTAGAGTTAAAAGAGATTACTTATAAAAACTTTATAGATGTTATTGAAAAATAAGATATCCTCTTTTTTATTGTTGTGTGTTTAGTAGAGTGTATGGGTAGCATAACTGAAATTATTATTTTTTGTCTATTTGGTTCATGATCTAGAATTTCGGTTTGAGAAAAATTAAAGTTATGGTTAAATTTTTTTATGTGTGAAGCGGCAACAAGCTCATCTTTCTTTGTACTGTTGTGTTCATTCAGGCGTTTTTTCAATGCTCTTTTTGTCTCACCTACGTATGATGCAGAGCAAGAATCACAAGCGAAATGATACATGACATTGGTTTGATCGAGCTTATCAATTTTATCCTTTCCAAGAATAATAACACTGTTCAATTTGTTTTGAATAGTAGGATAAAATTGTATATTTAATTTTTTTAAAGTTTTTGAAAAAAATTTTAAAAATAACGGGTTGTAAGGGATAAAAATTTTTAATTTTGCACTTAGATTGTCATTTAGTAGAAGGTTATTATCATTATTAGTATTTTTTATTTAGTGAAGTCTTTTCTTAATATATTTTTGTGTAAAAAGTTTAGTATCGTCATTACTGCGTAGAATTCTCTTAGCTATTAGAATGTTTTTCTTTTGGAAGAATTTATCAGATAAAATAATAGCTCGATCAACCAAACCGTATATAATATTGACTTTTAACGATCGGGGATGGTTAGAATTAAAATCAATTATTCTATTGGATAAAATTTTCTTAACGTACCAATTCATTGTTATTTTCAAGTTTTAATGTGTAATTGTAATGTCTAAGAAAGTTATATAATTGTTTTTCTCTACTTCGCAAGTGAATTTTAAGTGATTATCTTGATTATTAAAAATCTGTAAAAATAGTTGTGCCTGATCTTTGTGTACACATATGAGAGTATCGTCGACGTTTTTTTTATACATAAAAGGAACGGAATTATGATTTTCTTTTAACCAGCGCAAGGCTTCCATCTCAAGATCCTCTAAAACTAAATCAGCAAATAGTGGAGAGACAGGAGAACCCATTGGGCTGCCAAAAATCTGTTTACAACATTTTTTACTAAAGGTAAAGTAAACATTGTTGAATTCAAATTTTGTATATTCTATAATATCATGATAAGGAATTTTCGACAATCTGCGTATTTGCATGTATCTTTTTTCCAAACTATTCATGACTGATTTGAACGAAATTTTGGTAAATGGAGAAATAACATCTAAAGAAATAAAAGTATAATTTTCCGGTATTTTAAGATTTTTAATTTATTTTATAAGCTCAACGCTATTATTCAAATGTGAAAAAGATTTTTCAAAAACCTTAGAAAGAGAATGATAGAGGATTGAGGTGAGTGTGTGTGTAGGAGAATTAATCGATGAAATAATAGGTCTAAATGAAAGAGAAGGTTTATGTATTTTTGGCAACCCATAACATCTAGATAAATTTGTATAAGTTTGTGCTCATTAATTGTTATGATATTTATATTTTATAAATTCGCCGTTGTTCAGTTTCGTTAAAATTTATGAACTTCTGATTATTAACTATTTAATGGATTCTTGTTTACCATTATGTACGTAGTTTTATCGTTTAACATTGCCTCCATGTTTTGTAAATATAAGTTTTTGTCAGGGCAAACCGTTACATTTTCTTTATCTGAACGAGTTAACATAATATCTTTATTCTCTCTAAGGAACGCTCTTGTACATTTTAAATTAAAAATATTTGATCGTTCAACGTTATCTAGTCTTAATTTTCTATTATTACACATTTTCATGGCTTGCCCGATCCTTGTTCTTATTTTACTTTCTATTCCACTATCATAATCGTTAATTTTTTGCTAACTATATTCTACATTCTTAATTGTTTGAAAAATTTCACTCTATGATAAAGATTGTGTTTTTAATGCAAATTTTTGTCCTAAAGCTACGCAATTCGTAACATTTCCCGGTACATGAAGATCTGTTAGATTTCGGAACATTTTATCATTTTTGTTGTTTTTACTGTGGAGGTTTTGGTTACATGATTTTTGTATAGATAAAAATTTTTTTTTGTACGTACGATTTACTTTATGTTTTTTATATCCATTGTTAAAATGTATACTCCTTATAAAGCTTTCAACTAATAAATAATTAGAATATAAATCACTAATTTTTTGTCTAATGGTGTGAATATTTCTTTTAAGAATGAATATATGTGCGTAACAATTATTGATTTCAATATTGAGTAAACTGTAGGTAAAAGAGTATATTCGTTTTTTTAAGAAATTATTGGACGACTTGTTGTGAAAGAATAAGTTATCAAGGTACCTTTTTCGATGTTCAATGTGTTTACGCAAATAATTTTGTGTCCAACACTTTCTTAGAAAGGTTAGTTGGCCCTTACAATGAGTAAAGTTGCTGTGTAGTTTCTGCAAGGTCTTAAGTTTTAAAGATAGTGACAATTCATGAACGTGTTCCACTTGTAAGAAAAATCCTTCCAGGAGTGGACCTCTTTCTGATCTGGGGACAGATTTCATAATGTCGTTTGTCGAACATTTCGTTCTGCTCTCAGTTGTTTCCATGATGACTTAAGGGTCAGTGCCTAAGCACACGATCAGTAAGAGCTAAATCGGGAGTACGAATTAAAACTCTTTGTTAATAAAGTGAGCCTGATAAGGTTGGCGTTAAGACCAACGAAACGTTTTATCCCAATTACACTCTTCATGTTCAGTTTCTAGTGCTGCTATTTTCATCGCAGGTAAAATAGTTCGATTCACGCGCTCAACCAGACTATTAGCTTGTGGATGTCTGCTAGAGGTTAACGTATGTTTGATAACATATTTATCACAAAATTTCTAAAAACTACGAGAGGTGAATGATGTCCCACAGTCAGAAACAATACGTACCGGAACTCCAAAATTTATAATTACATTTTCAATTTGTTTAATAGTTGCGCTCGATTGAACATACTTTTCAGGCCTTAAAATTACAATTTTAGTTAATGTATCGATTATGCCTAGTATATATGTATTTTTACACGGGCTTATGCCTAAGTAATCAATATGAATAAATTTGAATGACCTACGTCCTGGTGGAATGGGATGTAATTCACCTTTTTATCGGCCTGCTTTGTGTTTAGTCAAAATGCATTCGATACGATTTTCGATGGAGTATCTTTCATAGCTTCTTATACTAGAAAAATGAAAAATTTTAATTATTCGTTTCCAGTTGTCCAAATCACAGTGACTTTTCAAATCACGATATTTTATGACTAAAGATTTTCTCATCGCTTCAGGTATAACGTACCTTATCATTACGAATAATATTTTTATATAATAAACCGTTTCGTATGATATAATTTTTAGCCTTCATTTTATCAGCTTTGTTACGATTAGCTTCGTTTGTTTGTAGAATGTTTGTAACATCAAGAATCTTTTGATCAGACTGCTGAAACATCAGTAATTCATCTTCTTACATTTGACAATTTGTCACTCAATTAATTGATTTATTTTCGGGAAATATTAGAGCACGTTATAAAGCATCAACATGCTTTATTTTCTCTCTACTCCTGTGTTTCAAAAATGATTCATCACTTACTTTTATTCATGATGACGATTGGTAGCTGCGATATGAACTAGATACGAGTTCTTTGTATTTATTTAACTTGGATTGATGGTTTTGGCACAACCGACTATTAATACTTTTATAAAATTCCCACACACATTTACCTTTTTTGTTTACCCTGTGATAAATATTATTACACCATACACACTTGTAACCACGCATAATTTTTAGTTTTCCCCAACATCTGTATATAACTGAGATTTATTTTCGTTCACATTTTTAACAGTCATAGTTAGAATTGGTGAATCCTTTAAAATTATTTATACTGTCACTTTGACTACTATACTTTTCATTATTGTAAGGTATTTCTCTACCAACCGAAATCACAGACGTAGTTTAATGATTTTCATTATTACGCTACACATTGTGTAAATACTTCAAACAACTAAAGTCACTGTGGATTACGAATTAGGTTTTTGCATAAGAAAATTCTATTTGGTCCGTCTTGTATAGTTTAGAAAAATAATCGATAGGTGTTTTTTTTTTTTTTTTTTATTAAAAACCTTGCAAGATGTAGCCCCTTAAAGATTCTCTATTTTTTATAACTATAGATTTACTCCTTTTGTCTGTGACCTCATAATTACACTTGCAAAAAAACAGTCGTTTTAATTTTTTACTGGAACTTGAGTGAAAATAAATATTTTTTCTTGAAACTTTCAGGAAAACTTGGTTTTGGTATTATGTAGACAAGGTTTAATTTTAAGAGAATTTGATGTAACCGTTTATACGTTATTTGAGATTATATGTTTGCTTGATACTTTTTTCAAAACGCTGGTTCTTTAAAAGGTTTAAATTGTTTTTATGTTTCTAGGCTCATTTTTTCCGTACTTAATTGTATAACATTTACGTATAATGTGTACTTAACAACGTCACCTATATATGGTGTTTTTTGTAACTTTAAAAATATCATAATTTCAAGGTACTCTATCTTTTTCAATTTTTATTTTTTAGTGGAAAGAAAAAATACGTATTGTTTATTTTTTAAAATTATAAGAGATGGACCAAATAAAATTTTTCATGCAAAAAACTTATTCATCATCTTTGACAAAAATGATACTATTTTCGTCACTGTTTGATGCAATTACCGTTTTTTTTATTTCACCGAGTGTCACTGTTGCCACTAACTATGTCACTATCACTGTAAACGATTATGTCTGTTGTTTTGTCTCACTTACTCTTACTTTTTTATGTACATAATTCACTAGCCTTGAAAAATAATATAATGGGAATGTTTTCATCAGACAATGGCCTTTTTTTTAAGGTAAGGAAAAAAAATTGTTTTTAGCCATAGTTTTAAAAAAATTTATTTTATTAAAAAATTTATTTATTAAAATAGATCAGTACACACACACACACGCGATTATTTAGTGCCTTATAAAATATTTTTCAGGAAAGCCATTGTAGATAAACGAGTTTGAAATCCCCATAACGTTGCCATAACGTCAAAACTTACTTAACTTGATTGGTAAACTCTAAAATAACTCCAGTATTAGAAATCTTAACTAAATATATCGGCTCTCAAAATATTAGTAAACAGATAAGCTTGTTCAGGACGTGCGTGTAAAGTTTCCGAAAAAATTGAAATAAGCCACCGTTCGCGTACACTCTTGGTTACAGCAACACTATTTTGAACCGTCTTAGCTTTTGATGATTTCTTATCGTTCGGAAGCATATTGTCGAATAACTTGGTGGTACACATCGTACCCATAAGTGGTAAGTTAAAGTCTTATATTCAGTACAATTTGTTCAAAAGAGCTTAGATGATCGTAAAGATTAAGCAACGTACCTAGTTATTTGGTTCATACGAAAGTATGTTTATATACACTTTTACGCATGTTTGACCCTTATTTCTTATTTTATTAATAAATTGACTTGTAGATGTATCCAAAAAGCGAATATGTTTATCTACTAGTACCTTATTACACAAAAAAAATTGTAATATATCTACTCATAGTTTCCTTCTAAATACATTTGTTTGTAATTTCTCATAAAATTCTATGTTAAATTAGAATTTTTTTTAATTAGTCATGTAAAAAAGTACATTTTAATTCATAATTCAACATTCGTTATGCATAAATTATTGTTTAGATTGCAATATAGTTCATTGACAAAATTTTAACTATTTATTTTATACGACTGACCGAACATTTATTAATAAGAATGGTATTCATTAATTCCAAGCCCTTGTGGTAAATATATATTGTAAGTATTATTTACGTTACTAAGAATAAGTGCTTGAGAGTCAGTGACAGGTAAAAACGTGGCTTTAGAAATCTTATTAGCCTAAAAAGTTGTTTTAAATACATTATTAAAGCTATGCTTAATACACCGGGCCTTAGCGCTTGGAGCTAACAAGGGAAAACTGACGTATCGAAAAACCGGAAGATCCCCTACTCCGCTCGTATTCGCTAGAGAGAAGGCAGAGGGGAACGCAGCGAGACAGGTTGAGGTAAGATTAATTGAGGTGAGCAAGACGTGAATATATCAGTCTATATGTGTTTACCTATATGTGTTTACCTATATTCGGATAGGTCTATGTATGTGAATCATAGTAACTTTATTTATTTGTTTAAGAAAGCTTCAACGTGTGCAGTGTACACGTGCATGTATACACACATACATGTATAAACATATATAAATGTATAAAAAAATATTTGTACACACATCTTTCTATGCTGAATAGTTTTTTGTGCGATACTATAAGTATGATTTAAAATATTTGTATATCAATTTGCTTTAATGTATATATGTAAGTATTAAGTTCTTAGGACTTGAAGCTTTTTTGTCTTATTGGCAATGAAAAGTTAAATAAGTTGTAATTTTTTATTTGTTTATACATAACATGATATTTATACATACGTAAGTTCAAATAATACCTTGTTACACAGTAATAAAAACAGCAGAAGTGATGCCCTATTTAAAGGGCCTACTTTAAGAACTAGTCAAGTAATTTAAATGAACTTTGCTGTGCTGTTAGATGTATTCGCTATGTACAAGTTGGTTAAGGACAGGACTGGTGCCACTTGTCACTTTAACATATGGTCTTACGAAATTGTCCGGCAAATCCGCCAGTGGTGGCCGCGTCAACTCATTTTCTCCCATTCAACTTAACGTGAAAAGTCTGGAAAAAGGAAGGCAGCACTAAACTTGTTCACAGCCAATGCGTATCCATCAGAAATTTTAGATTTAGCTTGAGATAGGTCTTATTTGTCATCAGCTTGTAAATCTTGTGAAAACGTTTGTTTAGATTTTTAATCTTCTAAATCAAACTTTTTTGAATTTTATTGTAACATGAGAGACATATTTTATCATTTGCTTGAAAAAATCAAAATTTCGATAAAATATCTAAGCATCTTTCTGGACTGAATTTAACTTCCAATTTTTATTTTACGCAATAAGCAATTGCAAGAGCAGTATTAAGTATCACTTGTTTTTAATTTTTTACTTGGTGGATTATTAGAAGAATTTATTTTGATCTCTGTAGAAAATTTTTTCTGGTAAGCAATAATAAAATTATCACTGGAGATCATACATGTCTTCTGAATTAGGATTTCACATTAAGATCTGAGGTGTCAACGACACAGATTTTAGGCAAGATTTTTCTGGTGTAGATCACTTTTGGAAAACTGTTACATTTCCAGTACACTATACTGTTTTAAGTCAAGGCTTATACTTTACGGCAGCCATAAATTTTTTTTCAATTACAAAAGACTATGCGTAATAGACGCCTGTAATATGTAGAAAAAAAATTCTTTAAGCTGCTTTTTAAAATTTATTTTTACATTATAATCTGAAACGTCGCACACAACTCATAATATCAGTATTGTTTAAATAATTTATTTAATGACTGATTTTGAAGTTGTAATGAAAGTTTGAAAATTGTTTACATAGCTGATGGCGAAGATTCACAGTAAAAATATCTAATGTGCTGTTCATAAGACCTCAATGATAGTGTAAGTCCATGAAATATATGTATTTTAACCGTAAGAAAGATACAAATAATGTAACAAGCAAAAAAGTTCGAGAAGATTTAAATTACATTTTTTTAATGCCGGAAATGGCCCATTGAAGGACTTCTGGCATTTTTCGATATAGCGCACTACTAAAAAAATAAGGTTAAATCCCATCGTTTTCCCTTGTTTTGGCTCAGTTTAGTTTTTTAATAGACACTCTACCGCCCCTACAGCCCCCACGCAACCATCTATACCCCCTATTAACCCCCACCGCCCCTTGCTGAATGATTTTTGATCCTTTACGATCCCCCAACATTTTTACACACCATTTTTGTAGAATATAGCTAAATTTCTTATCATTTCCGTGGCTACTGACACCTATCTGACTCTGTAAATGTAGATTGCCTTCATCCATATATTACCTTCTTGACATGTATATTTATACTATGTTTTCGAGACGAATCCTTCTGTTGGCCCGCAGTGGCACTACTATATGATTATTGCTCTGCTAAACTGTTGAAAGCCTCCAGCCTGTAAGGATACTGATATACATAGATATATTTATTGAAAATTAATGTATACTATTACAATAGAGTTCTAATGCATGACGTCATGTATTCATGTGTGTTAATATTTTTGAGGGAGGTGGATCGCTTCAGTTTGTACTGCCCTGAAGATCTTGTGGTTCACTAGATACCTCACCTGGAGGATATTTCTGGTTCCCACTGCCTTGAAGATCCGTTCTTTACCTGAGTAACACGAAAGGGAAGTCTCTGGTAAACAGGGAAAACTAGGAGACTGCAATGGCTTCTTTGTCACTTGTTTAGCTAGAGTAGTATATAATATGAAAGGTGTAATATAGAAAGTAACAATAAAATGTATAGATATAATTT
Source organism: Copidosoma floridanum (assembly GCF_000648655.2). The sequence goes on from NW_019379702.1 coordinate 830,261, forward strand.
TTCTATTTATTTTGGTATTATAAAATGTATAACAGCGCTTTAAAGAGCAGAGCTCCTTAGCCAACGTGCCAGACTTGCTGCTGAAAGTAAAGGTAATTTATATGGGCTGGCATGGGCCTTTCACACCCTTCAGAGGAGCAATGGTGTCCACGGATTTGATTTGGTGGCTCAGATAGAATTGTTGTAAGTTCCTGTATAAACTGTATCTCCATGTCATACGTTCAAGTATTAAAGTACTTTAACGTTTCTTAATGGAGCGTGGATTCAAATTTACAACAGCTTTGGTTTGTTGGTATATTTGAATATTAATATGAGAAAGTATGTAAAATATACTTGTGACCTCACAAGCCATGTATACTAGTGTGTTATCGGGGTATAAATCGTGACTTATTTTTCCATAATTTTGTGAATTCAGTAAAAAAATAAATGGTTTTCTACGTCTTTCTAAACCAGTTCTAATAACTTGATTGATACAGGTATACTTAACGACAGTTTTAATACTAGCTAAAGCTTTTTATTGGCGAATATTATAACTAGAATTAATACACTTTATTCTAGTATGAATAATTCAAATCATGCTATGTCGCAGCGCTTCGATGCATTTAAAATGTCTATAAAAAATGCCGAGACTAGTCTTCAAGTGAACATTGCCTCAGTCCGTACCGATGTCAATGCCTGTACGGCACCTTCCGTTATAAAGGACGAATACGAATTTATCGTATCAGGAGTCCCGAAAACGGTGACGCTGTCAAATGTGCAGCTTGTGAATCTTTTTTTTGTGTTTAAATTTAATAACTGCGCGCGTTTTATCATTAGATATTGGAAATGGTCACCACTCAAAAAATCTGCTTCACAGTCCCAGACTCCAAATAATTTCTCTACGCCTGAAGTAGTAGTAAAAATGAGTTCTAATAAAATCAGCTATGAAATAGTTGAACATTCATGGAGGTTCGTTAAAAAGAAATCAACCGACATCTTCGGTTCAGGTGGGGATGCTTCCATTTATGTTAGTTCACTACTTTCTTCTACAAGTTATTCGCTTTGGAGGAAGCTGGTCAAAAGCACAAGCAGGTTGGCTGTGCATTTACATTAGTATCCAACAAAACAGTGTGCATGTACCAAACAGTTAACTCTGGTTTGATTCCCATTTATGCTGACACTAATCTGCTTGCTCTGTCTTTGAATGTTACCTCTATGCAATGATGCTAGTCATGCACCATGATCTCAAAACTCAATACTTCTAATACTAATCATATGAACAAGCTGGCACTAAAAATTAGACATGTAAATGTAAATCGTTTAAGAACCCATTTTAACGAAATCAAGGTCCCAAGTAACTTTGCTGATTATGATATACTCACAATCTCTGAAATCTTTCTCTCACCTATTGTTGATGACTTCATCATTTACCTAGAAAACTATGTTTTTCGCAATGGCAGATCACGCAGAGAGAAGAGTTGGAATGGGCATGTATGTTCACAAAGAATATTCAACTACAATTTTTTCTGCATCTGACTCGTTATTCGATTATAGCACAGAATTTTTTATCACTGAAATCTTAATCAAATCACACAGGCTGCTTTTCGCTATCGTCTATAGACATCCGAGTCGTATGTTCCTACTTTTGTCTCTACTTTATCTTTTTTTTTTTTTTTTTTTTTTTTTTTTTTTTTTTTTTTTTTTTTTTTTTTTTTTTTTTTCTTGTCTACAATATCGTAACAACTGGTGATTTCAATATTGATATACTTTCTAAATTAGATAACTTACTCTCGTTTAAATCTCTCTAAGCTTCATATGCTCTGTTCCTCGTGCCTTCTGACGCCACTCATCACACTACTCGCTCTAATCTTTTCTCTTATACTTGGTTAGATGTATTTATTATCAATAACCTGGGTAAGCCTGTTAATTACTCCAAAATTCTGCTCTTCTGTCAGTTTTCGACACCCTTGCACCCCTTTACCTTAAAATAATTAAATCTGCCAAAAAATCCTAAATATCTCCAAATCTGCTTCAACTTATAAAACATAGAACTGAAGTCTACAAACGGGCTGTCTGTTCTAATTCTGTGACTTAGTTAGCTGAATTCCGCCAAAACTCGATGTATCGCTACAAAACGAGCTTCACTACATAATCTTGGTCTTACTGAGGATTCATTGCCATTATCTCTTCTTCGTTTTACACCTAATGAGCTCAATAGATTTTATTCTAATGTAACCAATCAAGAAACCCCACTTAACCACGCTGATTCGTTAAATGCCATGGCTATCCCACTTAATAACGAAATACCTATATATAGTTTACTGCGTGTCTCGGTATGCCAAGTAAAATATGCCATTCTTCTATGCAGGTCACAGACGATTAATAGCAATGGGCTTTCAGTAAACATGCTTGAAATATTCATTGATATTGTTCAGTAAATAAAACAATCAAAAAGCCATGTCTGGAGTAAATTTTTTCATTACAATAAAAGATTGTCGACATTTCATCCCTCAAGGAGGTCTCTTCAGGATATACTAACAGCTCCGCCTGTGTATGTGCCTCTAGTACCTCCCATAATTCGCAATTAGCATCCAAACTTTAATTAACATATTCGTTCAGTAAATTTTTTTTCCGCACTAACAATACACATCCTCAAAGAACTTTCTCACACCAAATAAAATCCACACCGATGACATTGATGACCATGACCACGTATCTATTACCAATCTAACTTTCGTATGACATATATAATAACTTACAAAAATATAAAAAAACTTCTAATGCCAACCTAAATTTGTAGAATTAACAAAAATGTATTATATTAATAAATGTATCAGATGTATTCATGTGTGTTAATATTTTTGAGGGAGGTGGATCGCTTCAGTTTGTACTGCCCTGAAGATCTTGTGGTTCACTAGATACCTCACCTGGAGGATATTTCTGGTTCCCACTGCCTTGAAGATCCGTTCTTTACCTGAGTAACACGAAAGGGAAGTCTCTGGTAAACAGGGAAAACTAGGAGACTGCAATGGCTTCTTTGTCACTTGTTTAGCTAGAGTAGTATATAATATGAAAGGTGTAATATAGAAAGTAACAATAAAATGTATAGATATAATTTTTCTATTTATTTTGGTATTATAAAATGTATAACAGCGCTTTAAAGAGCAGAGCTCCTTAGCCAACGTGCCAGACTTGCTGCTGAAAGTAAAGGTAATTTATATGGGCTGGCATGGGCCTTTCACACCCTTCAGAGGAGCAATGGTGTCCACGGATTTGATTTGGTGGCTCAGATAGAATTGTTGTAAGTTCCTGTATAAACTGTATCTCCATGTCATACGTTCAAGTATTAAAGTACTTTAACGTTTCTTAATGGAGCGTGGATTCAAATTTACAACAGCTTTGGTTTGTTGGTATATTTGAATATTAATATGNTAAGTGTGTGTGAGTGAGTGTGTGTAGAGGTATAAATGATAGAAAATACATTGTGTGGCTTTTCGCTTTTATTTTGATTAACCAATCAGGAATGCTTTGGCACCGCCATAACTGCTATTAAATCTTAAAAGCTCTTTAAATATTGTCCAATACACATAATCATCAGGAAATTTGTGTAACAATAACGTTTTTTTGTAAGTTTTTTTATTTTAGTTGTTTTAGTAAACAAACGTAAGTTCTGGCACTATTCACACTAAAGAAACATTAAGTCAGTGGGTGAACAATAATTAGCTGGCGTGCATATCGTGTGAACATCTTCCTATATTATATAGTTATCTCGGTGGGGCATTCCACACAACCCCCCTACATACATCCATTTACTCCCCCTCCCCCCCTACAAAATAAGGTCAAAACCCGTCATTTTCTCTCTTATTTTGACACATTGCAGTTTTTCCCAGAACCCCCCACAGCCTCCCTGCCGCCCCACACTACTTTTGGAGAACCTGACAGGGATTATACCGTCTTTCTTGGACCTTAACGTTTATACAGGTCTGTACGTGTCGTATATGGATTAATCTATTATTTATAATTTTCTTCATTATTAAATTACTTAAAGACAAAACTGTTTTATCGCCATGATTTATCTCATTGTCAAGAAGAAATGTAAAGTCATAATTGATTTACAGGGGATCGTTGCGCAAAGTGTCATTATTATTATATGTTAAATCATAAAGTTAACTGTTATATTATAAAGTTAACTGTGTGGGCATTTCAAGCTACATCCCATCACATAAAACCATTTATATTGATAGTTGAAAGTTTATTTATCGATTGATGTTTTACTCAAAGTCTTTTAATGAAAACATAATTTAGTACATCATAAAAATATTATATTATACATATTCTTTTACTGTAAAAGTGTTCATGTGTAAAAAATGTTAAGTAATAAGAACGTGTTTTTTTTCTTACCATAAACTTTTTTTTTCATCTATTTTTCCACACCACCTAGGGATCAAATAGATGGACTTCATGCACATGAATAATGAATAACCATTTGATTTATACAACTAAGTATGACCAGAAACAAATTTATATCAATTGTGTTTCAACTTATCTGTAAGTACAAAGTTCTTGGTGCGCTAAGCTTTTGTTTTGTTAGCATTTATGATAAACTTTGTGTAAAATTTGTATGTGTATGTATTATATTATTTTGTATATGAGTTAATAATACCAATACATACATATGTTTAAATTACATTTAGTTTATTATTAATACAATCCGTGCATTAAGATGATTCATTTTATGAGTCGACTTATAAAGTCCTATCAAACCACGAAGACTTAATCTATTCCTATTCTGTTTTAAATTAATTTTTAAATTAGTGCAATAGATGAACACAATCTACATTCATAAAATGTACTATTCAGTGATAAATTTTTTCTCTACATCTAAAAATATTTTAAACATATTGTTATATTAGATACAAAATTTTTTTCCGAACTATATTTTTAATATTTACTATTTTTTCTTTATGGACTTAAACAAAAATCTTTATTTTTGCCTCTCGATAAAGCTACGTACAATTGAACATGAAAGAATAAAGATTTTTTCAAGTATAATCCCACATTATCAAAACTTTGACCTTGAGACTTGTTTCTAGTCAATAGCAAATGCTCTAAATAACAGAAATTGTTTTCTATGTAAATTAAAAAGTAATAATAAAGTATTTCCAGTTTTTATTGTAATTTTTAAAATAAAAACCTTATTACATATTTTTTCTCTCGTAACTATTTCGCCTTCTATGTTATACTTCAACAATGTAGTAATTCGCAATCCTGTATCGTTACATAATTCATCTGATGTACTCAAATTTTGAATTAACATTACTATTGTACCTATTTTTAATTTGAGATCATTTAAAAAATGTATATTTCATAGATGGTCCTGGAGAATTCGGAAAAACATACTTATATTAAACACTTATTTATTGCTTTATTTCTAGAAGTAAGACTTTTTTGTCAATGGCTTGGACAGGAATTGCATTCATATTACTACCAAAAGGTGTGACCAGTTATAGAACTTTTCGTTTACCTTTAGACTTAAGTAATACTGATAGAGTATTTTCAGAATTTAAAACTGAAAAGAAAAATGGAGGGAAGTTGATTTAATTATGTTGGACAAGGCTTCTATAATTTTGAAGAAAACTCTAGAAATTGTTGATAGTACGTTGAGAGACTTGCGTAATACAAAACTTTGCTTTGATAATTAATTAATAGTATAAGGAGAAAATTTTTGACAAATCCTTCCAGTTATAGAAAACGGAAATAGAACTATGATAATAAAAAAAAGAACTAGTTCATCATTTTTATAAAACTGCTTTTAAATTTAAAGATAGCAAGATAATATTCGTTCTAGTGATAAAAAATTTTCAAAATTATTGTTTATATTTGGAAAAGAGGTCATACAAACATTTAATATTGTTACATCCTGAATAACAGATTGTGTATATACCCAATTATTTGGTAATTACTGCAATTGTTGTAGTAATAACGTAATAATACTAACTTTACATAATGAATATACTTTTTTAAAACAATAAGATTTTAAGTAAATTAAATGGAGAAACTTAATCTTATTACATCATCGAAACTGCTACCTGTAAAGGTGTTGATAAATCAGATAATAATATTCATGTAAATTTATCCATAGGAAGGTTAAACATACTAACATTATAATAATGTTTATAAAAGTACCCTGTAAACTGCAAATTTTAGGCTACAGTTACATACAGTGGAAGTAGCCAGAGTCACAGCAGAAAAAAAAAGTTCCCTCACCTCCATTTTTATGAAAATACATGTTAACGCTCTGACCTTCATTACCGAGCAAAAAAGTAGTGTTAAGTAGTGTTTAGGTGTAATCCACAATGAGGGAAAATCAAAAAATTAATTACCAGAGGGCAGCATGTGTTTGTGAAGTACTATATCGTACCGATGGGATTTGTATATTTCATACGACCCCAAGAAACAACTTAAAATCAAATTAAATCATAGCATACTGAATGACAGATTACACACTCGTCGGTTGTGTAAGTGATTGATGTCACAATTAAATCTGACGAGATGTTTTACTATGCCAATGACGATGGCATATACGTGCAGAGTAACACACCAATGCACAGCCGCTATACGCACGGTTCGTTAGAATAGTTGTAAAATATGAAAAAATTTGTCTTAATTTTTATTTTATTTTTACCTAGTTGAAGTGGTTCATGCACGACTCCCAAATTCAATGTGCAACTGAAAAGATTATTTCTATCGAAGCTGTCAATATTCATAAATATGTTATTAAATATTCTTCATTGTATGAAATAAAGCATTCATGTCACATTATAGATCACAATTTCCAATATTAAGGCTTCTAAAAACTATTTTATGTAATTCCAATTAACCTCAAAAAATTAGCAGTCGACTCTCACCTCTGCTTTTAACGTAGTAAATGGTAATGCATGATTGCGTTTCAATCGATATCTTTTTATGTTGTCCCATAAAATAAAATTTTCAATGAACCATTACAAATGGGATGAGATCTAGTTGATTATTCTAGTTTTTAATCATCCTTTCCTAGTTCTACGAAAAGTAATCGTATGACATACGGTGACAAAATTGTGTACGTCCATAAAAGCCCGTGTTATCCCAGTGCTCAACGACGATTTTCAAACATCTCGTTTTCGTGATTGTATGCTATAAGCCTATCTGAAATTTTGCAGAGAGTTATATAACAGATTTGTAAAGAACCTCTCCAAGTCTTACTTTAAAAGCCCAGTTTTTAATTTCCGCATTAACCACCTTGATTAGTCTTAGCCCTTCTCAGCCACTGTCCGTTAGTCCTAAGTTTCACAATATGATTTATTCAACAGTGAAGTATTTGATCGATTCAAAAGTTGGGGGGTTGGCGCGGGAAGAGTAAAAGGAGGCAGAGCTTTACTTATGTACACACACACAATCGCACGCGCACATACACACAAACACTCACTCTCTCTCTCTCATACACACACACACATATGTGTGCGTGTGTGCGTCTGTGTTTATAAAAAGTAATTTATGTTGACTTTACGTGCTTCTAACATATATATTAATAACATGGTAGAATTATGTGGACGTCCACATAATTCCACTTTTGTCCTCATAATAACCCTTACATACACGTGATTGTCTGGATAAGTCACTATTCATAAACATATATATATATACACTAGTAGGGCTTCGCCCCCCTCCGCGCTCCGTGCGCTAACCCTCTACTATTCTAACTGAAGAGGAGAGTCTTTAAATTTCATCTGTTAGTGGTAAGGGGTTGATGCCCAGAATTTCGTGAGGAAGAAAAGTTTTTGATCTACATCGTTAAGCATTTGTTATTTATTAATCAGCAAATTCTCACACCACCCAAAAGGTACTATTGTGGTCCCTTTAAATTTTTTTTTAGAACTCTCCGTTATGTTTGGAAAAAAAGGTATACATTATTTTTTTATTGATTACATTCTAAACAACGAAAAGTTTTAATTACTTTAATCACATATAAATTATTTAAATTCTATATAACATATACTTTATATTATTTTTGTTACTATTATGCATTCTATATTTTATCTATTAATGTAAGTGGTTAGAATGTAATC
>NW_019379702.1:839810-912554 GCF_000648655.2 Copidosoma floridanum
AAACTTTTAACATTTCTAAAAATTACATCTCAAATGATGAAAGTTCTCAAATATTTTCTAATATCTACAATTGTTCGATGAATAGTGTTATACTCACATCGCATAACGAGAACACCTTTTATTTGAATAATAAAATTCTTAAAAAATTAACTGGAGAAATCACAACTTACTATAGTATAGATAACGCAATTCATAAAGGGGTTGTAAAATAAGACGATAATATGTATATAAATTTTCCGGTGGAAATGTTGAATAATATTTGTGAAGGATTACCACCTTATAAACTATATCTAAAAATTGATACAATAGTGGTGTTACTGAGAAATTTAAGTATATCAGATTGACTCGGTAATGTTACACGTTTAGAAATCACGAAATTATTACAGTATAATATAAAAGGAGAAATAATAACTTGATAGAAAATTGGAAATAGAGTCTTCATTCCAAGAATAACTCTAAACACAGAAAACTCCTTAACATTACCGTTTATTTTAAATGGTAAACAATTTCCAATCGTTGTGGCATTTGCTATGACAATAAACTAATCCCAAGGTCAAAGTTTTAATAATGTAGGTTTGTACTTTATAAAACCCTTATTTTCTCATGATTAATCATATGGCTTTATCAAGATGCAAAAATAACAATAATTTATTTATTCAAGTAAAAAGGCAAAAAAAAAACAGAAATAGAAAAAATTGTTCGGAAAGAGATTTTTACATAATCTAATGACTTTACTTTATGATTTTCACAGATAAATCAGCAATATTTATGGTAATAAATTGAAAGTCACTTATTAATATTACATTATTTAACAAGTATACATTACATGATATAAGAAAAATGGTGTAGGGGCCTGTGGGGGGTCTGTGGGGGGACAGGAAAAATTGTGTGGGGGGCTGTGAGGGGGCTGTGGGGCGTTCTACGGGAAAAGTTACCAAGGACAAAGCCTCAAAGAATAATCAGTTATACATATGGCGATTGATTTGAAATTAAACAAAGAATTATTACTAGTAATACAAATAAGTTCTTTAGGAAACCAATAAAAACTTTGACTTTAGTTAAAAAACAAATTTCTATTGCTAAAAGTTGTAAGCATTGACATCAGGTTACAAACATTGAAAAGCTCCTTAATTTTAAAATTTTTTTTACGAAACAATAATTAAGATAAATACCAATATAATAAACCGTTAATAGCAAAATATGGTGCATTTTTCGTTTTAGATCAGGTTTACCGTAAAATATTGATTCATGCATGTATCCAAAAGAGTTCCCAGATAATCATCCAAAAGAAACATATTTAAATAACTTATCGCATTCCGTTGATCCAATGGTATTTCCTTGACTGTTTACTTCAGGAGATTTAGGGTGAAGCACCAACTATCCAAAGAATTTTTTAAACAAAAATGTAAGGCTCACTCGTCTACACTATTATTCACATAGACTATCAAATAAACCTGAATAACCAAATTTTAGTTACTTGCTATATGCCGGAAGATGGACACAATAATTGTATATACATTCTTTAATAATGATTGGAGACCTTAAATTATTTAAGAAATAACCAAAAGCGGTTAAAAATTAAATGCTATGAAGGATTATTGGATGCAATTGTTAATAGTGCTCTGAACATATCAAAAAGTTTTGAAAAAATTATAAAATTGGCACTCTTTTTATCTTACAATCAACAAATATTGGTAGTCCCAGGTACATGCAACAGCATTACCAAGATGCAATGGCCATTATAAAAAAATTATGGTGGACCAGACTTGTTTATAAAAATTACATGCAATCCAAAATTGAAAAAAATAAAATTAATTTTATCCAAAGGGCCTAGCTGGATCAGAGGGGTAAAACTGCCTTAGCTTTAAAAAATCTGAAAAAGTTAACGTATGTAGTGTACTGTGAAAAAAAATTTTTTAAATTGTTCCAGACCCCAATCTACGCATGGGTTTGCTATAGGCCCCAAATGGTAAATTTCGGATTCTTAAACATACCTCCGCTACTTCTCAACCAATCCTAAGAATTTTTATTCAAAGTTACAGACAAAAATAATTTACATTAACTAAAATTTTTTCAAAATTTTTGGCGACAAATTCAAATTTTGGGTAACGCTCGGAATTTTAAAAATGGCGTACTTCTGAGAGTTTTATTGGTACAGACTCAAAAAATCTGTAAATTATATCATATTATGTTGCTGTGCTAGGAATTTTTCAGATTTTTTCATACTTAGCAATCTGGATAAAAAATAAAAACCGTTTTTTTACCCACTTTTGCGATAATGACTTGAATATGCTTTAAATAAACTATAGAAAAAATTTATGTACTATTTTTTAGCACTACTTAAATAATTGATACTTCAGAATACTTTATCAAGTTGTATACTTTTTGTACAGTTTCATAAAAAAGTAAAGAAAAAATTTGTACGCTTCATAAAGTTGAAGATAATGCGGAAAAATAATCACGAACCAAATTTTTTTTACTCATGATACTTTGACCTACAGTAATATGTAATCTAATTAAAGTTTTTTACTTTTAAAAACGCCTTTACTTTTAAACTTTTCAGAAATTGAGTGATTCAGTAGCAAATAAAAATACAAAAGAATGAAAATAAAAATTTATTACACTATTGTTTAAAATAAAGAAAACCCTCAAATATGACTTACATAGTTAAAATAAAATGAGTTTTATTATTCATCAAAATGATGACTAATCATATCTGATATACTTTTATTTAACTAATTATACATGTAATTTTCTTAATAAAAGACTACTTAAAATATAGATGTATATGATTGAATAACATATTCTAATCTTCGTCACTGTTGTCGTTAGTGACAGGTATTACATGATGTTAAAAAAAATTTGTAATAGTTTTTCAGCTGGTCTGATTATTTTAGACTAAAATCTCGCATATGCTAAGTAGTAAATAATTGATGCCACGTGAGAACAACAGCCAATTGTTCTTATGCCGTTTGCCCACTCACAGCAGTATTTCTGTATGGCACTGTATCCAATAGTATGTGGTATCTTACTAATATAAAACGCAAAGTCGCTAAAACCGTTGTAGTCGCTAACCACGAAAACTACTGAACCGATTTTGCTGAAATTTGGCATACCGATTCTAGACACTTCCTAGATGGTGTTAGTATGGTTTTTCTCTTAAAACATTTAGAAACAATAGCAATAAATGAGCTCAAAATTTTGCAAAATATATAATTATATACATAAATATACATAAAATCGAGGCTATCTGCAACATAATTAAATAAGTATGGTTATAATAGGCTGGAGCGTCTCAACAATTTTTGTAGTCGTCTGTCGGTAGTTCATCAAGCTGCAACGAGAATGTAGATGATAGTCGTGCCGCTGGGTATCCCGGTTACCGATGACACTCTTCTCTAATGGGCAAGTAACCTAGGTCTACATCCACCCTGAATCTCCAGGATTGACCAGTGCCACCAATTAAAAATCATTATAACCGATAACGTCTCCGCCGCAATACCAGGAGACGTATCTAGCTAGAGCACAACCTGCTCCAACGCTTCACAGTTAAGGGGCCGTTGGACCATCCCGCTTGGTGCGATCAAAGAATTTTTGGCTATAAATGTAAGCCAGAAAAGACAGCCGTAAGGGGCACGGGCAGCCACAACGGCTTTCTTCTCAGTGGTCATGTCCCCAACGACATACCTACATTTCCCCGACTAACGATAAACGGTTGGTTATCCGGGAAACGTCCTGAAGACGATATATCCTTTGGTCAGTGGCGTACCTCCCTCCATCATGATAGTCTCCGTGCATAAAGACTTCGAGGGTAAGAGTCAAGCTACCCGCAGCAGGCTCTTCATCATCACGAATAATGATATGGAATTGCTGGAAGTTTCACCACTGGCCCTTTTCAGGGCCATTATAAGTACTTACGTTCCCTACTTAATCATTAATCTCATCAGTTCTTTTGAGGGCCACCTAAGTTTAAACTACTTTGCCAACGAATACATCTTTACTACCATTTTCGGAAGCGATTTGTCAACTAAAAGATTATGACTAAAGACAGCCACTATTAAACCAAGTCAGTCATTCACTGGCAATTGTCACGAACGGAGTTGTCCTTCGTAAGGCTGGGAACACCAGTGACCGACGACTCTATATAACCCTCTTGACTCTAAGCACTGAACCAGGAATCACCGATCCTCTCCAAGGTCTGCGCCATGCTAGCCTGACGGCTATGAAGAGAAAAAAACTTGAGCCAACGGGATAGTCTCCAACGATCAAGCATCACGAACCAATCTCCCCATCTTAATGACTAAAACAACTGAGCCTGCAAAAAAAATCTTTAACGTTATACCACAAGACGTTGGGAAAGATCCCTGCAACTACCTCCAAAGCTTCGGACTTTGTAATTTTTCTTCCGATCAGTCTGGTGCTTCAACAGCAGGCCAGAGAAGATCTCCCTGAGGTATCTAGGCAGTCACGTTTGTTGGAAACTCAAGTCAAAAAAAAGTTTACTTAAGCAACTTACCGGTCTTTTTTAGGGCCATCGGGTGTCGAACGACCTCGTTAATAAATATATTAGATCTTAACAAAGTTGACAGAAATTAAGGGGTCACAAAAGTCTTAAGCGTGCCAAAAGTCACATGAGGGTGAATTCGAAGGAAAACTTTAAATGTATCTAATAACTACAATTTCAGGCGTGAAGAAACTGATGCAGAAAATTTATCGAGATTAGAACGGCAGTGTCAAAATCGACAAATAAATAATTTTTTATGTAAGGGATCAGCTTTTTATTGTACCCTCACATCAATCTCTGAAATCTTTAAAATCCTACTTCAGATTTTTAAATAAGTAGAAAATGTATTCGTGTTTTTGTGGCAAGAAAAAATGTAGGGTTTAAGGTCCAGGACTTTATTGCTCTGGTAATAAAGTTGTGAGATGAGAGAAAAAAAAGTTTTTTTAATATATATTTTTTGGGAGTTTAAAATCTTAACAGCTTTAAAAAATAGCCCTTTTCGTAAATTATACGGGAAAAACTGCAAATTAACGGCTCTTTATGGCCAACAACCATTTTATGGCGTAAAGAACGCACTGTACTTTTTAGCATAATTACATTTTTAAGAATTTTTATAGTTTATTATTTGACCAAATATACTGTATAGATTCGAAACAAATATGTTTTCAATAAGAAAATTTTTGTTCTGATAAGTGTCAGGAGTATATGTAAAATTTTTAACTGAAAACATTTCACATAACATGTCAACACACTACGATGTTCCATTTAGTAAGTCTCGGGCGAAGCCGAGACGGGAGGCTACTAGTATTTTTACATTTTAAATCAATAATTATTGAAAAAATAATGAGTTAATACAACACTCTAAATAAAACATTTATAAATACTTTACTTCACAGAGACAATCAGCTGTATGCACGACGTTGCCGTGTTGCAATCTTTTTTTTTCGCTACACCTCACGTAACCTTAGTAAGTAAGTAGAAAATGTATTTGTATTTTTGTGGTGATAAAAAATGTTGAGATCAAGCTCTATCTCTGGTAATGAAGTTGTAAGATAAGAGAAAAAAATTTTTTTTAGGTATTTTAAATCTTAACAGCTTAAAAAAATAGCCCTGTTCGTAAATTATACAGAAAAAACTGCAAATTAATGGCCCCTTATGGCGAACAATTATTTCATGGCATAAAGAACGCACGGTTCTTTTCAGTATGATTGTATTTTTTTTAATTTTTACAACTTATTATTTGACCGAATAAACTGTATGTATTCTGAACCAACAAGTTTTTAATAAGAAGATTTTTGTTCTGAGGAGTGTCAGGAATATATGTAAAATTTCAAACTTAAAACGTTTCACGTTACATGTCAACACACTACGGTGCTTAATTTAGCAAGTCTCGGACGTAGCCGAGATGGAGGGCTGCTAGTGTAGTCAATAAAGCAATTGTATGTTATCTTGGAGATGTGTCGCGATCGAACTTTAAACTTGACAATTGTAGGTGTCCCTTTCAAATATTCTATATCAATTTAATTATTTTCATCTATGATTTCTGCCAGATATGATACTGCTTTCGTGTAACTGGTAAGTTCCTGTAAATAATATTTTTAAATCTCTTTCAGTCATTTCTGAAGAATCTTCAAAGTCACCAGACTACAATTTTAAAAATTTACTTTTTTTATGGCTCCATCTTCCTGATTCTGCTTCCTTAGCTAACGTATTTTCTTTGTTTTTGTGACATTCTACTTGCGATAACACTTGACTTATGATTGATGTATTTGCATAAAATCTCTTACCAAATAAGTTATTTAAAAAACCCACTATTTTGTAGTAAGTTTTTGCATCAGGAATCGTTTTATTATCAAATTGATCATGGAAAAACTTCCACTTCTGACTTATGGAACCATGTACTGCTTCTACTACCCATCGAAATATCGTTACTTATCAAAAATAATTTGCTTTAGCTGCCAAAAGTTTTTTTCTTTGGCCTTCTAACGATGACATCAAAACATTGAAGCCTTTTAATTCCAAATGATTTACAACATCTCGAAAGCCGCGATCTAAAATTAAAATATCACCATTTTGCAACAAGTTCTTAAGACTTTGATTACTTTCCATTTCACTTCTAAGAATATGAGCATCATTTTTATTTGCTAAAAAAAGGTCTAAGCACATCAACGATATATTTATCCTTCATACAGATTGTAAAAAGCTTGACAAGATGAGGTTTTTTTGACCGGAGTGCAATTTCCTTTGATATTCGTTGTAAGTGCTTCTCTCGTGTCTGAGGTAAATACCATTTGCGATTAAAATATGTATATCACTACCGATATCATTCACTTTTCTAACATTAATTTCAGTGTGATTATAAATGAAATCGCTTTTACAAACAGATTTTAAACCAAAATTTTTTGGTAATACATCTTTTTCAAAATCTTTTAAGATAGAGGAACAGATGTCGGGAACTTGTTGTGGTCGTTTAAGCCCTAAAATAGATAAAATGAGATTGTTAGAGTTGACACTTTCTAATTAAAATAAGAATACGATCAAAGCTTGAGTAACACTTCGGCATTCGAAGTTTTTTATGTTAACCAACATGTCATGCAATCGAATCACATTTTCCGAACGAAGACCAGTGGGTGCTTTAATTTGCCCTTAGAAAGAGTGAAATCGCTAATCTTATCTGTGAGTTCTTGGTCAGTTGACCCGCACATTGACTCAAACATCTTTGATAAATCATGTACTGCAACTGAACATGAACTCGATATAACTCTTATTTTATCATCTTTATAAAACTTAATACTGAAAATGTGATCATTGCAACTGCAATTACCTTTGGGAATCTATATTCTTGCTTCAGAGAAAACTTGTTTTCGAGCAACTAGTGGTACTTGTATTATATTAGAATATTTCCCAAGTATAAAGCAGTATGAATGAGTTGCAATTGGTCTTAGAAATGGTAATTTTACTTTTTCAACTTCGTTAGACTGTTTGAAACGGAAGAAGCATATACCGAACCATCACTGCAACTTGACTGTTGAGACAATGAACTAGGCTCACATTCTTGACTTACAAGATTACTATGATTTAGTCGACTTTGATCCATTTCTAATTTTATTTGCTTATATAATTTTGAGTGAAAAGACGTATAACATTTTGGGCAATTGAAATCAATTATCACAATTTTTTTTTTAAATAATTCAAGAATTAATGTGCCAACTCTTCTGTATCCACTTTTTTTGTACCTCTAATAGAATGTTTAATTTGAATTTGACAAGCCACATATTTGTTGCCATGGAGTTTTTTTTGATGGACATGATAAATATGAAAAAATGTAAAAATGTAAAAACAAAAAATTTAACATCATAAAACTTTTGTATTACATTAAACTAGATTATGATCTACTGACACATTTAATTTTATCATAGTACACTAGTTAGGAAAAAAATTTATTTATTAATAAATCTTTTTTTTTTAACAATAGGTTTGTATTTTATCTATGCCTATGTTAAATAGACTTTCTTATGGCCCTTATTTGAAATATGGTTAAGAAAAGTTTTAAAAATATACATTGTGTGCATGCAAACTCACAACTTGCAATCAATAAAAATAATTGACCGGAAAGCATAGACATTATACTACCTGAAAATCAGCTTACAAACAATGCATTATAATTACCTGCACAAGATATTTCTCAGATATATACGATAAATGCTGTATTATTCCTTATACTTTGTAATTCGAACGTAAACGTTGATAAATGACACTTCTACACCATCTAAAGAAATACTGACCATAAAGATTAGACTCATAATAGCAAAATTTACGTAAATGTAAGTAGTAATATTGTAACCTTTAGATCAAGTTATAAAATAAAGTGAGGAATTATATACGTATAAACAATATAAGACTTTTATGTACTTTAATGTGAATAAAATTAAAGTTAAAATGAATTTTTAGTATAAGAATTAGGTAGATAAACATTTATTAGTTTTAGATAACCAGGTATCTTGATATGACAGCAGAGTATGTATGTTGTATGTATAAGTTACTTGAATTAAAATACTACTATCGTGGTGTCAGTTCTGATACTTCGTTCGTAATTTAATAAAATAAAACTTTTTTATAGCTTTTTTCATTTCATTACGATAACAAACTTAAAGTACAATATAATTAGGTAATACTGCTGTAACTTGCTCAGATCGTGTCCGGTACTCATACTCAGGTGCCGTAATGAAATCTAAAACTTTAAAAACGTTAAATTGTGTCAAATATTGTCAACTTCACTTAACATATTGTCTTACACCAATATATTGGTCTTTTCATTGAGATGATAGATCACTTATAAACAAATTTTCCATTCCGACCCATGTCCGCAACTCAATTTTACTCATGAAAGCTTTCACCGGTAAACAGTAAGGCTTATATGCCACTTGGGCGTGTGAGCATTATACACTCTAGCTATTGGTGATTAAATTTGTACCTTAGTCACACCAAAAATCGACAAAGACGAGTAAATTTCCACTGCAAATGTTTTGTCCGCATAATTGCACCATAATCGCAGTTTTAACAAAAATCAGTTCAAACTAGTAACTTTATAGACTCGGAATGCTAACCAATGGTCACTTTTTTAAGTAAAGGACTAAAGTAAATCAATAAATCCTTTTGACAGTAGTACTAGATGTTGTTGCCTTTCATATATCCAAGCTCTTCTTTCTGCGTATTTCGCGCGTACAAACATTTCATTCCGTTCCGACCCCCATGGAACAACCACTTCGTGTGCGTGTGTAGGTATATAAACTACATTTTGTTATTGCATTAGACGCTAGTAAATAAAGTATGGGTGGACAAGTTATTGTAATACGTTTATGAATCGTACGAGCACTACAAACTTTGAAAATTCCATTTCGAACTTTTCCATTCCAACCCTACCTTACCTCAAAGTGCCGTTTTTTCTGTTTTAGAGCAATTAATCCCAGCCCGACTTTTTTTTATTACTGTTGGGCTGAAAGATAAGACATATGTCTCGGAGTTTCATTCAATTGACCCTTTTTCACTACATAAATGCAAAAACGGTGGTGTCGCTTCTAATTTTATTCCCCAAATGTAAAGTTATAGCGATTCTATGAAAAATACTAAATTTTTGTACAAATCACATTATTAGCAGTATTTACGCTCTAATTAAAACAGCTGTAACTTTTGAATGGAGGCACAAAATCAAACAAAACTTTTTTTGTCAATAGGTCTTGATTCCAGCTTTCACTTAAGCCCAGTAAGAACACTTCAACTGTTAAAGGAGCTTAGTTCTACGTGCTAGAAAGTGATACAATTTTTCGACAATGGATGAAAACTGACTTTTATAAAATTTCGTATAACTTTTGACCAGCAAATTTTATAGCTGCATCGCTTTAGATATTTGTTACTAATGGTGCGCACTGTAGGAATACCATGAAAATATTTTTTCCTAACCAACTTCTTTTTTAAACATTTTCCAAGCCAGTTTCAGCTAGTTACGGCAGAATTACCCAATTATGAACTAATAAACATTAAGTTAGTAAATCATGAATTCATGTTGACAGTGTATGGGAATTCTAAAATTGATACAATGTACACTTTTAAATATTTACATAGTTACACGGGTTACATGGATAATATTGGAATTTGTATTTTTAATATTTCTTCGTATTTAATTTTCATCAAGATTCCAAATAATTATTTAACAAAATGATCTAACTAAAAGACAAAATTTATTAAACTATTAATTGTTTACTTCACTGAAACCAAACTCGTTGTGTAATATACTAATAATCGACTAAAAAGTGCATGTTTACACAGAAAGAAGAATTTTCACGCTGGAGTACGCTTTTTTCTACCGTAACACACTGTACTTGACTTATCGTCTATTGTTACGTTCATTCTCAGTACAAAGAAGTATATTTACTTATTTTTTTTTTTTAATTTCACTGATGGAATGGGTTCTACACAAAAAAAATGGATTAGCAGAAGGGAAAAAAAATGTAAAAACATATGTATTTAACATTTCATCTCATTAAACCAATAATTAATTAACTTATCATACTTATTAATACAAGTTCTTAAAAATATTGAAGTCATATAACATAAATATGTTGTAGTATCAAATTGATTGTATTGATAAAAAGATTTCATATAACTTATAAAGCATACTTTTTAATAGTTTCAAGAAAAACAATTTTTCACAAGTTTCTAAGGTTAGAAAACTACATGACGTAGTTATTTATACTTGAACTACTTATGGTTACCAATATATTATCATAAAAAAAACCCAAACGATAAATCTTGATAAAATGAATTCTTAATATTTTATGTGTTATGTTTTAATGGTTATGTTTAGTTTATAAGATTGTTGAATTTTTACAAATTAATTATTAAGGTCTAACCCAATCAGTTTTATAACTACAACAGTCAATATTTATATGTGTCGAAACAAGGTCCTATCGCACTATACCCTTCTCTCTCCTTCCTTTTTCGTACGCGTAGGTGAGAGCGGACGGTGGCCCGGCACTAATTGCTCTTGAACAGTATATCTGCTAAGCATGTAGATAACAGAACGTAGTTCAAGAATGAAAAACATAAGTTTGAATATAGTGTAATGACAGTATTTGGTTACGTACATCTTTTACATAATACTTTGCACGTACCTGTTACTCTAGCTGATATTCAGCGTACACTCAATTCTGTTAGCAATAATTTTTTTATATTATTTTCAACTTTATAAATCGTACAAACTTTTTTTCACTTTTCTACGTAAGTATACATCTTAATAAAGTATTCTAAAGTATACATAATTTGAGTAAAGTACCAAAAAGTAATATATCAATTTTTTCTATAGTTTATTTAAGACATATTGAAGCCATTATAGCGAAAAAATGGGTGAAAGAATGGTTTTTATTTTTTTTATCGAGGTTGCCAAGTCTCAAAAAATCTGAAAAAATTTATAGCAATAGAATATGATATAATACAATTAGTAGATTTTCTTCGATACCGATAAAACTCTCAGAAATACGTCATTTGAAAAATTTCTAACGTTTTCCAAAATGTAAATTTGGTTCCAAAAATTTTGAAAAATTTCAGTTATTATGATTAACTTTCGTCTTGAACTTTCAGTAACAATTTTAAGGATCGGTTGAGAAATAGCTAAGATATCTTTAAAAAACTGAAACTCACCATTTGGGGCCTTTAGCAAACCCGTGAGTGGATTGGGGTGTCAAAAAATTTTCAAAAATTTTTTTACAGTACACTGCATACCTAAGTTTTTTCCGAGTTTTTAGAGCCAAGGCAGTCACATCTTCTCATAACACGTGATCCTAACAATCAAATAGTTTTACCTGAACATATTGGTCAAATTATATCAGCTGAAATACCTTCAACTAACAAGAAGCTTGCAAAATTCGTTATTAAACACATGCTTTTCAGTCCTTACATTAAACAAAGCCTATGTTTAAATACATCCAATAACAAATGTATCAGAAATTTTTTTAAACCATTTGATAATATAATATCGTTAAAAATAATGGTTATCCCGAATATTACAGAAAAAAAATATTTTGGATATAAAGATCATGCACATAAGACTAAATTTAAAACTTACCATAAAATTACAGTTGAGAATTTCATGGTTGTACCGTATAATAAAATTTTGTTAATAAAATATAGATACCACATAAACGATGAATATTGTGTATCTATTTAAAGCATTAAATACATATACGAATACATTTATAAGGGTGGTGATAAAGTTTTTATTAAAATTAAAAAATTTAGTCATTCTTATGATGAAATTCTAGATAAAATAAAAAACTATGTTGATGGTAGATATTTAAGTCCCATGGAAGCAGCATAGAGATTACAAAAATGTGCGATTTGTTGTGGGAGTCACAAGCTTGTAAATATTGCTGTCCACATCGAGAATAAACAGAAATTAGTTTTGGAAAGAAATAAAATTAAAAAGATGAAAAACAAAAGGCAAAAGCATCTAACAGCTTGGTTTGAGTTAAGTTGTGCATTTATTGATTAATATTGGTAATCGTCTTTCTAAACTCTTTATCACTGCTTTTCGGGAGACTATTTGTAAGCAATGATATTACATCAAATGAAACTAACGTATGGTCCGTTGGAATAGAAATATCTTTGATTATTTCTAGGAGTTCAGAACTATTATCAATATTAAATGTGGATCTTGGGATGTATTTCGATAAAATTTTTAGAAGTGCTTTTGCAAGGTATTACGTAGGTGAGTTTATTGTTGAAATGATTGGGCGTAATGGTATGTTTGGTTAACGCATTTAAGGAAGTCCATATGCTTTAGCTATCTGTGTATGGGTTTGTGACAACTGTATGTTTTTGTAGTGATGTTTGGATATCCATTTTTATTCCAGCATTTTAAAAGGTCATATACATCTTTCTGTAAATTATTATTTTCTGTTTTTTTTTTCTTTCTTTTTTTTTTTTTTTTTTTTTTTTTTCTTCTTCTTGGAATATCAATTGATTCTTAAAGGATGGCAAGGTATGCATGCCTTGACTTTATTCGTAAACTGCACAATTTTTATCTACATTAAAACCGCTGCAACATTACAACCGAAGCAAAAATTATGTTATGATTTAAATAATGTACAAGAAATAACATAAATGGATGGACCACGGCGTGTTAACATTTTAAATTTATATCTTACACCGCTAGCCTGTGTCGGTTACTATAAATTGTAAGGCTGCGTATCAGTTTTATCGTCCCTTTAACATTAATGGATTATTCCTAAACCTTTCTCGTAAGCTATTTGATTCTGCATTTTAATAAATAATTTTAATATTATCATTTACTTTTCAATAAATTTCAGATCCTTATACATAAAATCAAAGTTACACTGAAACATTCATAGAAAAATTTTTACATTTAGAAATTTCATTTTTAATATTCTTTTTTTATTTCCATTTATAAATTTTATGCTTAATACTTTCATTTTATCTCATAAACGTGAGTTTTAGAGGCGTAATAAAAAATTATATTTCGAAAAAAAAAAAAAAAAAAAATTACAAAAAATTGAGAATTTTTTCAGACTTATTCTCTCATTTTTAGGATCTAACACTTTAAATTATGAATTACAATGGGTACAGGAATGGAGACTCTGTCCCGTTTGACTAGAAAAAAGGCGTCCCCTCTCTCCACACTTACAGCTCCTGCGTCTCTTGGCGCTTGCATCGGCAAGCTGCGCCGTCGCGCCAGACAAATCTCGACCATCATTGCAAGCACAACTGTACAGCTTCAAGTGAGAAGCATTATAACCAAGCTGGTAAATAAAAGCCAGGTCTTGTTATGTTAACAAGGTGTTAATTTTTTGTCCATAAAATCTTCCTCTTTCAACTCTGAACAAGACAGCCATGGGTCAGTACGTGCCTACTAAAAGCCTATACTTAACTCATACAGGTGACAGAGACAACACAAGAAAAAAAACTCCTCGAAAAAACAGATATATTGAGTGAAAATCATCGATGTCTGAACAGCAGTTATTAAAAAAGAAACAAAAAAAATCAAACATAGAAAATAACGTTTTCATTTACGAATGCTTCTATTTCATAATATGTAACGTCTTCTGATCGATCTGAACTCTTTAGAGCTAGAGAAACAGCTGAAAGACTAGAGAGCATGGATGCTTATTGTCTCCTACGTACTGATTTATCTAACGATTCTTCACCTTCACATACATCCACACAACGGTTTTTTTAATTATTTTATACGTAAAATATTGAACTATTTTATCATTTGTAATGTATTTTTATTTGGATATGATAAAATAGAAAAAATCAATACAAAACTATGAAATATCACGTTATAATGACAAATTATTTTCCTTATAACTGTTATTATGACAGTATAACTGCATGAAAAAAAAATAAATTAAACAAAAGTGATCTCCTTATCAGACTTTTTTTTAATTCATACTGTTCAACTCATAACATTTATAAAAAGTGTACCAAACACTAAACACGTAGAGATTCGGTCACAGCTAAAGGCGGTGCAGTGCTTCTGGCCATAGCAGCGTGCTTGGTAGAAAGAAAGGGGCAAAGAACATGCACAGACAGCGAAAAAAGCGATGCGAGCGCGCACATAAAGTTGCGCCATTCATACGTGCCTAACTATGGAACTTATACGCATATGTAAAAAGGGTATGGAACAATTTACAAATTCTCAATAAATTGTATCAGACAGAAGTATTACGTAGATACATACGTGTATTTACCTTTTATATGCATTTTAACATACATAAGATAAACAGAAGAGTAATGATGTAACGTTGTTTAAGTTTTAATTTAAGTCAGATAGTTGAAAATGCACATACATCTCTAAAAATAAGTCACAGAAGTTGGGGAAACATGACTGCCTAGATACCTCAGGGTAATCTTCTCCAGCTTGCTGTTGTAGTACCAGACTAATTAGGAGGTAAACTACATAGTCTATAGTGTTGGAGCTAGTTGTAGGGCTCTTAGCCAATGTTTCCAGGTGTTACTCCGAAGACGTTGGTGTCTGAAGCACTTTTTTTTTTTTGAAAAGCTAAGTTATTTTGGTGATCTTCGGTAGGGAAATTGGTTCATAATATTTACCTGTTGGACACTGTCCCGTTTGCTTTACTGCTAAGTTCACCCAACGCAGATCTCGAAAAGAATTGGTAATTACTGATTAAATGCTTAGAGTCGAGGAGGTAATGTAGGGTTGTCACTGGCTGGGGTTCCTAGCTGCGCAACGAACCACTCTACTCGTAACGTCTGCCAAAGAATGACTGACGTGGTTAAATAATGGCCGGTTTTATATAGTCATTTAGTCGATAAATCGTTGCCGGAAATAGTAATAAAAAAGTATTTGTTGACAAGGTAGTTTAACGTTAGATGACCCTGAAAAGAACCGATGAGGTAGATGGTTCATTAGGGAACGTTAATACTTATGGTGACCCTGAAACGGCCAGTGGTAGTACTTCCAGTCATTCCTCATTATTATTCATATTCTCGATGAAAGAGAGCCAGCTATGGGTAGCTTGACTTCTACCCTCAGAGTCTATCCATACGGAGACTATGCTGCAGGGAGGTGCGCCACTGGCCAAAGAAAACATCGTCTTCGGGTCGTTCCACAGATAACCAACCGTTCACTGTTCGCCGGGGATGTGGGCCTAGAGAATACCTCCTTTGTGAGTATGATGTTAGGACAAACTCATGAGGGGGAGACTGACAAAATTCCCAGTTAATAAAAATGCACGAACTCCTCCAGGTTTTTTTCTCTTCTTCTTCTTGGAATATCAATTGATTCTTAAAGGATGGCAAGGTATGCATGCCTTGACTTTATTCGTAAACTGCACAATTTTTATCTACATTAAAACCGCTGCAACATTACAACCGAAGCAAAAATTATGTTATGATTTAAATAATGTACAAGAAATAACATAAATGGATGGACCACGGCGTGTTAACATTTTAAATTTATATCTTACACCGCTAGCCTGTGTCGGTTACTATAAATTGTAAGGCTGCGTATCAGTTTTATCGTCCCTTTAACATGATTCCAAATAATTATTTAACAAAATGATCTAACTAAAAGACAAAATTTATTAAACTATTAATTGTTTACTTCACTGAAACCAAACTCGTTGTGTAATATACTAATAATCGACTAAAAAGTGCATGTTTACACAGAAAGAAGAATTTTCACGCTGGAGTACGCTTTTTTCTACCGTAACACACTGTACTTGACTTATCGTCTATNAAAAAAAAAAAAAAAGAAAATTACAAAAAATTGAGAATTTTTTCAGACTTATTCTCTCATTTTTAGGATCTAACACTTTAAATTATGAATTACAATGGGTACAGGAATGGAGACTCTGTCCCGTTTGACTAGAAAAAAGGCGTCCCCTCTCTCCACACTTACAGCTCCTGCGTCTCTTGGCGCTTGCATCGGCAAGCTGCGCCGTCGCGCCAGACAAATCTCGACCATCATTGCAAGCACAACTGTACAGCTTCAAGTGAGAAGCATTATAACCAAGCTGGTAAATAAAAGCCAGGTCTTGTTATGTTAACAAGGTGTTAATTTTTTGTCCATAAAATCTTCCTCTTTCAACTCTGAACAAGACAGCCATGGGTCAGTACGTGCCTACTAAAAGCCTATACTTAACTCATACAGGTGACAGAGACAACACAAGAAAAAAAACTCCTCGAAAAAACAGATATATTGAGTGAAAATCATCGATGTCTGAACAGCAGTTATTAAAAAAGAAACAAAAAAAATCAAACATAGAAAATAACGTTTTCATTTACGAATGCTTCTATTTCATAATATGTAACGTCTTCTGATCGATCTGAACTCTTTAGAGCTAGAGAAACAGCTGAAAGACTAGAGAGCATGGATGCTTATTGTCTCCTACGTACTGATTTATCTAACGATTCTTCACCTTCACATACATCCACACAACGGTTTTTTTAATTATTTTATACGTAAAATATTGAACTATTTTATCATTTGTAATGTATTTTTATTTGGATATGATAAAATAGAAAAAATCAATACAAAACTATGAAATATCACGTTATAATGACAAATTATTTTCCTTATAACTGTTATTATGACAGTATAACTGCATGAAAAAAAAATAAATTAAACAAAAGTGATCTCCTTATCAGACTTTTTTTTAATTCATACTGTTCAACTCATAACATTTATAAAAAGTGTACCAAACACTAAACACGTAGAGATTCGGTCACAGCTAAAGGCGGTGCAGTGCTTCTGGCCATAGCAGCGTGCTTGGTAGAAAGAAAGGGGCAAAGAACATGCACAGACAGCGAAAAAAGCGATGCGAGCGCGCACATAAAGTTGCGCCATTCATACGTGCCTAACTATGGAACTTATACGCATATGTAAAAAGGGTATGGAACAATTTACAAATTCTCAATAAATTGTATCAGACAGAAGTATTACGTAGATACATACGTGTATTTACCTTTTATATGCATTTTAACATACATAAGATAAACAGAAGAGTAATGATGTAACGTTGTTTAAGTTTTAATTTAAGTCAGATAGTTGAAAATGCACATACATCTCTAAAAATAAGTCACAGAAGTTGGGGAAACATGACTGCCTAGATACCTCAGGGTAATCTTCTCCAGCTTGCTGTTGTAGTACCAGACTAATTAGGAGGTAAACTACATAGTCTATAGTGTTGGAGCTAGTTGTAGGGCTCTTAGCCAATGTTTCCAGGTGTTACTCCGAAGACGTTGGTGTCTGAAGCACTTTTTTTTTTTTGAAAAGCTAAGTTATTTTGGTGATCTTCGGTAGGGAAATTGGTTCATAATATTTACCTGTTGGACACTGTCCCGTTTGCTTTACTGCTAAGTTCACCCAACGCAGATCTCGAAAAGAATTGGTAATTACTGATTAAATGCTTAGAGTCGAGGAGGTAATGTAGGGTTGTCACTGGCTGGGGTTCCTAGCTGCGCAACGAACCACTCTACTCGTAACGTCTGCCAAAGAATGACTGACGTGGTTAAATAATGGCCGGTTTTATATAGTCATTTAGTCGATAAATCGTTGCCGGAAATAGTAATAAAAAAGTATTTGTTGACAAGGTAGTTTAACGTTAGATGACCCTGAAAAGAACCGATGAGGTAGATGGTTCATTAGGGAACGTTAATACTTATGGTGACCCTGAAACGGCCAGTGGTAGTACTTCCAGTCATTCCTCATTATTATTCATATTCTCGATGAAAGAGAGCCAGCTATGGGTAGCTTGACTTCTACCCTCAGAGTCTATCCATACGGAGACTATGCTGCAGGGAGGTGCGCCACTGGCCAAAGAAAACATCGTCTTCGGGTCGTTCCACAGATAACCAACCGTTCACTGTTCGCCGGGGATGTGGGCCTAGAGAATACCTCCTTTGTGAGTATGATGTTAGGACAAACTCATGAGGGGGAGACTGACAAAATTCCCAGTTAATAAAAATGCACGAACTCCTCCAGGTTTTTTTCTCTGGGTTGCTGCTGTAGCAAATTTGCTCTGGTAGCACCAGGTCAGTTGGAAGAACGGACGAAAAACTCGTAAGTGTTAAAGCAGACTGTGATATGGCTGAAGTCTCCTGGTGTTACGCCAGAGACATCGGTATTTAGAACGCCTTCTTTTTGTGGCAATTATTAATATTGATGGTTTGGGATGGAATTCGACGTAAATCACTTCTCTAGTGGAGAAGGATATTGTTGGCACAAAGGTCACCCACCTGCATAACTTACAGCTTTATTTTTGATACACTGCCGTAAACGACTATGGTATACTGAAATTCGCTCTGAGATATAATAACTAGACCCACTTACTTTTATTGCAGGTAGCTTAAACTTAACTTCCACGCCACCTAGCGGGTCCTACTGAAATAAAGTGAAAAGCTAGCGTATTTTTGCAAAACTTTGAGCTTATTTATTGCTTTGTTACTAATTTTCTGAGAAACAAACTATACGAAAACCATCTAAAAAGTGTCAAGAATCAGTATGCAAAATTTCAGCCAGATCGGTTGAGAAGTTTTCGGGGTTAGCGATTACAACGGCTTTGGTGACAATTTTAAAACCATTTTTATGTCTTATTAAAGCTTTATCTCAAATAATTAAGTCTACTTCATGTGATTTTTTTTATAACTGCTACCCTCCTTCAGTAGCGTCTAGGAGGTAACGATAAACACCTCGGTATTTAATTTCTGAGAGGAGTGTTACAATGGGATACATTTACACAATGCATTTATCAGTTTTTTTTTTTATTTCTGTAACTGGGCTCGTTCCAGTATTTTCTGTATATTGGCAAAACGACTCAGTGGTTTTCTTGTTTGTTGTGTTCCTTACTAGAAGAGTCAGCATCTTAGGAGTGTGCTTGACTCGTCTGTCAGGCTTTGAATAAGAAGTCACGAACTGTGTAAGAAGCAGAGGATCCACCAGTCAGAAAATTAAGCCAGGGCCAACGCCAACGACCATGGTCTTTAAGAGCTGCCTATAACGACGCCTACTGTCTTTCGTATGTATACATCACATCTCCCTCAAGCGTATAGAAAGACCGTACCTACAGCAATTGTGAGTACCGGTCACCAGGTGACTTTTTCTGGAAAGAGCAGTGGATCTCGTTAGCCAACGTGCGTCTACCATGGTCGAGATTTCTTATACACCCCTGTGCACATGCACACACATACACCCACAAGTAGTTACTGTATTCAAATGCGAGTAATTAAATTTATCGACATTTCCCATCTTATACGATATGGCAAGGCAACTCGACTTTTTCAGTTAAAAGTACCATTTGTAGAAAGTTGTCATACGTAGCAATTGAAAAAAGTGCTACCTCCACCAAGACTTGAACCTGGAACTCTTTTCTTACCAGAAAAGTGCGTGTCCAATTTCACCATCGAGGTCTTGGCGACTCCTCTTCTCAATCGCTACATTTTATACTTTTTTGGAGATTTTTCAGTTCAACGCCTTGCTCATATGGTATGTAAGAATATTAGAGTTTACTCTAACTTATCGATGGGTAAGTATTAAATGCGAGTAATTAAATTTATTGATATTTCCCATCCAATACGATATTGCTAAGGCAACTCGACTTTTTCAGTTAAGACTACCGTTAGTAAAAAATTGTAATACGTAGCAATTAAAAAAAAGTGCCACCTCAACCAGGACCTGAACCTGTAACTCTTTTCTTATCGGGAAAGTGTGTTACCAATTTTGCCATCGAGGTCTCGAAGACTTCTCTTCTCAATCGCTATATTTTATACTTTTTCGGCGATTTTTCAGTCCAACGCCTTGCTCACATGGTATGTAAGAATATTAGAATTTACTCTAACTTATCGATGGGTAAGCATTAAATGCGAGTAATTAAATTTATCGATATTTCCCATCCAATACGAAATTGCTAAGGCAACTCGACTTTTTCAGTTAAAACTACAGTTTGTAGAAAATTGTCATACGTAGTAATTAAAAAAAAGTGCCACCTCGACCAGGACTTGAACCTGGAACTCTTTTCTTACTGGGAAAGTGCGTTATCAATTTTGCCATCGACGTCTCGGTGACTCCTCTTCTCAATCACTACATTTTATACTTTTTCGTTCGAATTTGAAAAATATAATAAAGTAAATTTTAGTATTCTTACATACTATGTGAGCAAGGCATTGTACGAAAAAATCGCTGAAAAAGTATAAAATGTAGTGATTGAGAAGAGGAGTCACCGAGACCTCGATGGCGAAATTGGTAACGCACTTCCCTGGTAAGAAAAGAGTTCCAGGTTTAAGTCCTGGTCAAGGTGGCATTCTTTTTAATTGCTACGTATGACAATTTTCTACAAACGGTAGTTTTAACTGAAAAAGTCGAGTTGCCTTGGCAATATTGCATTGGATGGGAAATGTCGATGAATTTAATAACTTACATTTAATACTAATTCATCGATAAATTAGAGTAAATTCTAATATTCTTACATACCAGTTACTCTATGTATTTTACTGTTTTTTAATGCATATCTACTTTTATAATAGAGTGTTTAATTAGAGTGTTCTACTCCCTCAGGCACTATCATTATAAAACAGTCAAAAAATATAAATTTTTATTCTACAATGGTTCGTACTGAAATTTGCTGTTCGTACTGTTTGCATCATAGAAAAACTATTCTTACATTAATTTTTATTAGGATGATTAACAATTATTCATGGAACGAAGTAGCATATTTCTATTTCTACTTCCGTGTTATTTTTTTTTAATTCTTCATAAGGTCAGTTACAACGTTGATCCAGTTAACTTTTTGAGTTCACGAGTTTTATGATTTAAGAAGAAAAAAAATCCGTTATTACTCAATTTTGAGGTTCAAAACTAGTTAAAAAATATTAATTTTGATTTTACAATGGTTAGCACTAGGATTTATATTTGCATCTGAAAAAATAACTTATACTTCAATTTTTGTTAATTTTTATTTAGTAGGTCAGAACAAAGTATGTCATACTCTCTTATAATTTTTCTATATGTATAATAATTTCTACATGTATATCCTATCTTAAGTTAACTATATATGTAAAAAAAAAAGAATTTTCAGTTTTTTTCTGTCCGCAAGTTCTACGATTTTGAAACGAAAATACCTGTTTTTGCTTATGGTTGGGTGTTGATAAAAAATAATACATGTAAAAATAACAAAAACGACGTCTGGATTTATTTACCATAATATAGATAAATATGTTACTAGTGCATAATGTCCACTAACGAGTTTATTCACATATGTATGTATACACACATATATATGATATCATTTTTAAAGATTATGCCCCATTGTAGTTTGTTAATAAAATAACATTTAAGATAAAATAATATGTAAATATGTATGTCTGTGGGGAGATGCCAGGATCCGTGGAAGTTAGTTCGGTATTATTACGATTCCACAAAAATGGTATAGAGGCTGTGGGGGTTCGTAAACAGAGTTCTGTTTTATTTATTATTAGGTTATTACGTTTATATGTTAATAAAGAATAAAATAAGATTTTATCTTAACGTAGTAAATAGAAATACAGGCAAAATCCACGAGATAAAATTTTCGTAAGCTTATTTATTGATTTTTGACTCATTGTGATATTATCACATAATATTTTTATTTGATAAGTTACACACAAAATAATATTGTTATACATTTTTTTGTAAAATTTGATACAATTGACGAAAAAAAAAATAAGGGTGTTAAAGTAGTGCAAGTAAAAATAACGTATTATTTTAGGATTAATAAAAAAAAAAGTACTAAACCTGATCACCAAAACAAAATAACAACAAAATTTTTTTTTATATTTATGGAAGATAAATGCAGCTATGGAAACTAAAATTTAGAAATAACTTGTTTTTAGATTGCATTGAAAATTTTAAATTTTTGAGACTAAAAATGTATTTCTAAAGTTTTAATTGTACTTTGTTTAATCTTTTTTTTTCAAGTCTAACTTGTAGTTTCAATTCTTGTTTTTTCAAATTGGTCCAGCATTGAGTTTTTTTGTCAATAGTACTGGTGACGCTACTTATGAGGTATAGCAGGGTTTTACGGATAAAAAAAAAATATATATGTATAAAATATTTGTATGATTGTCAATAGAGGCTGAGAGTGCATTTACTTCAGTGAAACAAAGCTACAATGAATAGGTAGAGATACCATCCACTTCAAACTCTGAAATCTACTGCTGGTAGAGCTTTTGACATGCCAATAAAACTCTTTAAAAAAAAAGTTAGAAAAGAAAGTCAGCGTAATTTAAATATTGTCAATATATTAAAGATACTTGCAATTTTTTTGTCTGCATAAATCTCCTGTTAAATATGTATTTACTCCCTTTGTACACCAACCCTTCTGTAACTTAACTATTTCCTTGGATTATAAAAGTAGCAAAACTTCAATAACCTAAAAATAACATTAATTTTACGAATGATGATAAGTAGCATTTTTCATATTATTTATTCTTTTTAAGTACGTTTATTCAACGTTTTTTCTTTAACAGTAATGGTACCAGATAAATAGTATTTTAGAAGAGAGGTGAGGAGGGAGGCACGAAAAATGTGAATTATATATATAAGCAATATAATTCATAATGTATACATATAAAATTGATAAGGTGAATATTTATAAATTATTTCGGTAGAAGTGTAGTTTACGACTCCCTATAAGAAGTTAGCTTTAGAATCCTCAGTGTGTCCAACATAACATACTGCGATAAATTCAAAATTACTAACGTGGGAAATTTAAATTCAAATAACTAAATAAAGAGAAACTCTACCTGTGAAATGATGTTTGAATCATTTTTATAGTTTTAAAAAAATTTGATTATAAAAATATTCAAAAGCCAGAACACTGAGGACGTAAGAATTAGTAGGTGAGTAAACGGTAGCAACATCTTCTAAAAATTCATTAAACATACATAGGACTGCTGCTCTCAATCGATGTTACATGAAAACTGCTAAATAAGAATCAAAATGATTCTTACTTTTATTAGCTGTTAGAAACATCAGTTTAACAGCAGTCCACACACCTTTGACAGTATTAGTATAAGTTTCAGTGTTTCCGTCTTTAAATGTTACTAAGGGATTAACAGTCAGATGCTGATAGCCTTGCTTACTTGAACAATCACAAGTTTTTCAGTAGTTGCTCACAATTGTTGTATCAGGTTTCACATATTGTTTTATAAGGGACACTAGAGTATCACCTGACTTGTCAGTAATACTAAAAAGAAAACTCTTGCTGCTACCTCTCTCAATACCACCGGAAACCCACTGTCCTTCACCGTGCTCGCCTCGATTGTACTTTCGTTTGCTAAATTTAAATTCGTCAATCTCAAAAATTTTTCCGACACCTCCAATTTGTTCTCCAGCACTGAAATTAAAGACAACTTCAACATAAATTTCTCTACAAAGATTACATCAATCAATGCATGTTTTATTAGAAATCTCATGCTCTCTCATTACATGGTGTTAAAAAAACTGATATGCTCACATACACGTTATTTGAACGATTTTGTGCAAAGATAAATCTGAACCGTTAAACCAAGAGTTTTTAAACAACGACTTCAAGATTTTTCATTTGTAGCACTTCTGTACGTACTTATCTGTCAGGTGAGGTTTCTCAACCCAGTACATCTCATTGCTACACTGAGAACAAATTGCAGTTTTTGCTAAGAATCTACGACTGTAAAACTCTTGAATGGCTTACAAAGGTGTCAGTGTCATCTCTTTAACAAATAGTTCACGTAATAGAATCTATTTAATCAAAAAAGTAAGATTTGGCAGATACAAAGACTATTAACACAAACGCTAGCACAACAAAATAACAATGAATAGCAAATCAAAACTTAAAAGCTTGACAGCGCCAGGGATTAATATGAGCAGTAGTATACGAGCCTATACAGCAGCCCATGCGATTCGTATGCGTTTTGCATTGTGAGCTGTGCGCTGTTTGCTGTGAGTTATAGCAGTCTTTCTGTGTAGGCCCTAAACCTGCTAATAAGAGAGAGATTAAAATTTTTAATTCTTACACAGTAGACAATAATAGCTTTTCCGCTTGCTTCGCTTGCTCGAGAGCAGTATAAAAAATTAACAAACCTTATCAAGTACTGGTACAAAAATTACTGACCGCATATTTATACTTGAATTTTTGCATTCGTAACTTTGAATTTCCCGCGCTATGATATAATGTCGACACTGCGGTTTCTGAAGCTAACTTCTCAAAAGGAATCGTAAAGTACACATTTGCCATTACTTCTAGCAAATGTAAGATAAAGAATGTTAATTTAAGAAACGTCTTATTAATTACATTTACTCAAAGCATTATCTATTATCAGTGAAAAATGATAATTGAGTTGCTCGTTAGTTATGAATTATTTTGTCTCTGTGCTTTTACAATCTCTATTGTTTCTAATAAATTTAACTGTAGGCTTTTGGGTGCATTACATAACAATTTAATATTGTTTAAATGTGAGAAATGTGCATGTGAGCTACAATGTTCACTGGAACCAGTCAAGCCCTTATTATTGTAAATTTATTTAACATGTTCATCAATAAGTGTAGACAAGGTGCGCCCTGGTTATCCACAATCCAAGCATTTAGTTAAATATACTCCAGTTTTCACTGAAATGCCAGATTTTTCTTTATTATTAACTAAAATGGTTTTGCTATTCTGTTAATTGACTAAAGTTCAACTTATTTTGTGTCTTGTTAATTATCAAGTGTTCTTACGTTCGTACTTTTTTTCCTAAAACATTAATTAAAAAACGTGTCGCAAATGCCTAAACTATAAAGCCACTAAATAAATAAGGAAAAAAAAAAAATAAAGAAAAAAACGTTAATGTATTTCTTACTTTTTTGAAATATTGAGGGCTGTGGTATAGTGGAGTCCATGCGTACCGATTATTATAAAATACAACCCATTTACCTATGTAGAGCGTTTCTAGATGCTAACATACATTCAAACATGCTCCGGCTTTCATCCTTCCGTGTCCTGCTCTACGCTTTCCTTTTGCTGCTGAGAACCGGATGGACACTTTTTGCGTTGAATGAGCTGGTTTTACTCTCCACTATATTTCCAATGCTTAGTAATGAAAGTTTTAATCCAAAGTTAAATAAAGCGCAATTAAATTCTTAGAAATGCTACTCTTATGTTAAAACATTAATGGTATAATAAATCAACACTGCTCACTTGACAAAAAAAGGTGTAGAAATGTCCATTGACATACAAACGGTTGACTGCTAATTGCAAACAGGGGTCCCCTGCCACTAAAGTTCCTCAAAAAAAAAAAAAAAACTTAAGGGCAGGTCCGTATTTCTGCGTGAGCTTAACAGCCTTTATTTGGAATGAACAGTTTACATTTTTTAACAGAAGCTTTGTTATTTTTTCCAGCTTCCTTCGTATAACATTTTTTTTCGAGTATTCCCGAGAAATGTTGTCGATTTTTAAATCTGATAAGATTTAGTTGACCATATTTATTGCCTACTTAACAATGAATACGTAAGTTTTTAAGGCTTATTAAAATAATAATGCAAAACTTACGAACAAGAGATTATTCTGCTAGCGTTATCTGTTTATAAGAAGAGAGCTTGGTGCGCGGTACCCTTAGGAGTTATAGCCCCACTGGTGTATGTATTTCTTCTTAAGTTTATTTGATTTTTCAAGACCCCTCTCAAAAAAATTCCATTATCTACCTTAACCAATGATGTTACAAATAAAAACTCTTCAGTTACGTGAAAATTAATCATCTAAAGTAGTATCGTAACGTTTCAAAGTCAACATAATGATTTTTTTGTAGCAACATAAATTGATACAGTTAGCGCAGCTTCTTTTTATGTTACTTAATACGAATATAAAATTTAAATATTTTTAATGCATCATTATATTTAACATATTTAAGCTTACTTAACTTTGTTATTAGGTTTTAAACCTGCCTCAAGTATTTTGAAAATTTTTTTCACATTGTGTGTCTCCTTTATATTTTAGTAAGCTTTTTAAAACGTTATTTCAACGTTACTTACAGTTAAAAACACTAGTATAAGTTATTAAAAATAACATCTCTGCATCAATTAATTATGCATAAGTTTTTTATAGATAACTTATTAAAATGCATATCTAGTATATTTTGATATTGAATAATATAGTTGTACTTTGAATAAAGCTTGTATATATTCTTGCTTTTAGCTGA
This sequence comes from Copidosoma floridanum, assembly GCF_000648655.2. Next base: position 866,539 of record NW_019379702.1, read on the forward strand.
ACGAGCGCGATCGTAAACTAGATGTTGGGTTGCTACAATCAGGAAAATTTCAAGAAGCTCTTGATGGATTAGAAAAATGGTTGTCTGATACTGAAGAAATGGTAGCTAATCAAAAGCCTCCTTCTTCCGATTACAAGGTTGTAAAAGCGCAGCTACAAGAGCAAAAATTCTTGAGCAAGATGCTTAACGACCGACAAAACTCTATGTCATCACTTTACAAAATGAGTCAAGAAGTAGCTCAAGATGCAGAGCTTAAAGAACGAATGGTTATTGAAAAGCAGCTCACTAATTTGATGAGTCGGTATGAGTTGCTTAACTCTGCTGCAGTTGAACGCTTACAAGGTCTTGAATATGCTATGAAAGCTGCTTGTGAATTCGAAAATAAGCTCAGCCCTTTGGTAAGTTGGTTGGAGTACGCTGAGCGCAAGATCCGTGATATGAAGTTGATACCAACTGATGAAGAAAAAATACAACATTGCTTAACAGAGCATGAAAAATTACATGAAGAAATCATCACTTATAAGTCCGAATTTAGTAAATTGACGGAGTTAGCAGGTAATCTCATGACCTTTATTGGTGAAGAAGAAGCTACAGCTCTCGCCAACATGTTACAAGAAGTAGTGGACCGATATACTACACTTGTTGTACATTCACAAGCATTAAATCAATTACTTGAGCAATCTCGAAAAACGTTGCGTCATCTTGTCCTCAGCTATCAAGATATTCAAACTTGGATGGAGCAAATAGATGGTCAGCTCAGCAAAAATCAAGTACTTTCATGGCAAACTGAGCGGCTACAGGAACAAATCAGAGAACTTACACACATTTCAGATGAAATAAATAATCATCAAATTAATCTTGACGCCACTACCGAATCTGGTCTTGAGCTTATTTGCCATATTTCAGCAGATGAAGCCTTACAGCTTAAAGAGAAACTTGATTGTTTACAGCGCCGGCAGTCAGATTTAGCCATTCGTGGTAGTGACTTGTTAAAACGTGCTCAAGAAATCCTACCAATTGCATGTCAATTTCAAGAAAATCGAACACATCTGCTTGATTGGATGCAAGATGCTGAAACTACACTTCATTCTGCTGAAGTGCGCGAAGAGGAAGTCTTAAAACTTGAACTTGAGCTCATGGAGCAACGGGGTTTACTAGAGCGCATAAATATATTTGCTGGGCAGTTGGGAAAAACTACAAGTGGGGGGATCAGTAGTATTAGTATTGGCAGTAAAGTAATGAAAAATACTGGAACTGCTGGGGTAGAAAGTAACGTAGTAGGGCTAGAAGCTTTAGTAAGTCGTGACAACCGGCGTTTTGATACCGTTACGGAACAAATTCAGCGACGAGCTGAGCGAATTCAGCTTGGTAAACAGCGATCTCTAGAGCTTATTTGTGATATTGATGAGTCACTTGAGTGGTTTCGTGAAGCAGACTCGCAGTTACGTGAGGCTGAACCTCCTACTAGCGAGCCAGAGGTTGTGCGGGTTCAATTGCGGGAACATCGTGCTTTAAACGAGGACATATCTGGACAACGTGCTAGATTAAGAGACTTAATATTGAACGCTCGTCGATTGATGCGTGAACACGGCTCTCAGCCAGCTGACGAAGTTATCATGCTACGTGGACGTGTTGAAGAATTGCGTGAAATGGCTGAGACTGTAGCAACACTTTCAGCTGAGCGGCTTACTGCTCTTGAGCAGGCTTTTCCCCTTGCTGAACATCTACGTGATAGCCATGTTAGCTTGTGTACGTGGCTTGATGAGACTGAGCAGCAAGTTACTACATTACCCATGCCTGCTCTTCGACCTGAACTTATTTCTCTTCAACAGGACCGCAACGCTATGCTTCTGCAAAGTATTGCGGAACACCGACCACTAATTGACAAGCTCACAAAGACTGGTGAGGCTCTGGCACGTCTTTGCAATGCTGAGGAGGCAGCAAAAATCCAAGAACTTTTAGAAGCTGTAACTGCTCGATATTTTGCTCTGCGGACTGAATTACGCTCTCGCCAACAACTTCTTGAGCAAGCTCTTCAAGAATCTTCGGAATTTTCGGATAAGCTAGAAGGAATGCTACGTGCTCTTGCGGATACAGCTGAGCAATTACAAGATTCGGAGCCTGTTAGTGCTCATCCAGTTCGTCTACGTGATCAAATAGAAGAAAATGCTGTTTTGGTTGAAGAACTTGCCCAGCGTGCTGAAGTATTGTCTACAGTGCGTCGTGCAGCAGCTGATGTCATGAGTAAAGCTGCAAACCGCTCAGATCCTGCGGCTATGGATATTAGCCGAAAACTTGAACGTCTTGATAGACTTTGGACAGAGCTGCAGTCTGCAACACGTGATCGCACACATAGTCTTGATGAGGCCCTTACTGTAGCTGAACGATTTTGGTCTGAACTTAGTAGTGTTATTGGAGTGCTCACTGAAATGCAGGATACCCTTTCTGCCCAAGCTCCTCCTGCTGCTCAGCCAGTTGCAATTGAACAGCAACAAATGGTACTACATGAATTACGACAAGAGATGGATCAAGCAAAACCTGAAGTCGAACAAGTACGTCAGTCTGGACAAGAGCTAATGAGTCTGTGTGGAGAGCCAGATAAACCTGAGGTTCGTAAGCACATAGAAGATTTGGATCAGGTATGGGACAGTGTAACTGCTTTGTACGTTAGACGTGAAGAAAATTTAATTGATGCAATGGAAAAAGCCATGGAATTTCATGGTACGTTATCTGAGCTCACAGACTTTTTAACAGATGCCGAGGAACGTTTTACAAATCTAGGTCTACTTGGTAGCGATATTGATGATGTTAAAAGGCAAATCACTGAGTTAACAAACTTCAAAAGCGATGTAGATCCTCAAATTGTAAAAGTCGAAGCTCTTAACAGGTAATTACTTATTGTTTATAGTTATCCGCAGTTGCTTACATTCATTAATTCTTATGCCTATCTTTTAATATACTAGCAATATTTTTTTTGGGTGTATCATAATGTCAGTTTAAAATTTTTCACACGTAATAGCATTAAAAAATAACTTAAGGTACGAGGTAAAAGCCTCAACTTTAGACCGCTTTTAAGAACTAAAGTAGCAGATCAATTATTTTACGGTCTGATTTTTATAATATGATGCATAATTTAATTGTTTCGTGTAGTTTACTTGTTTATTGATAAAATAAAATACAATCAGATTGATAGTAACTATTTATTTTACGTCAAAATCTTAGTTTCAAATAGCGATAAGATTGATCTACTAGTGGACCTATGGTGTTTTAGTGGCAGGTGTAGTGAACCATTGGAGGACCAGAAGTGAGCCAATCTTAGACAATAGTAATATTCTCATTTTCATGAAACTAATTTAGAGCTCTGATAAAATAAAATAGATAAAATTAAAAGTAATAGAATGAAAATAAGTAAGTTATGCAATTGTTAGTTCAATAAGTACTCTTTACTTTCGTCAATATTTATAAATCTATAATATTTCTTGCTTTTTTTTAAAATAATATTGCTTTTGATTTAATTCTAAATTTTTAATGGTCAGTTCAATTTTTTTACGTTCCTTCTCCAAAAAGTCAAATTCTTTAAGCGGTCTTATTTTATTTTCTTGATCTAATATACTTTTTAGATACTTGTTAATTTCTTTATTTCTCTGAATAATAGTTTTTTTTCGAGCAAGAAAATTTTTTAATTTAAAATTTTTTGTCACACTGCTCTCTTTTTTACGAATTCTTTTATTTTTTCGATTTCTTCTTTGTTTAGTTGAACTTAATGTTTTTTCAATTTTTTTTTATCTCTTTGGTTTGTAAGAATTCTAATATATCGTCAACTAGTGTTACAACAACTTTATGACTTTCTCTTTTTTTTTATGAGATGATGGCACTGGCTAAACCGATTGAAAATGTGGAGATATTTCCGAACTGTTAAAAGTTATGACTGAAAAAGATAAGTAATAAAATGTAATAAGTTAATTGTATGCAGCACCTATTGCATGCATTAAATAATTTATTAGACTTGTATCAAGATGTGTATTTGTTGATAAGTTGATTGGATCTGTGACTGTTGATGAAGTCAACTAGACTGGTGAGTCCATTGCACTCGATGTTGCAGAACACACTGACGAGGGGGAGCTAGCTAAAACTGTGACAAAGCCTGAAGATACGATCGCTTGTCTTAGAGATGTAGCAGTCAAGGCCAAGTTGGAGTTGTACGATGAGCTGATTGAATTTAACGTCGCAGGACTTATAGATGGGTGCCAAGGAGTCGAACCTGAGACAGAGCATGAGAATGCGGTTGTTGTTCTTGGATATGTGGAAGTTAAGCCCGAGTTAAAGTTATACGACGAGCTGGGTGGGTTTATCATCGCAGGGCTTATTGACAAAGAATATTTACTGTGTACCTGCGCTCAATTTGGATAATTTTTTTCTTTGCATTTTTTTGCTCTTCTTCGACTTTGACTTTGCTTGGCTCTTCTTTCGGTTTAACTGTAACGACTTGTTGCAAACATTTAATTGAAAATTTTTTAGACGTTTTTTACTTAAAATCTATCAAAGAATGTATTTGATTTTATTTTCGACTTAATTTTCATTTTCTAATAAAAGTAATTCTGCTCCAGATACACTGACGCAAAAATAAAAAAATAAAATTTATAGTTTTGTGTGACAATATTTTTTATGGTAGTTATCACTGTTGTATTAAAATAAATATCTGAAGCTTTAGATCAATTAGTATTTAATGCGTAATGTCTTATTTTACAGAAAAAAATAAGGATACTGTAAAATAGCTTGAAAAAAAGAATTGAAATATATTTTCTGTTTATTTGTTAAAACGTTTCAAAGGACTCCATCTTGTTTATGTAAAAAAAGAGGCAAAAATAGCATTCAACAGTTCTAAAAGATTAAAGTAGTTAAGTAAGATTCTCCGTAATCTAAAGTGTTATGACAATCTTCGTAATATGACATAGTGTTAGGCTTGATTCAAGAAACCCCTTTCTTAATTTTATGAATGAATAAAAATAGATAAAAAATTTTTAAAGTTTGCAGCTGTACTTAAGTATAGAAATATCCATTTTTTAGTATGATATCCAAGAAAATAAGAAAATTATGTAATATTACTATTAACACGAAAAAAAATAACCTCGGTCAAAAGTTTTAGGGTTGAGTGCTCCTTATATATTTATAACTACTAATTTGTGAGATTCTTTATAAACATTGCAGCGTTAAAGTTGCGAAAAGAGAATTTTCTTGTGATTTTTTTTCTTTTTCTTGGACACTGAAGACTTCTCAAACATGGTTAAGTACAAGTCTGAACGAACTGATTATACATTATTAACATAAACACTACTAGCTTTTACAACTATTTAACTTTCCTGCTAACTTCTCTTTGCGTTTTTATTGTATTCTGTAACTAAAACTTTTATACAAGATTGTAAAGTTAAGACTACCAGTTTTATTTGATTTTTATAATTTTTTAGTACACTGTACTTTTATCAGACAAATAATTAATAGCAATCAAACATAAATTAATACAAAATTCTTGCTTATAAAGTGTATGCAGTTTACAGTGTGGCACATGTAACAAAGTGTGTGATTAGCAAGAATTTTGTAATAATTGATATGCAAACGATTGCTTTAAGCGAATCGTTTTATAATGGCTTAAGTGCACTGAACGAGCTGTGAAAAATAAAAGAAAAATTTATAAAAATCAAACGAAGTCTTGAACGTTACAATCTTATAGTGTATTTAAACTGCGTACACTCTTAGTTCACTTTTAATTTTCGAAACTGAAGTTTTAATAAAAAAAAAAAATTATATGGAAATCAAATGAAATTCATAGCTTCATTTTTATGATCTAAAGTATTTCATAGATTTTTATCAAATTTAAAATAAGACAATTAAATACCCAACACTCTTACATTTATCTCTTAACGTTAGGAAATTTTACTGTCTTTAAAGGTAACTATTGCAAATACAACCACGTTAAAAAAGTTATCATAAGGTAGTTAACAAATTTTTTTAGATGTTTGCTGGGGAGAAATGATTTTTTAATTTCATGACCTTTTTTTGAAAAAGTTAACCACTGATTATCTTAAAAAATTTTGCACAAATTAAGGGACTTAACACTCACAATGTCCTTACATTAAAAGTTTTCATGTAAAATATAATTCGAGTTATATGTATAAAAAAAATGACCATACAATAGGGATTTATTGGGTTTGGACTATTTACAGGAAAATAGCTTGATTAACTAAGCTTATTGAAACTTATTCGATTCGTACTTTAGGTGCGAAATTTACAGACTAGATCTCTCTTTTTCGTCAGATGCACTTTTTTTTTTTTACAAACGCAAAAAATAGTTTTCGACGTTTTATTTATTATTTTCGTGACAGTTAGACTGATCTCGTAGTTACATAGCAATAAGAAATATTGTACGTTGCGTTTTAACTTAGATCACAAAAAATGAATTAGTTTCAGGTAGAAGTTTCATTTTCAAATATCCTTTTTCCATTTTGAAATTCAGCGTACTAGATCACAGTCCAAAACTAAAATTGCTTAACTATGCCATAGATCTAACTTAACCTCAAAATGATAACCTCATTATTTTTTTGCTTATCATAAAATTTAAATTATACATCTCAAAAAGCTTTTCATCCCATATGAGGTGAAATCTGTTTGAAAATTTTTGTTTAGTTCTCATGAAGCCTTTCCTCTGGATTACTACTAGAATAACCTGAGTTCTTTTTGAAAGTACTTGATATGCAAATCATAAAGATGTATCAGTATTTTTTTAATTTACAGCAACTTTATGTTTTTTAAAACCGCTGAGCATTTTTAAGTAAATTACCCTACACTCTATGTTCTTCATATCGTTTGAAAAGTCAAAAGTAATTCCTGTAAAACTTACAGGATATAATGGAGTGACCGACAGCCTACCTACATTACGATCGACTAAAATAATGCACCCTGTTTGGCTTTTTGTAGCTTAAAAGATATTTTCTTTGGCTTAAGTAAAACATGTTGTATGATTGTTCAGATATTTAATATTAATAACATGGTTCTGCTGAAATTTTTTTTTTATTCACTCTAAATAAAGTCTTGTTTACAATAGTGAATGTAAACAATAACTTTCAATTTCGGAAACTACATCGCTTGAGATACAAGCATGTAATACTTAAAAAGTAGACTTCTGATATGAGTATTTGATGGAATCTTTCTTTTTCTATCGCATGTGCTTTTCTTAGCAGTCCGTCATTCACTGAGCTCCTGGTATAAAATAACTATTTTTTTTTCGAATTTCCATCTCATCTTTTTTTTAGTACGCAATTATCTCACCTGTGCCAATAGTACATAAATTTTTTCAAACGACTTGGTTACTTCCCTTTTGAGTACTAGTTACAAGGTGCATCGATTGTTTCAAACGTACTTTGGTTGCTATAAAATATAATTAAATGATAGGTGTGTTTGATTTCCATCGGTTGCTTGATGAACGGTTCGATTCCCCTTGGATCAATTTTTTTAAAATTTTATTCTTTTTATCATGGTATTTCTAATCACGAAATACGAACTTCAACTTTCACTTTCAACATAACGCACTGCTATGTTACGACTTACGTTTAAGAAATATTAGAGTGCTCGTAGCGCAGCAAATATTTTCTTTTGGTCCTAGAAATTGTGAGATCGATTTCATAAGAATTTTTATTTCTAGTTTCTTTCATGTACACTCCATGCACTTTCACTGCATGTAATTTGTAGTGAAAAGAATGTATATGTAATTTGAAAACATAATTTATTAGAATAAATAATAACTATTTGTTTCCAAATAGCATTAAACCATCTCATTGCATGAAAATAACAAAGAGAGTCTGATCCTTTCCTTTTAACCTTGAGGAACTGAAACAACGCCAAATACCGTAAAACAAGCTAAGTAACAAATATACAAGCAACAAGAGCATTTTAATAATAAACTTAGAACTAAACCGTCTTTTATGAAAATATTTTAACATTTTATCATAAAAGAATTAACGAATTATTATTTATTATAATTGTAAGTGAACAAAAAAAACGAGCAATGCTTAGCTTAACAGGTTTTCTTATTTTGTATAATAATTAAACTAATTCTTGAGCTAGCGAGTGCAGGTGGTAACTAACTTAACTGTTTTTTAAATTTGAGCTGTAAGTGAATTAATTCTTACGCAAGTAGGTAAAATTTATATGTATCTCAACTGGTTTTTAGTTTTGTAGAATGATTAAATCAATTAGTAGGCAAGTAAGCACCAGTAATAAGTTGTACAATTTTGTTTACCATAATTAAATCAATGTTCAGGCAACAAAGGTGAATAGAACTGTTCCGTACTTTTATATGATGATTGAAATTATTTTTAGGCAAACAAGTGCCATAGATAAGTAGCTCAACCATTTTACTCTTGTACGATAAACTGAATGAAATCTCAGTGAGCATCGGTGGTGAGAATCAGACCGGAAGTTCTTGGGCGTACAAGTGCTTGTGGTAAGGAACCAAATGGTTTATTGAGTTCTGTATGGTAATAAAATCAGTTTATAGGCAAGTAATTGCCAGTGATAATTAGCCTAACTGTTACGTGTATTTAAAAAGTAATTATATTAATTTTGAGGCAAGTAAACATTAGCAATAAGTATTCAAACTGTTTTTCATTTTTGTATTATAATAGACCTCATTATTAGGCGAGTGGCAGCAATAATGAGTAGCCAAACTGTTTTTTACTTTTGAATAAAAATTAAAATGATTCTTGGGTAAGCAAGCGTCAGCGATATTTTAGCCTTACTGCTTTTTTATATCAAATTATTAAATTGATACGTGAGCGAGCTAGCACCAACGATAAGTAGCCAAACAGTTTTTTAATTATGTATGAGGAATCAATAAACCTATAAGCAAGTGATCGCTAACTTCTAATACTTCAATAAATTTTTAGGAGAGTAAGCGCTGGTGATAAGTATCCCAACTGCCATTTATTCCGTATGTTAAATAAATCTTTTTTAAGTGTGCAAGTGCTAGTGACAAGTAGCTTAACTATTTTTCATTACTGTGTACGATTAGCTTAGAGAATTTATATAGTTTTTCTTTCACATGACAATCAAAAACTCGTTCTTATTTTAATAAGTTAAATAGTAATGAAAAATACGAAGCAATAGCTTGCGATGATCATTGGTTATAATAGAATACTACCAAGATTAGATTTAACCATCGTAGGAAAGTGAAGTACAGTTGGGCTAATTATCTCTTGTACTTACGTGCGTAACACATTAGTTATCATATAAAACTTAAAAACTTCGGCCTATTCATCGCCAGCACTTATGAGCCTAAAAATAAGTTTCCTTAAAATTTCAGAAATAACTAAAAAACAGTACTTATTTAAGAATTAATTTAATCATCGTACAAAAGTAAAAAATACTTATGCTACTTATGTCTGACGTTCCTTCACTCAATAATTTATTTAGTTGAATTAAAAAAGTACAAAACAGTTGGGCTGTTCATATCAGTGCTTACTCACCAAAGAATACATTAAATTACTGTACAATATAAAAATATAGTTTAACCATATTTATCAACAGTTGTTATTGGTCTTAGAACGAATTTATCTATTATCAAAGATAAAAAATAATTGGGCTACGTATCTCTGGTGCTTACTTGCCGATTAATTTTTTAAATTATTATTTAAATTAGAGAAACAAGTAGGATTTTGATAATTGACGCTTGCTTGCCCGTACATTAATTAAATTGTTATACAAGAGTACAAAATAGTTGGGATACTTATCTTTACCGATTATTCATCGCTTCAGAATTTATTCAGTTAAAGTTTAAATCCAAAAAACAGTTAGGCTAATCATCGCATTTTGCTAACTCGCTGGCACTTGCTTATTTAAAAATTAGTTAAATTTTCACTCAAATTAAAAAACCAGTCAATTTTTTTATTGCCAACGCTTATTTACCAGAAAATTCATTAAACTATTGTACAGAAGTAAAAGAAAAACAAAAAGTTAAGTCACTTATCTTTGCTGCTCAAGAGCCTAAAACACTAATTTAACTATTATATGAATGTAAATTACAGTTGGGCTACTTATCTGTGCTGCTTACTCGCCTAAAAATTTATTTAATTATTGCATAAATCTGAAGAATCTTTGGGTTAACTGTTGCCAGTGCAGTGGCGCTTGCTCACCCAAAAATTGATTAAATTAACGTACAAAACTAAAAAATAGTTACGCTACTTATTGCTGATGCCAGCTTATCCAACAATTAATTCATTGTATTAAACATGATTTAAAAACAGTTGAGTTTCTCATCACCAGCGGTAACTCCTAGAAGTATTGATTTAATCATCGCACAAAAAACTAAAAAATATTTAAACTGTTGGTACTTATCGCTGGGGCTTGCTTGTCTAAGAATAAATATAATTATTGTACAAAAATGATTAAATAGTTGGGCTAGTCATTATTAGCGTCTGATCAACTGAGAATTTATTAATTGATTCATTGTAATGAAAAAAAAAAAAATGATTGGGGTACTCATTGTCGGTGATTGCTCGCCTAAAGATTAATTTAATTTTTTATATGAAACTAATAAACAGTTGAGCTTGTCATTATCGTTACTTGCTCACCCATAAATGAACGTAATTATCGTACAAAAGTAAAAAACGGTTGGGCACCTTCTCGTTTGCACGTATTCTTTTAATACTTAAGTTATACAAAAGTAAGAAACAGTTAGGATACTCATTTGTGATTTTTACTCAATTAAAAACTAATTCAATAACTGTATACAAATGTCAAGAACAGTGGGGCTACCCATCGTTCATACTTACTTGCGTTACAGTTACTTTAACTTGAGTTATCATATAAAACGAAAAAACGTGTAGTCTTATAATTTCTAGCGTTTGCTTTCTTAAAAATTTATTTACTTGTTATGCAAAGATAAGAAGTAGCTTAGTAATTTCTATTACTAGCACTTGCCTACCAAAGAAATTATGTAACAATTATACAAAATTAGAAAATAGTTATCTCATGCATCGCTGGTGCTTGCTTTCTAACAATTGTAATGAATAATGTTTTGCTATTTTTTGTATTCATTGAACCTTCAAAATATATTCAGGGGAGATATTTACAAATACTACATAATTACTTAGTTAATACAGAATTAACATATTTTCTGTACTATTTTTGGTTAAACAAATCTTGTTACTTATTAATTTAACAATAAGTTCATTTTATTGAATTGGAATAAAAGCCCTGCGCAAGAACAAAAGATTGTTGTTAATATTTATAAGAAAAACCAAAACTTTCGTTTTAAAGTATATTTAAAAAATATTATCTTCCTATTCATGAATGCTAATGATTAAAAATCGTAAATTATTCTTTATTTCAAGGACAAAAAACATAAGTTAGCATGAGCAAGTATTTTTTTTAATGTTCTTTAATTTATTTTGATCCAAGAACAATAAATGTATAAATTTTTTAATTATTGCTTATTTTTAAGGATGCTAGAGAAATATTTTTTTTATAATTGAGAATAATTGTATACCCTTATCTACTTTAATATTTCATGATTTCGAACCTATTAATTTGATTAGATGTTATGCTCTAAATACGTTAAAAAAAAGTTTTTTAAAGTATAAATATCGTGATATCAAGAAAATAAATAAATAAGACTCTGGGAATCGATCCCACAATCTCTGTGATCAAAAGCAAATTTCCTACCACTGTGCTGTAAGCACTCAAGTATATCTATGTTACAAGATTACATACGTTTATTTGCCTACTCCTGTGCTTGGGATAACGTCTTGACTTTACTTTAATACAATATGAGTTTACTTGCTTAAAAGCTAAAACTGATTACTTATTTTGGCAATATCAATTTTATTATTTGTATTAGATCGTTCACATATAAAATACTTATTTACTAAAGTGCAAATTTTTACTAGCAGTGATCTGGCAACTCTGTAAAATACAATAAATGCTCAAAGAAATTTTTGAAAACACTCTTTAGTGTACGTGTTGTATCATAACCTCTATTGTATCAATGCAATGTAATGAAATGCTGTATCAGATTTCATCATTACTTTTTAAATCTATATTGTGATAAAGCAAATATAAGTTATTAGATAAAATTATGCAATATAAGATGAAATGAATTCAACTGCATGTTAAATAGAACAGGGTCGCATAAGTACTCGTCCTGCTCCGTATCTCAGTGGTAAGGCTTCAAGTTACTACCCGGAGAGTCCGAGTTTGAAACTTGTTCGCTGCAACTTTTTTCTATTTTTTCTAAATATTTAGATATTTTTCCTGAATTTAAAGGTACTTAATGAATTCCTTAAGAACTTTATTATTTGGGCATAACTTATTGAGTTTATAAATTCTTATTGAATTCTTAGTTCGTTTATTGTAAGAAATTTTAATGAATTGGTTAAATTTACCTGAGTACAAAATAAATTCATTTTGAATAGTTTTTGCCGTTTAGGTTAGATCACAAAAGTAGCGAATGATTAGCGAACAAACGATGCAAATCAACACACCTAATAATTTTTATAAACTATCTAATCTGCCCTATGAGCCTCTTTGAACATTGATGGTGAATTGACTGACAAGTTAGCAAACTCGAGGTTTTTCTTAAAAAAAAATCTGTAGAAGTCAAGAAACTTCCTGAAAAAACTATCTACTGACTTAAAATATTAGATCATTGGTTTTTCAGCATCTATGGTACTCATCCTGTAGAAAATGGCCGAGAAAAAGATCTTGATATGTTATGATTGACGCTTTGATATTCTATGATTGACAAATATTAAATTGTCCTTCTGTTGTTTTTTTTTACTTTTCCAGAGTATAAATTTTATACTTTGAGTGAATATGTATCTAACATGAAAAACCGTTTTAACGGACAGATTTTTATTTGTGCTATAAGTGAGATATATCATTTTTTTTTCTTAGAAATAACTAAATGATTGATTACATGAAATATTTTGTTTATTTATTAGCAGATAAATATTTTTTTAAATTCAAGGAAAATGCTAAAGATTTAGAAATAAGATACTTTCAATTGATAGTATTTGCTAATAGTTCCTTACGATGAAAAGAATCGGTTAAAAATAACTACTAGAAATTATAAGTTGACTATGAAATAGTATCGTAGTATTTTATGGATCCTATAATTGTTATTCATCAATGATTTTTATTATTTCATTTGGTCTTCTTGACACTATATCCTAAATTATAAATCAGTTATGAGAAATTTTTGCCTTACTGTCATTGAATACCAGCATTTTCGATTGTACTTAAATATAAAGAAGAGTAAAAAGTTTTTCGACTTGTCATTCCTTCATATAATAGAATATTTTATGGTCTGTGGTTGTTGTCTGAGCAGCAAGTGTAAGACTTTGTTCAGTGATTTAGCTGCGTGTAAGAGCATGCATTTCAAGCAAATGTAAGATTTAGTTTGATGGCTAAGCTGTGTGGAAGAAGCTCGAGCAATTTAGGCTATTGGAGACTCGTCTAAAAAGTGAAATAAAGAGAAACAAAAAAAAAAGGACCGTCGATTTCCGTTCTAATGTTAAAAGCAGCAGCCCAACTATTATGACCATACATTATTAGTAATATCGTTGTGGTCAACCATAGAAGATCTAGTGACTGCATACAAACAGTGGCTGACCAGTAATTATAGAAGTGAGTTGATTTGAAAATAATCAACCTTGTTGGACTTTTTTTTCAATTCGAATACTTTAAAAAATTTAATATTTCAATAGACCAAACAAATTTATAGCTTTTATTAATAAATTAGATACAAAAAATACACAGAGAAATGTATGATTAATAATGAAAGACGAATAAAAATTTGTAACTCCTGCATTACATCAGACACAATTTTTTACGGTAGTTCGGATGTCAGTTCGCCGTACGACATAGTAATACCATTTTGAACATATTACTTGTTGGAATTGAATATAACAAGAAAGCATTTTGTAAGTAAGAGCAAATAAAGGCTTTTAGCTGATGGTTGGTTCCTGCTGAATAAAAATTAAATTAATTTGATTGTAGAACGAATCTACGAGTTTCACCCTTTACTTGAAAGTCCAGACGTAACACGGGCATTGTACGTTGTAAGGTCCAAAAATTTCCGGCCTTCCCATATTACATTAATCAAAGATACAAAACTAACTTATCATTAAATTACTAGACATTGAGTTACACACCCACAATAAAAGATGTTAATTCATCTTACTTCATTAGAAAGATAAAGCATTTTAAAGTCAGATAGTCGATTAAAAATTCAAAATGGATAAAATTGAGTATCGCGCTATGATCAAATTCTTAACAAAAGAAGACGACACGCCCGCAGAAATCAAACATCGTTTGGATGCTGTGTACGAGAAATCTTCTCTTTCGTATTCCATCGTTAAATAATGGATAAAACAATTTCGTTTGGGAAGACAATCAATTGAAGAAGAACCTCGTCCAGAACGCCCATCTGAGGCCATTACTGATAAAACATTGAGTTTGTGGAGCAGAAAGTACTGGAAGACAGACGGCTTAAGACTAAACAATTAGCAACTATGATGGGACTTTCAAAAACAACTGTGTTGAGAATTCTACATGAACATTTGGGTATAAACAAGGTCAGTGCAAGGTGGGTCCTGAAACTTCTTTCCACTTCAAAAACAAGAATTTGTAAAGTGCTGTGCTCAGTTTTTATCCCTTTGTGAAGGCTGTCAGAAAAAAGTTTTGAATTATATTGTTACAGGAGATAAAACCATGATTCTTTATCATGATCCTCCATAAAAAAGTGAATTAATGGAGAGGCATCGTCCGAGCTCACCGAGGCGAAGAAAAGCGGAGGTGACTCAATCGCAAAAAAAGATTATGACTACAATATTTTGAAATTCCAAAAGAATTTTGTTGGTGGATTTCAAAGAACGCAACACGGCTGTGATGGGCAAATACTATGCTTCCTTGTTGCATCAGTTATGAGATATGCTTACTACGTCAATTTACTACCATTCAATATTTTTAAAAGCAGCTAGAGCTACGTTGAACTTACTTCTAAACAATATTAAATTTTCTTGGTGTGATAATTGTTTTTTAATATTTCTGTCCCTACTAAAGAAACCTTCTGCCTTAAAAAATATTGCAGTAATATCTAATACCTTTGAAAATTTTTTTCAGAATGCAGTTACAGAGGTATCTTAACAAAATACTTCTTGACAGATATTATTCTTTTATTCAAAACACTTACAAAAATCTATTTTTGGCCATTTCTTGTATAAATTTTTAATCTAAGTTATTAGTCGTTATCCCCAAAACACCTTCTCATGCCTTAAGTTTCTTGCATTCTTTTGCAGGTGTCCAACTGCATATACATTTGCTTACTACTTTACGTGCAAACCATGACTGTGATGCTATCGTTAGAATACTTAGCTTCTTCGAAACCTTTACGGATAAGATTTACTATATTAGGCCTCTCCTTGATCTTAGCATTCCTTTTTGGCAAATTAAAACGAGTAAATTTTGTTTTTTTGGTTTATGACTGACCACAGATTGAGTTATCTGAAATTTGATACCATCACAATATCTCATCATCGTTTCTTCTGTAATTTTTAAAAGTTTTTGCATTCTAATATGTGTCAGGAAATTTTCTTTTAACAATGATTAAATTATGTCTTAAATATTTTTTTTTGTAACCTTTGTTATTGTAGGAGTTGAAACATATAACACCATACACTGTACTCTACCGATATACTGTTAAATTTATTAATGAGATTTTTTTTAAGACTATGACTATTCAGGTTATTTAAAATGAAGTATTTTATTATAAGTAATCATTACAAAATAACGCGAAAATCTGATTGGTGTTATCAGAAAATATTAGTCATCTTTATTATAGAGAAAAGCAAAATTAAGGATGACTTATTATGTTAGCTATTTGATCCTCTTATAATGTACACGTTGTTCTTTTATTATTTATGAATACTATCAATGAATGCACAAATTATACGTATTACTATAACAGTGAACATGTAACTCACTTTTTAATAAACGCAATAGCTTACAAAATTAATTAAATTTAAGTGTTTTTTACCTTCAGGTGTCAAAATCATATCTTTTGTTTTTAATATACAGATGATTGTAAAGCATTATAGAGTAGGCTCACAGAAACACAGTACAGTACATGTTCTTATGATTTTGTTTATTTTATTAACGATAATGGCTTAAAATGTTAAAATAAACATTTCAAGTACATATAATATAAAAGTAAAAAGAGATAATTTCACATTACGTAATAGCACTTTCTTTCGTTACACGCATGTGCAAATTTCAATGTTCGATGTTTGAAATAATATAAAATTCTGCTAGTGTTATTTCAGCTAAGTAATATGGTTTTATGTTAAAAAAAAATTGTTATGCTATGAATTATTGTAAACGCAAATAATTGGAGACATTTCTAGTCACATACAGCGGGAAAAAAGCTAATCGACAGAAAATAATGTTTTTCTATAATCGATAGGCCAAAACTACTACCATGGTAAAGTAAAAGCACTAGTACTGGAATACTTTTCTGATACAATTGCTTATAATATGCAATACAGCTTAAATATTTAATAATTACACAAGACCACAGCCAAAAATGCAAGGTTCTTTTATTACACCTAGCTTACTCTATGTTTTTCAAGTCACTGAAACCAAATCTGGTGTCAGAATTACTCCGGAATGTCAAGATTTTAAGAAATCTTACCTCAAAACCTCAGAAAATCGAACATTGTAGGTTTCTTGACAGAATTCTGTAAATTCATGCAACCCATGGTCTTTTTCACCAAAGATTTTTAGCAGACTAACCTCAATACACATGCCGACAATACAGAAATAGCTTTTTGAACCATTTTACCTCGCACAACCTATCCTTAAACCTCCAAAAATCCAGTAACTTAAGCTTTTTTATGAAATTCTATAAACTAATGCACCCATGGATCTTATAACTCAAGATCATAAGCAATGTAGCCTTAAACATTAGCCAACAACCTTAGGGTCATTGTTTAAACTATTAAAGCTTAAATAACCCACGCTCAAACCCTAAATGCCTAGACCCGTGAGCTTTCTTTTTTAAATTTCGTAATCTTATGCGCCCAAGAATCCTATCTTAAATTAACCTAGATTCCGCTTGGAGTACAAAGAGATTTTTCCAGTATGGTAAGAGCTCTATAAAAAGCCAGCAGGATTCAGCAACGAGCTTAAATAGATCTATAGTTGGAAAAATAGTAAGATTTTTCCGAGTTATTTTAGATCTATTCTTATTATACATGAAAAAATAATGAGCTTAAATTAACCTGCTGTCACCAGAGCGTTATAGCAGAGTTTTGTGTAAACAGACACACTATTAAGATTTATAGTTTGTACATCAAGAACAGGAGAATAAAGTAGGTCCTATATCTGGACTATAGGTACATTTAAAAATATACATCGTGATTCATTATGAACAAATAATAGATATTGATGTTGTGTCCGTTTACATCGGTCTGAGCTCAGATAACGCCAAGGTAAAAAAAGACCCTCTGGATGTATACATATACGTTTGGGATGCCTCATAAACTTAAAACTTTACTTCTTAGACTTCTACCTCGAACATTTTTCTGAAAACTTAGGAGACTTTAGCCAAGAAAAGGGTGAACGATTCTATCAGGATCTTAAAAGTTTTGAGAATAGGTACTAAGAATTTTAGGATTAGACCACGTTAGCAGACTACTGTTGAAGTCTTGAAAGAGATATCTCTTTGACAATTATCGAAGAAAATATGTTTTTTCCCAAAGTAAATAATAAATTTTAGCCACGCAGTATTACATTGATATAAATTTTTTACATACATTTTTATTATTATTTGTCCTTTATTTAAATACACATTTTATTGATTACTAGACGTATATCACGTCTTATGGTATTAGTCGTATTACTTTTACGTTGAGACTTAGTAATCTTCATAATAATCACTAAGATATTTTAGGTATATGACTCTAATGCTTGTACTTTGTAGGTAAACTAGAAATTTCGTGCGACCTATAGGTATATGAACGAATGTTGATACATCTTTAATCATTGTATCAAGAGGCGCATTTGCATAGATGGTGACACTTTTCAAGCAAGCACTCTATATCCTCCACACACGCCCTTTTCTCAATATCCAATATACTAAAGATTCATAATATTAAACGACATAATTTCTTTATTTCAAGAAATGAATATGAATGAGAAAAATATCCTCCTCGGGTGAAGATCGAACACATAACCTCCTATTTTCTAGACAGTTGCTCTATCATTTGAGCTACCGAAAAGCCGTACATTCACTCGCACCGTAAGTTTAGAAAAAGGCATGTATGGAGGATATAGAATGCTTGTTTAAAAAGTGCCGCCATCTATGCAAATGCGCCTCTTGATACAATGATTAAAGATGTATCAACATTCGCTTGTATACCTTGTGACATGGTGCTCGCGATGCGGATTTTCGAATCGGAAACTTTGCCCTTGACCGGGCCTGTGTTGCCTGAAAACCCGCGGCGACGCTCCCTGTAATATGTTAATGCGAATCTCGTTCGCCGAGACACCGCAGGGGCCACGTATCGTAGCAACCTTGGATGTCGTCGCCTCTCACGACGACTTTATTACAACGCAAGAGAAAGTGGGACACACTTCGAAATAAACACTCGCGATTAAATTAAAATAAAATATATCTATTTAAAAGAATAGGAAAGATACACTAAATATACTCGTGGATGTGTGTGTGTGTGTGTGTGTGTGTGTGTGTGTGTGTGTGTGTGTGTGTGTGTGTACGCTCGTCGAGCGCGAGTACTCTATGAGCTCGTGGCGCAAACTCGCGGACTGGGCAGACAACGTCGGCTATTCGAGGGCCGCTGCCTTTTACAATTAGCTGCCGGCTAGCAGGTACTTACGGGCGCTATCTTCAAGGCACCGCCTCACCTGGCTGGCCGTGCCGTTGGAGCACGGGCGTCTCAACGTGGGTCAGCAGGCGTCCCTGCTGATGAACCCGTAGTACTGGGGAGTGTAGTACGCCGCCTTGAACTCGTGATCTTGAACTCGCCGTCACTTGCTTTCTCAGCAGTACAGGTACGAGACCAGCACTATCCACTGCCCGGGATCTCACACAGTCAACGTGCCAAGAGAGTTGCCCAAAAATCGCAATCCTAGCAGAAGTAGCACAACACTTCTCGCGTACAACAACAAACCAGAAAACGTACCGAAAAACCAAGTTGCCTCTCGCACGCTTTACAGCCCAAGCTTATCTGCTCTCTCTCTCGGCTTTTTTTCTTGCTTTCCCCTATTTTCCTTTACCCCTTTTCTACCTAGTCCCTTTAACTCTTTTCCCCCCGTTGCCTACCTGACCTAGCCTACCTATGTGGCCTAACGGTAGGGAACTGTTACACCCCCCGACTAGACGTTGGATACCGGGATATCCAACTCTACATCCTAGGCGTCATTCAGGTAGGCTTCGGGGACGATATCTAAGGGAGGAAAAACGGGGAAATAAAGAATAGAAAAGAAAACCACTGGGTAACAAACAAGAGATTCACGCATAATTTATTGCCTAGAACCAAAGAGAATAAAAAAAAAAACAAAAGAAAAGGCATTAAAAAAAAAAAAAGAAGAATAGAAGGAAAAGAAAAAAAACAAAAAAAATAAAAATTGATAGGGCAGTCTGCCCATGGCTGTGGTACTGCCGTGGTGGGGCCAATCCTGGACTGGATCACTTGTAGGTCCAGCCTCCGCCAACGTGCTCGTACCAGTAGTGCGCTGAGCACGTGTCGGGCACTCCTTTGAGCGCTTTGATCTGGGGAGGCCGCACATGTAGCAGCGAACTGGACAGGCGGTACTTCCGGTCGCCTGGGCCTCCACTGAGCGGGCCTTCAATAGGAGGCGTTCGGCCTCTTAGCGGAGTTGCCGGGCCTCGGCTTCCGCCTCGCTCTTGGCTTCGCGACGCCGATCCTCCTCTTCGTCGAGACGCAGCCTGACAACTTGCCACGACATGGTCACGGACCTTGTCAAGACGCTCCTTGTCAATGAATGAGGGGCGCTGACCACTTCTTCTTCGGACTCTGAGTCTTTAGAAGGGGGTCTTCTCCCGCCGTCGCTGAGGCTCTACTACCGTCGAGCAATTTGGCAGGAACTTCCTGTACCATAAAAGCATGCCAAGGAACTGCCTACGATGTTTCAAACTCTTTGGAGCCGGAAATGCCGTAACTGACTCTAATTTGGCCAAATCCAGATGTAAACCATCTCGGTTTACAAGGACACCGAGGTATCTCACCTCTGATTGACAGAACTCGCTTCTTTCTAGGTTGAGGGTGAGTCCTGCGTCACAAACGCGTTTTAGCACGTGTTCTAGCCATTTGAAATGCTCCTCGAACGTCTCCGTGATAATATTTATGTCATCGAGGTAAGCGTAGGCATAGGGCTCTAGCTCTGGCCCAATGACGCGGTCGATCAGCCGCTGAAACGTCGCTGGTGCATTACTCAGGCCAAACAGTAGCCGTCGTCCTGTGCCTGGCACTGCGAATGCTATTACCTGCTTAGCTTCGTTGGCTAGTGGTATCTGGTGGTACGCGCTGCTAAGAACAAGGGTCGAAATCAGACGCGCTTTTCTCAGCTTGCGCTGGATGGTTTCCATTCGTGGCAACGGATTCGCGTCGGGCGTTGTAACAGCATTCACCTTACGGCAGTCAACGCAAAACCGATACTTGCCATCCTTTTTGCGTATCATTACTACGGGACTTGCCCAGCCGCTATTGGATGGCTCAATAACGCCACTTTCGAGCATCTCATTCACATGGGCGTGGATGCCCTCCTGGATCTTATCCAATACAGGGTAGCACTTCTGCTTGATTGGCCGTGAAATCGTGACCTCGATTTCGTGCTCGACTCATGTAGTGCATCCTAAGGGAGCTTCATGCTCAACTTTGTGGTCCAGAAGGGTCTGCAACTCTTATTGTTATGTGGACGAGATTTCATCCAGCCCGATGGCAGCGAGTTGGACCTCCCTTGTCGCTGACAGTCCTGCTACCTCTAGAGAAACCTTGATCCTTGTCCTCTGATTAATAGGACTCTATCGACATGATCGTGGATGGTCCCAAAAGCGTTAATAAAGTTAGCATCGATGCAGCAATCAGCGTCTAACTCAGACAGTACAATGACGTCCACGTCCCATTTAACCTCTCCTAGTTCGAAAGGTAGAGTGACGACGCCTAAAGTCCGTGATGGTCGTCCGTCGACCATCGCCGTGCTTCCTGGCATAGAGTGGAGTTGATGACCTTATAAGTTGGCTATCTGGATCCCGACTGCTGGCATGACGGTGTGGGTAGAACCGGAACCGTATAGCGCTCGCGTCTTGTACCAGACTACTTTAAGTTGTAGCCACCACCGGCGCGCATCCTTTGATGCTACCGCGGCTCGTGAGGGTTTGGGAATAGGAGGCGGCGTAATACCCTCGCTTTCGTCTGCCTCCTCTCGTTTCCCTGCTTCTTGTTAAGGCAGTCTCGCGCATAATGGCCTAAGTGGTGGTACTTATAGCAGCGTGGCTGTGATGGGGGCCTGTCTCTCCGGGTGCCAGGATCTCTCGTGCCTGACCCCTCGTTCGGGTTTCGCCTTGGTGAGCGCGAACCCGAGTCTTGGTGTCTATTCACCTTGGGCGAAGGAGGTGAGGGTGATCGTCGTCCCTGTTGACGGGAACCGTTTTAGGAGTGGGAGCTCTGTTTTGGCTCATTGGCATATTCAGCCAGGCCTGTTTGACGCTTCGTGACGTAAAGAAGGTCAAGCAGTAGCTTCACCATGTCCTCGTTAATAGCAGGTTTCTTGACCTTCTTATTGGTCAACTTATCGACTATTTCCGCAGAGTACTCATCCATTACATCGAACCCAGCTATCTTAGAAGGCTTAGCCAATTTCTCTGGCAGCTCCTCGATTATCTTTCGAAGGGCAGCTTGTTTGCTGCGAATAGACGCTATCTCTTGTTAACTAGCGCTTAAAGGTTGGGCTTCGCTTATACCCACAACCCTTGGCTGTTTCTTGGCCTCGGTAGCCTTAGCCTTGGGCTTGTATGTCGGTTCTGGCAGGTAAAAGTGTTTAGGTGGAGGTGGCTCATGCAACACATTCCTGAGCTCTAGGAGTCACCCAGCCTCGGTGGCTTTTCGCAGCTGCTCTGCCATGCTGCGCACCTCGTCTTGTCGGATTCGATCCTGTAAGTGGGGACGCATATTCCTGTGGAATAGGTCCAACTGACGTTCGACCGGCCACAGAGGTCGAATTCGCCGCACGATATTCTTAATCTGTGTTAAGAAATTTTGTACATGCTCACCAGCGTACTAGGTACGCGTTTGCGCATCCGAGGTTAGACGGCGTTGCACCTCTTCACCTGAGCCATACTATTTCTGCCCTGCAGCTACGAAATCCGCCCAGCTGATCCACTGGTCGCATTCGTTGCGGAACCATGTCGCTGCAATGCCAGTCATAAGCTCCGGCAGAGCTTAGAAAAGCTCTGCTTTCGTAAGCTCCGAATCTGTGTGGCACTGAATAATGCTTGTGAGAAAGGAGGCAAAGTTGTCGTGACTTTCCCCTGTGAACTTAACGTTCCATCGCCGGACAATTTGCCCTAAATCACGGCATCCAGAGTTGACATACGATCTGCCTGACCTCGACTGTCTTTCCGACAAAGGTGGGAGAGTCCCCCCTGAGCAGGCTTAACGCGTAGGGTCAACTGGTGCAGCAAAATACAGGGGCAGGTGGAACCCCGTTGGGCGTGATCCTTTGGTATACTTAAATTTGCACTGTAGAAAAAAAAATTACTGGCAGTAAGTGCACTGTGCCGCAACGCAGAGATTAGCTTGAGAGAGAGAGAGCTGACAGGTAGAGGAAATTCGCGCCAAAGCGTTAGTTGGATGCAACTCTCCGCCTAAATTTATGCCTCAAGGCTTTAAATTATATTTTTAATACAGCTTTATACTTGAAGCTGTCAGCCAAGGAATATTGATTCCCTGAAGTCTCTCTTTTTGTATTTGTGTATGTGTGTGGTACAATTTTTATTACAGTTAAGTATAGTGTACCTTGCACACGTACACTACTGCTCGTCACACTACGATCCATGAGAAGCCAACAGCCGTATATATTTATATGTATACTGATGTATACTCTGTCGTATGTGGTGTAGATCACTGTACGCTGCCTGTGAAAATCCGATTTCACAGGCTAAGCTTGTTGGCAGTCGAAAATATTATTTCGTCTCAAAATATTATTTTTTTTCTCGATCGCACTCGTACATAAAAATTTTGAATGCTGGAAGTCAGCAGCGACTCAAAATTATCACGTAAACAAAGCCACTGCTTTGTTTACACGCGCGACCTACACGAGTCTACCGGTGTCTCTCGCGTATGCTAACGCGTTCTACGCATTATACACGCAATCTATTTTGTTTTGCTGTAGCTACTGCTACAGCTCCTACCTTACTATACGTATATATATGGTGGGGCCAATCCTGGACTGGATCACTTGTAGGTCCAGCCTCCGCCAACGNATATATATATATGTATATTAACATATATCTACTATACAGTAGGGATTATGGTAAGTATATGTATAGAGCGCTGTCGGATCGAAAATAAGGATAAACGATTTTAGGAGATGATGGGGAACAATCGTATACACAGCTTATTGCTGTTTTACTAAACACTTTTTAATAGTATACAATGTTTATGTATATACACATAGTAATAGTCGGGGTCATCTACCTTGTAGACGACATCGCGCGATACCTAGCCGTAGGTTGTTTGTTGGGTGCCAATGTTTCCTATTGGTCGTATAAAATTACTAATAAATTTTTATTAAGCAGTCTTTGATGATAAAAAAAGAATATAATAATGTATAATGTAGCAGACGCATTGAATTATTACTTTATTATACGCAGGACTTATTAAATTAAACTGTGCAATTTGTATATAGTAGAACGTACATTGACTTTTGACGTATTTATTGTCGCTTACACACTTTTTTTACAATGATTGAAGTATCTTAGTAGTTTTTTACTGAAAGAAAATTCATACATTCAGTTCAAGTAATAAACACTATAGCCAAAAATAGGCTTTGGTTTTATTATTGTTGTCTCCAAGACTAGAAACCTTACGTAATGTGATTTTTGTGGTTGAAAGTTAATTTATTAGGCCTTAGTAGTTCCAAAAACACTTCTGAGAAAAATGGCTTGTGTTTTGAAGCTATTTCGTTAACCGTCTTTGGTTATAGTTTGCCATGGGTTACAGAAGTTCAGAAAATCACAGAAAAACTTACACTATTTGATTATTGGGGGTCTGAGGTTAGGTTATCCAAGCTTTGGTGTATCAGAAAGTGATCTTACAATTGTAACCTTGTATTTGAAGCTACTTTGTTAAAGATCTTAAGTCATTGGACCAATGGATGCATAAGCTGATAGAATTTCGTGAAAAAGATTAAGTTACGTGATTTTTGGAAGTTCGAGGTTAGGTGGTACGACTTTTGATGATACTATCTATTACTTGTAGTGTTGTTATTTAGGTGTTCCTGTTTTTTTATATGATTCACTTTAATTTTTAGTTGATAGGTTTATAATTTTTGAGAAATATTATTTAAACAAATTATATTTTATGTACTGTATGTTATTTGCATACTTTTACAGTTTGTCCCTTGTATTTTGAAATCAGTGGATTAGTAAATATTTAAATCAATGCACAGTGGTTCGCTCAACTCACTGTCTTGTTCATAAATTCTATCAGTATCTGAACTTTGTTGTATTAGTCCTATTTTACATTGCTTGGAAAGATTGTTTAAAATATGCTCTTTATATGTACATACCTTATTTTTAAAACAAAAGTTATATGTAAATCAAAGTGTAAGACTAATATTATAGATATTTACTAGTTGACAACTCGAAGCTTTGAATACTCTTTTTCTCTTTAAATCGGTATTTTTTCAGGTTTGCTAAATTTATTAACTATTTCAATAATATAAGCACATCCTATTTTAATACTAATTTCGGAATCAGCATCATTTCTACCGTATGAAGAACTAATACCATATATTTTAGTTTAAGGACATTATGTTAGTATATTTTAAAAACTTTTTAACTAGATGATTGTTTTCAGAAGACTTGGTCATAATGCTTTGTTGTGAAGCGTCTCCAATGTACAGATGCTTGTGTGACGATTTCTATCTATAGTATTATCTTTTGCTTTACTAAAATTTATATTATAAGTAAAGTTATGTGATCATTATCGTTTTAAAAATTAAAAATAAAATTTTATTTTAAATTGAAAGTTGGTAACAAAAAAACGAAATTCTATCGATTCTATTGACAAACAATAAAAATAAATAAAAGAATGAAAGTTTGTAATAGTTTGAAACTGTATTTTAAACAAAAAGTATTTGTCCTAAATAAATGTTTCACATTGTTTTTGCATCCTCCTTCAAATTTGAAACACTATGGTTTTAATGTTCTGTCCAAGGTGATTCAATTTCATTTACTGTGCACATTTATTGAGTACTGGCAAAGATAAAATTTGTTTAAAAACAGTTAATAATATCTTATTGTCTGTCTGAGATTATCGGAGAATTAAAATCTTACATGGCTGCTGCATACTTTCTTACCTTAAAAATGTTATTTCAAACATTCTAACTAAAAGCATCTGCATTAAGTGGATATAAATCCCTGTACGCAAAATAGCCTTTTATTTCTTGTTCGAAATTTTCGAAGTTTTTAGATTTGGTAGCTATTTCTAGAAGTATAGTCAATATGTACTTTTTCAAATTTACCGTACTATTCTTTATTTTAAATTCATCTACTGTCAGTTTGTATGCCATGTTGAAAGGGTAAAAAAATGCTACGTTCAAGGACTAATAATTGTGGGTAGATTCAGTGTGTAAAGCAAACAAGAATACACAGCATCTGAAATGATAGATTACAAGTGTTTATTTTAACAATAATTAATAATAGTCATAATAATAACAACAATTATGATAATAACAGTAGTTGTTGCAATAATTTGGCTAGTCAAAACAACTTCCCTCACCTGAGTAGGAGCCTGTTTTAACGGGCCCAATGTATTGCATGTAAGTATACGTAAGGATGAACAACAGGTTCGAGGAGTGTAAAAAAACTTGTTAACTGGACCGGAGAAATTGTGAAATCTGAAAGTCGTAGAAAGTAAAAACATAAGAGAGTGAGAATTTGCCCCACCTGTGATACTGAGTATGCGCTTGCTTTGACGGGGCCATAGTATTTCTGATATAATATGACGAGTAGAGAAAACATGCAAAATCTTCCAGTAGTAGAGGGAGGAACAGGAATACAGGTCTCCGAGATTGTTGTACGATACCTCTCTCTCTCTATTTACTACCATTGGTACTGACACCGTAAATCTCATTATAATGAAAGTAGATGGAAGCTACGCTGTCACGTGACGGTGTTTTAGGTTACAATTCTTTAAATTGTAGTTATTTAGATCTTAAAAAATTTTGTAAAATTCCTAATGCCTACCATGTGACTTCAGTGTATTGATCTCGAGACCACGATCGTTTTAGGTCAGCTAGTACAAAGAGGCGAATTACGTGATCAATCAGCTTGTTTTAGCAATCCATTTATTTACTACGTGACTGCAAGCGTTTTTTAAAAGTTAGTACAGTGGCGTGGTAGCAGTTAGTACGGCTAATCTGTTTATTTTGGCAATTGGTGGATTGCTTAAAAATCTTTAAGTGTCTCCAGGAAATTAGCGTAAAAACGGTTCGCGTGAAAAATAAAGTTGATTGGCCGATGCTGTGAAAAAATATAGGCTATAACAGTAACCATGACTCTGTCATCTATGTCTGGTCAAGAGCCATCATCACGTATGACATATCATACGTTCTACTGGTTGAACCACATTCTTACCGTAAGCTAGAATTTCTTTTACAGAACGTGAACATTTACCATGCGTGGCTATGTGTGTATTTGACTAATCAAAGTGGAGTATGTTCTTACATGTGATACCTCTTACCATGTCATTGTTTTTTCGATCCTCTACTACTTTACCTATTGCTAGAACAGTCAGTCTTTTTTCGTCGGAATATTGTGCTGTTTATCAAATTCTTGAGTATCGAAGTCGAGTTTTTACACAGAGAAGCAGGTTGTAAAATTAAACGGTTTGTTTTAACGATCCATCTGCTACTTACATAATCGCAATCATTTTTGAAAAAAGGTAGCGCAACGGTGTGGAGATGGATTGTCTGACCAGTTAGTGTATTTTGGCAACTCATGCATTGTTCGCGAATTCGTAAGCGCCTTCAGGTAGTTAGCATAAAGGCTATCCATGCGATACAAAGTTTATGTGCTGCTATAATAAAAAACTGTGGTCCATAGCTGCAGCCATACCTCTATCATTTATGTCTGGTTGAAGGGTAGTGCCATGCATGACACATTATACGTTTTATTGTTGGAGCTACATCTTAAAAATGGACTAGAATTACTCTTACAAAATGTGAACATATTTGACGCATGCCAAAATACGTGTAATTGACTAATCATAGTGAATCGAGTATGTTCTTACATATGCAGCAGCAATTACACGGTAGCTTTTATTTAGTCACAGATTTTTTGTTCGAAACATGGACGTGAAAAATCAGTTGCATAGATTCATAAACTAAATAAGTTAAGACTGGGCCTTAAACTCATAATTATCTCTAACTTAGTCCTTGAGGTACAAAAATAGTAACCTAAGCCACTGTTACACGACAGCGTAGCTTCCTTCTACCTTGATTATAATAGGATTTATAGTGAATGCACCAATGGTAGTAAATAGAGAGAGAAGTATCGTACAACGGTCTGGAAGACCTGTCTTTCTCTTTTTTTCTCTCTACTACTTGATGACTTTGCATGTTTTCCTTACTCGTTATACCACTTCAAAAATACATTGGTCTAGTCAAAGTAAGCTCATACTTAGCACTACAGGCAGGGCTGATTCTTTCTCTCTCCCTCTTTCTTTTTTTTTTTATTTCTACGACTTAAAGATTTCGCATGATCTCTCCTTCGATTGACAAAATTTGTTACACTCCCCCACCTGTCGTACTACCTTACGGATACTTACATGCAATACTTTGGTCCCGTTAAAACAGGCTTCTACTCAGGTGGGGAGGTTGTTTTTATGGGATGAAGTGTTGCAAAAACTACTATAATTATGATAGTTGTTAGTATTATTATTATTATATTTTTTTGTTCTTCTTTAATCGAGGTCAATAGAAGGGGGTACAAACCCCTGTTCTGTGTAGGACGTGAAGTCAGCCTAAAAATGCTTATTTTTTTCTACCATGTTCTTAGCGATGTTGACTAAATACCCACTAAACTGGCAAGACCTATTTCGTAGGATGGATCAAACTTTAGATTTCTTACGATCAATTGTTAAGAGGCAGAATCGGAAATCGCTTGTTAGACAGAAATAATACGCACCCATTGCTCTGAGAACCCAATAAACTTTTTAACTTGTTAATTTCTCAAACCCATTCTGATACTTTACAGGGATAAACTCAAGTTACATTAATTACGCTGCAGTGAAAGTTCTAGATTTTTAAAAGTCATTAAGTAGTTTACTCGTTGATCAGGAATTTCTATGAAATGCAAATAATACTCTACTACAACCTTAAATCAGCAAATAGCTGATTTACTGAAAGAGAGATTTACACTAACGACCCCCCCCCCCTTTTGAAAGACAGGAATAGATTACGCAGGTCCGTTCAAAGTTCGACTATCCTAAAGTCGTGGTAAAGGCACTTGAAGCGGTTGTGCCCCCGTTTTTATCTATTAAATCATGAAGTAGGTTCATTTAGAATTTGTAGAAAATTACTTGAAAGGTGCTATTGTAGCTGTGTTTCTGCTACTTACAGCTTAGCTTGGATATTTTCCTGACCGCTACTGATATCGAGGAACAAATTTCGTTGGAGCTTCCAGAGAGTTGAAAGATAGATTTATAAAATGAACTTAATAGATCTTGAAAGTTAACTGAGAATATTATCAGATTAAATATCAATTAGCATTTTCATCCACCCCTTCACTCTTTACTCTAGAGTTTTATGGTAAGCTGCCATTAAATCTTGTACATTTCATTTACAACGAGTAGTAGGGGAATCAGTTTTGACTTTTGTTAAGTATTCTACTCTTCTATGTCGAGTAAAGGCTTGCTCTGATTCTCATTCTTTGACACCTTTTTTGGACAATGCAGACTATTCAAGTTTACTCTTCTCTCATTTTTTATACAACAGCCTTTATTTATTTCTGGTTCTAAGTAGGTAAAAAAAATAACTTCCTTATCGAAATGAAATAGACCAATTATACAGTCTATTTCTTTGAAAAAAATAAGGAATTTATTTAAGATTGATTATTTGGAGATTGATTTAATAATTAAATACATTGTAGATACTTTAGTCATATTTAAAATTTGGTTTTTTTGCCCACTTTTGTTGGTATCAATTTGATTGTGCACAAGAAATTTATCTTCGTTTAAATGAATTATGACTTCCATTTTTAATACAAGTCAAATGCAATTATACTTCTGTAAAAACACCAATTGTGAGCTCACAAGTGCATTAACAATTAGCCAATAGGATCTGCGTAAGAGAGTTAGGAAAAAGGTGAGCAGCGTGTGTGCAGTTAGTCCATCTGGTAGATTACTCACAGAAGCAAGTTAGTTTTGCTGTTACAAGGCTTCCGTTTTTTCTTCATTCAATTTCTCTAATTAATGCCTCCCAGGCATCAACAAGATTTTAGTTTGTTACCTTTTTTTGATCTAATGCCAGCGCATTTAAATAGTGTTTTACTTTAAATTTGAAATATTTACAAGTTTGTTAAATAGAGTGTGTTTTTTGTTGAATAAATATAAAAAAAGTATTTCTTTTTTTTCCATACTTAGTAGTTAAGTCTTCCTATTCGGCAGTCGCCTGCCCAATACCAAGCCTGCTCAAATTTTATACGTTCTACTTCGTAATAAACCCAACAGAAGAGGATATACATCGATTCAGCTATGCATCTTCTTCTTCTGGTATTTTTGACTTTAGTATGTATAGCTCACACAACAAGTCTCGATTTACAAACACTTTTTGCTCCTTATTTATTCTGAATTTTCCGAACAAAATAATTTTCTGTATAGATTTTTTCTGTGCAAAATAAATATCACAGATATTACACGTTCTAGCTGCAAGCAACATGGTAGAATTATTTAATTTTTTTTTCAATGAATACATAAGTAAGTGAATTTAACATTAAGTGTCGAATTGTTATTTTGATACATGTTAATTAGATTAAATTCTACTGTCCTCTCTAAAATACGGTATGGTATGTAAATTCAAATTCTTTTGCACATAATGCGCCTCCTACTGTAAGAATTAAAAATGTTTACATAATTCACTACAAATCTCATCGTTCAATGATTGACAATAGTAATCATAAGTTTTATTTTGATTGCCTCTATGAAAAAAGGTCCCTATATCTTTATTATTATTTAATTTCTATGGGGATAGGATTAAAGTAAATTTATTTTCATCCTTCGAAAAGGTGAAGAAAAAGAAAACCATTGTATAGGGGATGAGTACGTCTTAAACTGCTTCTTCAATGTTCTCAACAACTTCTGTCATCGCACTTGCAAATCTAGTATCATACATAATATAGTATATACAAATATTATTAGTTATATATAAAACAAAACATGATAAGGATGCATCACCAATAAGCCTAATAACAAAAAAAATGTTTCAATACTTGTGGAAGGGTACCTGCAGTAATTGTTGACTCCCTCGTTCTTGCTCATTGACACTCGACATCTGGCGCTACAGTAACGACCTCTGTCTTAGTATTCTCTGCATTAATTAGATATAAATTGTTAGTGTATAGATGCTGTACTTATGCTAGTATTTTACTATTGAACTCAAAATTTTTTGACTAAAGATTATTATCTATCGTAGCTGCAGAGTAATCCAGATTAAAACCATAATAATGTATTAATTGACAAAAATTATGACTTTAAGTATTCATACGCCATTTTACTGCACTCTGTTGTAGCTCCAACTATTGTGTCTAAGTAAAGAGAGCCCAAGTTATAAGATTAGAAACAATTAGTGAGAAGATTAATGATTTTTTCGTAACGTTGATTTTCATCTGGTACCTTGTTTGATATGATAATAACAACTAGTTATACTTGATTTGTATCATTCAACAAAATTATGCTATTTGTATTTCTTTAATTGATTCAAATTACATCTATATTATATTATTATTTGAAATATAGTGATACTGTCATGCTGGAGCAATGCTAAGTGCTTGAAATAGCAACACAAGTTGGTCCTGTCACATTTACGTCACAAATTTTGGGTTCAATGTCTGCTTTTTTTTTACGTTTAACTTTTTTTCTTACCATGGGCCCAAAGTGCAACTGCCGTTTTGCGCCCTCGGCTCACACTTTGCGCCCTTGTAATCACTTTTGGCCCACGGGCAGAAAAGTTTTTTGCGCCCTCTGGGCCCAAAGTATTTTTCTGCCCTAGGGCCCAAAGTGATTTACTGGGCGCAAAGTGTGCCCACGGGCGCAAAATTGCACTTTGCGCCCTCAGTAAGAAAGACTTTGGCACCAACCTACAACAAGTGCGCCCTTCGGGTGCTTATGTTTGTACTTTGTGACCTAGTGACGTAATGTACCATTCTCTTTAAACAACAATAATTTCCTTTTTGCTTGTATTTCCTTTCTGCATTTATCAATATTTTTATCTACTCTAGGTGAAGCAAGTCCAGAATCGCAACCGTGGCTGCAGTCAGATTCTGTTACAACAAGCTTATGTTAACCGTCAAACCATCTTACGTGAGAGTAACATACAAACGAGTAATAGTTAAAGTACAAAATGTATTATCAGTTGTTAAATCCTTGTTTCATTCATAGTTTAACTCCTTCAACTTTTTATGCGACTTAAAATAACATGTACACTCTGACGTTAAATGGCTGTTGAATTGAATTAAATCAATTACACTCATTATTTATTTTAACCTATTTTTGTACAGTTAATAACATCCTACACTCGCTACCGATTTTTAGCCGACACATGTGTCTGAAGAAACAGAGATATTTTGAAAGGGTACATATTTAAAAATAAATTTATTTCATTTGATTTTTTTTTTTTTTTTTATAATTTTTTAATATTTATTCGTCATAACCTTAAAAACCCAAATTCAAATTTAAACGCCGTGCATGAATAATTGTCAAAAAGTACGCTAAGCAAACGCTAAAGTGCGTTTACCTAAATGTTTGACAAAGATTTAATCCAACGGCTAAGACCAGCGCCTGGCCAGGTGAGCCTTACATTGATGCCAGGGCTAGGCCAGGCTGAAAAGTAGAATTTATTATACGCTGTAATAAGTGTTACCCCAGGCTATGATCAGGCCCTAGTCAGAGTATATATATATATATGTATATTAACATATATCTACTATACAGTAGGGATTATGGTAAGTATATGTATAGAGCGCTGTCGGATCGAAAATAAGGATAAACGATTTTAGGAGATGATGGGGAACAATCGTATACACAGCTTATTGCTGTTTTACTAAACACTTTTTAATAGTATACAATGTTTTATTTTAAGGAACATACAAGAAAATTATGATTAAATTTTCACGAAACTAAGTTTTTTCATTGTTACATCATTATCATTAGCTAAAATCTCAGAAACAATTTCTTAATCAGGAAATTGTTGATAATCCACTTGAAAATCAGTCTAACGTTGCGTTATTTGTTTCACTCATATTCGTAGTAATCATCCTATATCCAGCTTAATTTTTTTTTTCTCAAAAACTTATTACAATACTGGCCAGGGCCTGCCAGATAAATAATCCTGGAGAGGAGGACCTATCATTTGGCGTTACCTAGTCAATAAAGATATACAATGTCCAAGTATTCTACCACTCAAGCAATTAGTACGGGCGAGCCTGGATCGAAGTCATGATTTTCGAAGTCCAACTAGTAGTATGCTTAATACTTTTACGGGATCTATTGGGTGATTAATACATCTGTGTATATCCCAGTTGTTGGGTTCTTCTTCAATAAATGAATGTGCTTATATAGATTGAAAAAAATCTGGGAGAGTCATCATGAACAGTGCCGGAACCTAAATAAGTAGCATTTACCGAGAGATAACTCAAATTATTCTCATTTATTTGGTCTGACTTGAGTGGTATTCACATTGTACTGTCCAGCTGTTTAAACGTAGTAAAATTCATTTTCATAAGGCGCAAAAATTCAAATTCAAAATTTCGAAACCAAATGATTTAAAATACAAGGATACAAAATTATTTTATTGTTCATTATGAATGGAAAAGCAATTTACTTACATAGTAATATTTTTATATCTTGAATAAATGTTGCATATTAATTTAGATTTTGTGTGTGGTCATTTCGAAGTAACCTTGAGCAGACCTAAAAACCGCATTCGTGCAGCAGACATACCACGTTAAATCTAACTAATCCGACAATCAGAGGCATTGAAAAATCTTAATTAACAACTAAACCAGTTAGCACTAATTGTTGAGAAAACAACCCAAACTTATAAATAAATTAGCCAAACTGTCATCACAGAAACACAAGCAATTGTAAATTTAGAGCCCGAAGATGACGCCGTATGTACTGTTATTGACCAACAAAAACACGAGGTCTATACAATTTTTTAAAGCTTTAAAAACATACATTAATATACCTCAATTAAAGTTGACACGACTGCACTAGTTCTATCACAAGCGGTAAAGGGATTGGAATTAGATTGATTTGAGCTCATTAAATAAAAAAATACGTTTCATTGATGATTTTGAAGCTTTGTTTTTAAACAAATATTGGAATGCCGTGATCAAAGTTTCAGTTCAACGAGCACTTGAATGGATTGCAAATGGAGCTATAAATAGTGTGATTTGTAGTAAATATGTTTCAAATTTATAGAGCAATGCAAAAATGCTAACGGCACCACCAACTGAGGCAGAAGCCGTTAAAAATATTGCAAATTATTTTGATGAAGTTATCAAACGATCTGTAGTTCTTTGAGGAATTAACAAAATTGACGATCTTAGAAAGCATTTAGACTCTATGATTATAGTTGAAGCATTAAGTAACTATATAACCATTGAAATAAATTTATGTGTAATTCGTAGGCCTACTCGTAATTATAATAACTTCCGTGCATCAGTACAGACCCCGTCAAATATAAACTTGCGTGACTGCGACATAATACGAATAATAGTAATACAACCACTCATGCAAATCGTTACTGTAATCCAGGCCAAAATAATAATGGTAATTCGTCAAAACAAGGATATGTGAGTGGCTACAAAATAATTCGTTCAATCGAAAAAATTTTAGTAGCCTGCAAGTGAATTAAGTTAATATTTTTGAAGAATGTAACAACTCGGAAAGTAAATAAACGTTGCATCACGAAACCTAGTCCCTTCCCGAAATTATACAGATAAAACTTTACGAGAAACAACGACAAATCAGAGGGACAAGACAGATATTACCAGTACAGAACCTAACATAAAGGAAAATAAACCCCGGAAAGAACAAAGTATCATTCAATATTTGATATCCAAATCGATAAGCAAAAAGTATCTATTAGGTAACGACGTACTTGATATTTTTCAAGTAACTACAATCTTTCAAGATAAACCTGCGCACATTATTGAGAATAAAATAAAGCTCATTTTAAATTTATTTCGATTAAAAGTAGCAATTACAAAACCAATATTAATGTGGACACGCCATTGGATTCACCCAAAATTTAAAAAAAAAAGCGAATTAATTCCTATTCATAGAGTTCATACAAAAATAAAAATGGTGCTTACAAATTTGCGATATATTCTGCTCAAAAAACCACTTAATACAAAAATTGTTAATAAAAATAAATTACTTATATGTCCTACAATTAATAACAATATTGTAACTGTTTAAATATCAAGGCCTTAATAGATACAGGGAGTAAATTAGCATGCGTTTTAAAAGAAGCATATGAAAAAATTAGCTTAAATGAAAAAAATTTTCAGCTCTACCAGTCGTGGGTTTCCAAGCATGTGAATTTACGGGTGAGAAATCTTTGAAGATATAACAACAACTTAGATGAAATGTAAAAATCAGGAACTCAAAAGTAGAGACCGATTTTTTTATCATACCAAAACTCGTACGAGAATGTATATGGAAGTAGATTTTTTAAACTATTCCGAAGCAAGCATTTATCCTTTTTTTGAACAAATTTTCCTTGTATTTTAATAAAATCACTAAATACTTGAATTCTACAATTGTAAAAAATTAAGAACTGTAAAATCCACTGACAAACTCGGAAGTCGACTAGAGTCAAAAAAAAAATTTTTTGTGATGACGCTTTAGAGATGGATCCTAGTATTTCTGATACATAAATCTCTGATAAATTACTAAGGCTTAATAATGTTGCCAAAAATTAGAGACAACAACTTAACCAAATGATTCAGGACAACAGACATATTTTCCGAAAGAAGTTAGATCGTTTTAAATTGTACACACATACTATTCACGTCACTAACAAGGAACTTTATACCCTGTACCCATATCCAATTACTACAAGATTACAAAATTAAAAGAAAAGGGTGATCTCAAAATTAAACGAATGTAAAAGTTGGATATTAATGAAAGTTCAAACAGCGTGTAAGTTAATTCCATCACAGTGGTATAAAAAAGCTGATGGTTCTAGACAGAATATGTCTAGACGCTAAAAAAATAAATTAAAGAATTGGGAGTTACCATGACGGGGTGAAAAACATGGACAAAATACTTAAAAAATTTA
The DNA here is from genome assembly GCF_000648655.2 of Copidosoma floridanum. The sequence goes on from NW_019379702.1 coordinate 902,419, forward strand.
AGAAAATCGGAATAATGTCAAGTATCAAGTTAATGGCAAGTTATTGTCAGATACTCTTTGACTACGAGTCACAAAAGTATACCGCTTTTCTACATAAAAAAAGACATATCAGTTTAAGGTCGTACCATTCGAATTCAAATTCAGTGGTGCTGTATTACTAAGAGCATCAGATTTTCTTTCGGATAAAATTCGAGATTTTATTATTTATTCTGTAGATGACTACCTATGTGCCTCTTACTTATACTTTTTGAGAAAATTGCGGCAGAAAATGTAATCATCAATTTTAAGAAAGTTGAGTTCTGCCGTGATGAAATTAAATTCCTGGGGCATATCTTATTTTCAAAAGGCATTAAACCTAATCTACAGAGAGTAAAAAAATTAAACATTCTTCCATACCAAGATGTGTAAAAGAAGTTAAGGGTTTTTAATGTTTGGTTACATTTTGCCCAAAATTTTCACATAAAGTATGGTACAAATAGAGCCCCTATCAGAATTAATCAACGTTGAAAATGGGGAAAAAACATTTACAAGCATTCAACTGTATAAAAAATTTATTTTACCATGATTTATTTTTAAACCATCTTGACCTTAGTAAACTGCTCATCTTATGTATAGCTAGTAACACCACACTTGGAGCCTTTCTCTGTCAAAGGAATAAAAATAGTAAAGAAAGAATTTCACATAGAGCCAGTTGGACTATAGACTATGTTTAAAAAAATGTTGAACAATAGAGTGTTATTAAATGCAAATATGAAAATTTGTTTTTCCGTGATCAGACACCTGCAAAGCAATACCGTAGAGAAGATAAATAGGAAATTAAGCCGATTCTTCTGGGTTTTGGTAAACGATGAATACAAAAGCTGAGCTAACTGAGTACCTTTCACCCAAGACTGCATAAAGAAATATTACAACGAAACACTTGAACCCACACGAATGAAACCTTAACTAAACACACAAATCACATGTTTCTGGTAAAAATAAATTAAAATACTGAACAATATTGTTGACAAACATAACATAATTAAACTATTTACTATCTATGTATTGGTAGAAAAGGTGCTCATTAAAACTAATCCTTTTTCATCGATATATCACGAAAAAACCATATTCCATTCCCAAAATTATTAATAACACCACATTTTGCTTGTCTATTAATAGAAATCGAATACGGGGAGTCTTTAACATAAACAAACTGCAACTGTATGATACAAACGGGAACTTAGTGCTTGACATGGTGTAAGAGATAATAGCTCAACCGAAAGATTAGACGCGCTAATCAATACGTAGAAGCTCTAATCAAAGAATTACACGTGGTTACATGCTTGAGAAATGCCGTTCCAAACGTTGATCGTAGATCAACAAAATATTACAAGGTGAATGATGAGTGTATTGAACTTGATAACGACATTGCGATCAAATTACTTGAACGACTTACGATTCAAGCATAAAGTAGGGAAAAGTATGTATTTTATCCATAGTATTTGAAACCTGACGACAGCTTTAAGGCGATTGGCCTACTATTCATCTCCTATTAGATCGGATGGAAATAGGCTGAGCGTATTCAAAGACGGCAAAATTCTGAAAAAACTCTTATTCAGTGGCTCAAAGAGCTCTATGCAGGAAAAGTTTCAGCCACAGATCCGATCGCTGAGGCAAGGGAGATTTTGAGAAAGAAAGAGGAACAAGTCTTTTTTGAAGAAAGCATGGCAAGTACCAAGATCTGGTGTAAAGGGCTTTCACACCCTGTTACAAGCCTAAATCCTTGCCAGATAGCTTCGAAAGGCTTCTTCCTCCCAATGATCCTTCTATCGCCTCTGCTATTGAAACTTTCGCCACCATCCATACCAATTTTCACCACCATAAAAAAAAATCACAAAAGCTTTCTATTTAATATTGTATTTGTAAGAATGAAAAAAAATTTTCCTCCTTCTAAAATTTATGACATTTTCAATTTTATTTAAATACCAGCCCACAAACTGTTGAATTCTCTTAAAGGTTGAGCATAGATATAGGTCTTAGAGCGAATGAAATCGTTATACTTAGAAATCTGAATGAGCAATCAGATAAACATATAATATGACAATTATGAATTGATCGAACAAAAAAATTGACTGCAAAACTGTAAAATTGTGTATTTTTCAGGTTAGATATTTAACAAAATGTAGTTTAAAAACGAAAAATCAATCATTTTGACTTGTCCTTTATGAGAAAGGTTATGGGTTAGTTAAATTTTCGTTAGACTGATAAATGGCTATTTTGTTGTTTTTTTAAGGTGAGGAATGTAAACTTATAAAACCATATAATATTGAGACGAGAACGTACAAAACTACAGGAAATCTTACACGGTGTCGTTTATTTCTGAGATCCACATTATATACGTTTACAAAATAGTGTATTTCACATCCATTGATTTATACTTATGTTTTAGGTTAGAAAAAAAATGTGACGTGATGGAGCAATTTTGACATTGAATTCATGTTCAGTGATCCCAAAAACACATAGTACACAATATGGCGTCGTTGTGCGTTATTTTTTTTTGTGGTTCTGTGTTATTTACAATTATAGTAATGTTAGGTACATTAATTTCTTACTTCTTTCAGAATACAGTTTGAACTATTAAGAACCGCAGGTCCAATGTTAATGTGTACCTATTATAATACAAAAATATTTAAGTGAATTTAAAAGATAATAATTNGATTTTTTATCACTGAGTTAAAACCTCGAAAATTTTTTGTAAACTTTGTCTGAACAAATGTGTAGTTAGAATAAATCATCATTAGGAGCAAGAAGACGAGACGCTGTGACGCTGCACTTCAACGTCAAGTAACTTCGGTTTTTGTTCACTCTCGCGCAGTCAGCCAGTCTGTTCATACACGCATTCTCTGCCTTCGCATTGCTCTTTACGTGTTAGCCTACTTTTCTGTTCGCTTAATTATTTGTATTCAAGATAGTAAAGTCTAAAGATAGTCCAACCTTAAGATAGCGTAAATAAACGTATTTAAGTTCAATTCCATATTTCGTGTGTGTTTTATTCGCCAAGTTACCTGCCTAATCCCATACTGCTAACATAAACGAACAAACTTATTTAAAAATAGCTTTTTTCTTGTTATCACTTGAACGATTTTTGCATACTTTCGTCATGTAATTTGCATAACGGTCACAAGCAAGTAATTTAATCATATATACATAAATGTATGCCCTAATATATTTGAAGAATTCGTAAATAAATTTATTGTAATAAATTCTAATTGTATTGTGGTAGGGCAGATTTGTATTAATGTTGTTTAATAATAAAACAAATTTTACACCAAAATAATTTGGATACATATATTTGTATGAGGGTGTGAGTAAATCTTTACAAAACTGCCATAGGAGTAATAGTGATTAAGAAAAATTGTACAGGGTCAGTAGGGTGCTGTGGAGGTCTGTAGGGGGTCTTATAGAGTGCTTCATACGCAATTATATAATTTAAGAAAATACGTACACATAACCTCTACAACTACTGTAAGTGTATGAGCTTAATGTGACGGCCAACTTGTTTTTCAAGAAAATCAACGTTGACATGTAAAAAACCTCTGCCATAGTTTCCATACACTAATGATGACGTTCCTCATATCTGCGTTATTTTTTCGTGAAAGTTCTACTTATCGTTTATTTTTTTGCAATCTTACGTATTGTTAGTTAATATGATGTAATTTTTTAAATAATTATTCTATTAAGTTGCATTCTAACATTTTTTAAAATTATTAAAATGGATATCACAACTTAATAAAAAATTCATGGTGCCTCGTATCATGGGACTACTATGCTGTATTACTCGACTTGGTGTGTCTACACATGACTTGAATGTCACATTAAATTATGCATAATTTTATTTTTTTATTACTTATGGTACTATATAACGGTAACTGAAATCGTCTTATGTAATGAGATAAAATACTAATAGTAGTATGCATTGATTCAGTATATACTGATACAAGTATTATAACAAATGACTTGTACATTTATGTATGTAGACAGCTTAACATCACTAATAATTTGTGTATTATTTTCATTTTTATGTAGGCAAGCTAGTGAGTTGACTGAAAGGACTTCTTTAGAGCAAGCACAGGCAATAAAGGAACCTTTAACTCATGTAAATCGACGTTGGGAAGCTTTACTGCGTGGTCTTGTTGAGCAGCAACAAATTTTAGAGAAAGCTCTTTTACGGCTAGGACAGTTTCAGCATGNATTTTTTATGTAATTATTATAATAACTTATACAATTTGAATAAGTCATAGTGTTAAGTTGTGTTTTCCAAAAAAAAAAAAAAAATTTCTTTTCATTTTAAACCTTATACTTTCTACCTCGAAACGTGTGTGAAAGATTATTATTCATTTATAAAAAGTTGGCATGCGAAGCGTGCTATGGGGCAGCATCCCACTAGTATATGTGTATATGCATACTAATAGAGCCCCACCCTTATCCCGTCTACCCTTACAATTATGTGTCATTTTTTGCTTTTTCGGGTGATCCAGTTTCAGATCCTAACGTTTTTTTGTGATGGTATAACGAGCATGTTTTGATTTGACTGGTTTGTAAATATAATAATGTAATGTTTAATAATGCACTGCCGTTAGACATTCTCTCACATTTAGTGATGTGCCTTGTATGGAAAATTCTCTTTTTCTTAAAGAAATCTCTACTTCTTAGGAATTGAGAACATTATAAGAACTTCTATAAAGCTTTATATGCATGATTTTAATTTTTAACCTTTAGAAGACAAGACTATTTTAATTTTATTATACTCCTCTTCGAATATAAACTGTTACAAAACTTTTATAAGCATTTCTACATCTATCAAAACAATAAATAATAATTAAATTATTGGATTTGCTCTGAAAGTTATTTCATAATTTTTTATTAGGGTGATACTTCCACGATTAACATTATTGCATAACTGTTCGTCGTTCGGATTTATGTTAGTATTGTATGAATAAAATTAATCTATTTGTCGTGTGCCAGTGGGGAGAAAAAAAAATGAAATTAAGTATTTAAAAGTTAATATTCTAACATACTTAAGGTCAATGGAAAGTGGTTAAGTATCTCAATAACTAATAATACAAACTGAACAAGCAAAAAAAAAATTAATTTTAAACTGTTAGATGTATTGTTGGCGCTCGTAACTGAATTATTACGCATGCGCAACAGCAAGAAGACGAGACGCTGTGACGCTGCACTTCAACGTCAAGTAACTTCGGTTTTTGTTCACTCTCGCGCAGTCAGCCAGTCTGTTCATACACGCATTCTCTGCCTTCGCATTTCTCTTTACGTGTTAGCTTACTTTTCTGTTCGCTTAATTATTTGTATTCAAGATAGTAAAGTCTAAAGATAGTCCAACCTTAAGATAGCGTAAATAAACGTATTTAAGTTCAATTCCATATTTCGTGTGTGTTTTATTCGCCAAGTTACCTGCCTAATCCCATACTGCTAACATAAACGAACAAACTTATTTAAAAATAGCTTTTTTCTTGTTATCACTTGAACGATTTTTGCATACTTTCGTCATGTAATTTGCATAACGGTCACAAGCAAGTAATTTAATCATATATACATAAATGTATGCCCTAATATATTTGAAGAATTCGTAAATAAATTTATTGTAATAAATTCTAATTGTATTGTGGTAGGGCAGATTTGTATTAATGTTGTTTAATAATAAAACAAATTTTACACCAAAATAATTTGGATACATATATTTGTATGAGGGTGTGAGTAAATCTTTACAAAACTGCCATAGGAGTAATAGTGATTAAGAAAAATTGTACAGGGTCAGTAGGGTGCTGTGGAGGTCTGTAGGGGGTCTTATAGAGTGCTTCATACGCAATTATATAATTTAAGAAAATACGTACACATAACCTCTACAACTACTGTAAGTGTATGAGCTTAATGTGACGGCCAACTTGTTTTTCAAGAAAATCAACGTTGACATGTAAAAAACCTCTGCCATAGTTTCCATACACTAATGATGACGTTCCTCATATCTGCGTTATTTTTTCGTGAAAGTTCTACTTATCGTTTATTTTTTTGCAATCTTACGTATTGTTAGTTAATATGATGTAATTTTTTAAATAATTATTCTATTAAGTTGCATTCTAACATTTTTTAAAATTATTAAAATGGATATCACAACTTAATAAAAAATTCATGGTGCCTCGTATCATGGGACTACTATGCTGTATTACTCGACTTGGTGTGTCTACACATGACTTGAATGTCACATTAAATTATGCATAATTTTATTTTTTTATTACTTATGGTACTATATAACGGTAACTGAAATCGTCTTATGTAATGAGATAAAATACTAATAGTAGTATGCATTGATTCAGTATATACTGATACAAGTATTATAACAAATGACTTGTACATTTATGTATGTAGACAGCTTAACATCACTAATAATTTGTGTATTATTTTCATTTTTATGTAGGCAAGCTAGTGAGTTGACTGAAAGGACTTCTTTAGAGCAAGCACAGGCAATAAAGGAACCTTTAACTCATGTAAATCGACGTTGGGAAGCTTTACTGCGTGGTCTTGTTGAGCAGCAACAAATTTTAGAGAAAGCTCTTTTACGGCTAGGACAGTTTCAGCATGCTCTAAATGAACTTTTAGTTTGGATTAACAAAAGTAAAGATAGCCTTGAATCATTAAAGGCTGTCATTGGTGAAGCACAAATTATCGAATTAGAACTTGCAAAATTAAAAGTTATTGTTAACGATATTCAGGCACATCAAACCTCTGCAGACACATTAAATGATGCTGGTCGACAACTCATTGAGGAGAATCGTGGAAGTGTAGAAGCTTCCAGTACTGCTGACAAACTTGGTACGTTAAACTGTCGCTGGAGTGAGCTTCTACAGCTAGCTAGTGATAAACAGCGTGAACTGGAGGATGCACTACAAGAAGCCCAAAATTTTGGCGCAGAAACACAGGATTTGCTATCTTGGTTAGCTGAGGTCGATCAGGCGATTGTCGCTTCAAAACCTGTTGGTGGTCTTCCAGAAACGGCCGCAGAACAATTAGAACGCTTTATGGAATCATACAATGACCTTGAACAAAACCGTGCCAAAGTTGAGGCCACTTTACAGCAAGGCCAGGAGTATCAGCGTCGTTCTTTAGGATCAAACTCAGCAGGAGCTACTCTGAGCCAGACTTTACGTACTCTTAAACAACGCTGGGATAGTGTCATTGCTCGCGCAGGTGATAAAAAAATCAAGCTTGAAATTGCGCTTAAGGAAGCTAGTGAATTTCATGAAGCTCTTCAGTCTTTTGTTACCTGGTTAAGTGAAGCTGAAAATTTACTGGCGTCCTTGAAGCCAGTTTCAAGAGTAATGAAAACTATTCTTGCTCAGGTTGATGACCATAAGTCATTTCAAAAAGATATCAGCCTTCATCGTGAAAGCATGTTAAATCTTGATAAGAAGGGTACTCATCTTAAATACTTTAGCCAGAAACAAGATGTCATTCTTATAAAAAACTTACTTGTCAGCGTACAGCATCGATGGGAGCGCGTTGTTTCTAAATCAGCTGAGCGAACACGTGCCCTTGACCATGGTTTCAAAGAGGCACGGGAATTCAATGAATCTTGGTCTACCCTGATTATCTGGCTAAAGGAGACCGAAGCTACCCTTGACAAGGCTTTGACTGAAGGATTAAGGGCTAATGAACCTGATATAATTAGAACTTGGTTACAGTGCCATCGAGATATTCAACGAGAAATTACAGCTAAGCAGCTATTTTATGATACAACTACAAAAGTTGGCCGTGCCCTTAAGGAACGATCTCCTAAAGCAGATGAACCTGTACTTCGTGAGCTTTTAAGCGAGCTTAAGGCTCGATGGACAAGTGTATGTGTCAAAAGTGTTGACCGCCAGCGTAAACTTGAAGAAGCTTTACTGTATTCAGGGCAGTTCAAAGAAGCAGTTCAGGTCTTACTAGACTGGCTAGAAAAATCTGAACAACAATTATTAGTTGTAGGTCCACTTTATGGGGATTTTGATACAGTAACAAATCTATTTGAAAAGCATCATGAATTTGAACGTGACCGTGAGTCACGAGCTCTGCAGTTGGAATCAGTTACAAGTATAGGTCGTGAAATTGAAGGCAAAGCCTGCCAAGAAGATGCTTGTGCAATTAACCAACGACTTTCTCATCTTCAAGCTCTTTGGAAAAGTGTAACGCGGCTTTCTACGGAAAAAACAGCAGAACTGGAAAAAGCATTGGCTGATGCTGAACGTCTAAGTACAGAAGTTCATATACTTCTTGAATGGCTGAATGATGCTGAGATAAGGTTACGTTTTGCTAATCAATTGCCTGAAGATGAACATGGAAGTCGAAATCAACTTTCAGAACATGATAGTTTCCAAAAAGAACTAGAACTGAAAGAAACTGACAAAAATTTAATTCTTGAGTTTGCCACCAAAATTTTAGCTAAAGCACACCCTGATGGAACTACTGCTATCAATCAGTGGATAAGTATTATCCAGTCACGTTGGGAAGAAGTGACAATATGGGCTCATCAGCGTAATCAGCGACTTGAGGAGCATATGCGAGCTATTCAGGTGAGTCCTATAACATTTTAACTAAGTATACATGCAAGTATTTTCAAATGCATCATAAAATTAGGATTTTTTATCACTGAGTTAAAACCTCGAAAATTTTTTGTAAACTTTGTCTGAACAAATGTGTAGTTAGAATAAATCATCATTAGGTAGTGATTTTAACAACTGAACTGATACTTAAGCTTGGTACTTGATCTTAAAAATATAAGTCATATTTTGCCTATAAATTTTTATACTTAATATGATAAATTTGATTAAATGGGCTATATTTGGAGTTAAGCGTTTGTATTATTTATTTTTCTTCATCTTGGATTTTGATGTTATTCTTAGAAAAATTTAACAGTGACCTGTTTATAAGTAATTTTAAAACAAAGTGGACTTATTTTCCCTTATAAATTCACAACTTTAGCAATCGCTGTGTGTAAAATTTTCACATTTGTTGATAAAATGTTTATGTTTATCAATTCTCACTTTCGTACTCTACTAGTAAGACTGACGTAACTATACTGGCAGTTTTTATTTACATTTTGTATCATAAACTGCATACCGTTTTTTCGCCTTTTAATGAATAGTGTCTTGACAAAAATTACTCTTAAACTTTGGTTCAATGCATTTTTTTTTTAAGTTCAGTACTTCATTTTTATTCAATAATTTTGAAATTTTATTAAACATTAATATAATAAAGAAATAAATTATTAATTTTTTTCTCACTTGTTTTTATTTTGTTGTAAAAATAATGGTTGTATTGATATTGATTTGCTACCCTTTGCAAATATCTAATATTACACATCTAATCAGCCACGCCTTGCTGTCTATATAAAAGAGTTTTCGTTACTGTAGCATTGCAAACTTACCTTCATGTGCGCTCGTACAATCCCTTATAGTGGCACCTGTTATAGCCAGGTATACACACTTACTCATAAGAACTTTTTTTTTAAGCATGGATTATTACTACAAACGTTACATTTTTTTGACGCTGTTTAAAATTTATGTACGTTTTTTTATGTAAAAATTACGAACCATTGTTGTTTATCAATGTATTGGGTTTTAGGTAATGCACTTTTTTGTATCAACTTATATATTCTTAANATTACGTGAAGTGTTGTTATCGTTAAGTCACGTTTGCTTACAATTTCTAAAGACAAAAGATTGGTGTCTTGCCTTAAGATAGAGCAAGACAGCTCACTTAAGATTGCATGATTGATATTCCCTTGGTTAGTAGGCTTTCCTTTGTTTTTACGGAGATTCGCAGAACTTGAGAGAGCCGGCACGCGTTTGTTTATGTGAGGGAGAGGCCCGCATCGTGACAAAGGAACCGCGTTTCTTGATAAACCTGCCAGTCACCGCCAAGGGGGATGCCTCGGGGCGAGGAGGGGATGCGCGCCTTGGTTATGGCTTGCGTTCGGCCGAACTGAGTGTGTGCGTCCTCTCACGCTACGGCTGGTGGCGCGCGTCGTAGTAAACGATGTTGATCGGCCATTTCAATTCTCTCTCTCTATGCATGTCACACATGATGCTAGCGCCATTTTCCTT
>NW_019379702.1:913924-973850 GCF_000648655.2 Copidosoma floridanum
GGAAATTAAGAAGAGAGTGAGCAGCAGTAAGTACTAGAAATAGATATTGTTTTGAAGACTCGGTAATTACGTGAAGTGTTGTTATCGTTAAGTCACGTTCGCTTACAATTTCTAAAGACAAAGATTGGTGTCTTGCCTTAAGATAGAGCAAGACAGCTCACTTAAGATTGCATGATTGATACTCCCTTGGTTAGTAGGCCTTCCTTTGTTTTTACGGAGATTCGCAGAACTCGAGAGAGCCGGCACGCGTTTGTTTATGTGAGGGAGAGGCCCGCATCGTGACAAAGGAACCGCGTTTCTTGATAAACCTGCCAGTCACCGCCAAGGGGGATGCCTCGGGGCGAGGAGGGGATGCGCGCCTTGGTTATGGCTTGCGTTCGGCCGAACTGAGTGTGTGCGTCCTCTCACGCTACGGCTGGTGGCGCGCGTCGTAGTAAACGATGTTGATCGGCCATTTCAATTCTCTCTCTCTATGCATGTCACACATAATGCTAGCGCCATTTTCCTACGCATTTGCTTACGCCCGATCTCCGTGTCACTTCCACAAGAAAACAAATAGCCTAACGCGCACGCAAACAAAATATAAAATACTTTTACCTATTTATTCCCTATTAATTTTAGGTCAAAATGCCCTCAATATGCTAAATGATGCATATAAAAAGATTGAAGACGATCTAGGGGAACTAGACGAGGTGGTAGTAACTCGTTATTGGCAGGCACCTAAGAAAGCTCCGACAGTTTTCTCGTTTTTTTTTCTTCTTTTTATTAATGTTATTATTCTTGATCACCTGCTTTATTATTAATAACATTTTGGTTTAATTATATAATGCACAAATATTGGATATCATTGACATTTTGTTGCGATACAAAATGTATTACTGTTGTGTGTCATTGACGTTTTGTACTTTTTACAGCAAAAATGAAGAGAATTTACACTATCAATATCGGAAGTAATTTTGAAAGTAGTATTAGAATAAATTGCATGATTGTTAACAACATTTAGCATTGCACTTTTCAATCAAAATAGGATTTCATAATGCAAGTGATGGTTTATATAACTTTTTTAATACAGAAATGATATGAGTTAATCACGACTTTAGATAAGGAAAGAAGTGGAGACATGACACACATATCTTACTTTTCTATCTTTTATCACTGCAAACCTGTAACCTTTCCTAGTTACGCATCTAGCAAGCATGAATTCAGATGTGTAGTATGCTAAATAAGTAAATCTAATANNNNCTCAATTATATAGTATCATACCGTAGTATTAAGAGACTTTTCAAACAATGATGAACATATAAAATTGTTATTTAATAAATTGATTTTATTAAAAATAAAAAGTTTCTTGCATGATGTACTAATTGCGGTTGGTGAGGAAAATGTATTGTCAACTGACTGGTTCTATAGAAAATCCTATTTAGTTTTCCTACATCAGTTATCCTGATTTTTTTAGATAGCATGAAATTTAGCATAAACTATAAAAGAGTGTTTCAAAGAATTTCACACAGTGTAGAAAAATAATTTTATTTAAGATAAATATTTGACCCTCCTATTAATGTTGCATTAAATACTATCAAAAAAAACCCAGATATGGGCCTAGAGACCTCTGGCAAAAGTGAAACTTTCAACTCGTATGTTATGAAACTTGGTATAACAGAAACTGAGAAAATCATAGTACACCTAATTTTACTGGATCTTTACGAATCCAATATTACAGTATTGAAAATTTGAATATTACTACGTATTTGAGCACCCGCGTGCATAGAATGCACATAATTTAATATACTACTTATGTAATATGTAATTAGCGTATTCTTAGTACTTTCATGTTTTCTATCATATACGTATTAATACATGTACTAATTGTTTGTCATGTAATGCATGGCTATTCCTCGGGCGACTATATTCGTGACATCTGAAACTTACTTTACTTTTGCTCACTATATAAGTGTGTAATGCACTATTCGTGCATTTTACATGATATTATACATGTGCAATCAATTTTTGTTGAAATTTTTGTGCTTGACAAGTAAAAATTTTATTTTGAAGTTGACTATCGTACAAGTAAAACAATTCACTTTATCTAAATGAGATTAAAGAAATCAATAGATGAAGCTATTTTCTGTTGTAAAGTTATAGTTTTTTCATTTAATTTGTTTTCTATTATTATTTACAATTTAATATGAAATTTTGTCCCTGGCTCAGTAATTCCTACTAATCTAAAAATTAATTATAAGAATATAGGTTTTGGTCATATGACAATGATTCTTATTACACATCATAGAGAATAAAAAATAAATAAATTTAGACGTTAGATATGTAGAATTTAGGCTTGCTTTTTAGATATTAGTTATTTTTTTGGGAATTATTCCAATTGTTTGTATGAATCTGTGTAACATATATTTTTGCACATTAATAATTATTTTCTATACGTAAAATTATTTTGGCCTTTCTGGCTTCCTTTTCGAGCTATGACTGTTTTTCTACTTTTAAGAGGTTACATTGGAACAAAAATTTATCAAAAGATTTTTTCAACGTTCCTGTTGTTTTTCAAATATGCTATACCGACGAAAAAAATTTTTTTTACTTGGTTTTTTTGAGATGAAGACGAAAAACGTGAAAATCGAGGTTATGTTAGTACATAGTCTAGTCGCTCTGTATTCGTGATCGTCGGTCATGTAATTTCCCTTTAGAGAACCCATTAAAATCATAAACCTTGGGTCTCTAAAGCTTTTTTTTCGAAATATGACTGTTTTTCCAATTTTGAGAGTTTATGTTGTGACAAAAATTTTTCGAAGATTTTGTAAATGTGCACATCAATTTTTCCAACATGGCACTCAAAAAAATTATCTATTACTTGTTCTTTCAAGATGGTGTCGAAAAAAGAAATAATTTAGATTATGTTTATGCATTGTCTAACACCTCCTCTATATCTGTGTTCCTCAATTATGTAGTTTCTAGAACTTTAGAGAACCCGTAAAAATGGTTATTTGAAGCCAATTTTGCTTCTTTTTTGAGTTACAGCGTTTTTTTTGTTCTTAAAGACTAACTTGTCGTATTAATATTTAATACTGTATACACGTTTATTTAACGCACATACGTACATATGCAACTATAAATAGGAAAAGAAAATGATTTTTACTATGTTTTTTTTTTTTTTTTTTTACTTTGAAAAGATCAAGCAACGTTTCGTGTCAGACATTATTTACCTGATAGAATCTTAGCTGTAACAAAAGCCCAGTTTAGCCTGTATGACAGCCATGTTATGATCCCCACTATGCGACCGTATATACTATTACATATGGGAAATCGTAGGTATAGAGTATACTGTAGTGATAGAGTAGTTATTTATAGGTATAGAGTACGTATTGAGTACACTATAGAGAGAGGCTTTATTATACATATATATATCGAGTAACTGCAGCGCACCATTGAGTGTATATAAGAGGGAAAGAAAGAGAGATAGACCTCTGCGCTGCAGTCAGCACTGGCTGGCACTTAGATAATTCATGTAGATATCTACACGCCAACGTTTGCTTGCTTACTCGCTAGTTTTACGGTTAACTTCCCACATAAGGCGTGCCTAAAGAAGTTTTACTCCAAATTTATACTAAGTAATATGAACTTTTCACTAGTACTTCTTACAAAATACGTTTAATCTGTCATATACTTATGACATAGCAGTGCATATATGTATTTAATACAAATTTGCATAAAGTACCCAATTAAAGTTAATATTATTTAGTTGGATTTGTTTCATACGAAAAATTTAATACTTACAGAAATAGTCAATCTATTTTTTTCCTTGGTGTCATGGAAAAGTAGATCAACGGTGTAAAAATTTTAACAGTTTTATCATGAGAATCGTAATAAGGGAGGCATAGAAGTGTAATGAGGCTCAGTAAGTAGTAATCAGATTAATAAGGGGTAGTAGAAACTTTGCATATGTTTTGGATGCCTTAAGTAACATAAAAAGAAATTTGTTTACCCTTTACGCAGATTTGTTTGAGGGGGCTATTGAAATAGGTTAAGGAGGTATAGTATTAGTCAAGAACTTGTTAAGCGATTCATTCAGATAACTCAATTATATAGTATCTTTCGGAAATTAGTATTGTACTAATAGTAAATAATAATAGGTAGCTGCGATTTCTTTTTTTTTTTTTTTTTTTACTACCGTTTAAAAATTTGAGCTCCTGCAGTTAGTTATCAAAAGTACTTTCCATTAAAATGTTTTAATGTCGAATAAAAGTATAGAAAAAAAAGACACGTGTAAGAAGTATTAAATAGATTCTTATTGAATATGTGTGGTAAATTGCAAAATAATTATTCTGAATAGTACAATTGTAAGATAACATTTTTACTGCCAGAACTGTATCAAAAAACTTCTTAAGACAAATCATTGTCCTTTTACTCGGATAGTAATGTATTATTTTTATCACATACTTTCTGAATTCATCTCATTCAAATAAGTAAGAAACTACAAGAGCTTCGATGGCTTAGTGATTAGCATGCTAGCCTCCTAGCTGGAGATACTCGAAGGGTTGTGGGTTCGAATCCTGTCGAAAGTTATCGAGATATTTTTCTCGGACTTATTCGATGGGATGAGTACTCTGGATAGCGAAAAACCACTTATCCGATTTTTGTAACTAATAGTCGACTTTTCCGGTGATGTCTAGAACTCTAGGAGCTTCCTTTTCGAAGGTAAGTCAACACCTGGCCAGCTCATCGGGTAAAGTCACTGTTGGTTATAAAAAGGTCTGTACAGCGAGTAAGATGCTTTATTAGAAAATATCTTTCTATTAAACTTGATGATAGCTAGGATGTGCTTAAAACAATTGCTGCACCCTATAAATAGTATCCAGTTGGATGGATGACCCAGTCGTCTGAGGGAAGCTTTGCAAAGAGGCCCACACGAAAGACTCGCTCACCGTACGGTTAGGGCAAAAAAGTTGAGAGCAAAAAAGGTCTCTGATATGGCAAACGCTGAATAGAGTCCGAAAAATCAAAATAAGAAATAAAAAACTATTGTCTTCTTATTTTACAAATAGTCTAAGGTTTAAACAGCTCTTCATTATTTATTAAATGAGGTTTCTAGAGACTTTGATTTGAAAAGCATGAGACTAATCCACCCTGGCTAGGTAGCGAGCACTTGCCCCACCCCCTTTTTTTTGTGTTAAAACATATTAATACTATTGTGCTTCTTTCCTGAATTTATATTACCGCATATAATTTATACATTGTTTCACTGTTTTTTTTTAATGCTTTTTTTATATTTCTGTCCCAATACTGTTTCTAATAAATGAAAAAAAGTTGTTATCACATTATTCTGTTTGATGACTATTTTTTAAAATTCTTTAACATTCTTAATAAAATAGATACATACACGTTAATAATTAATAATCTCCGAGAAAAAATTTTTAAAGTTTTTAAATGTGATATGAAACCATATCTTAAAATCTTGATGCAATAAATAAAGTGGATTATAAACTTGAACATTATACCTTTTTTAATTTAAGGTAGGCTCATACTTAGAGTCGAAAAATGACATTTAAAAAAAGTGGTCATTAGATTTATGTTAACAAAACAAAATTTTTCTTTAAACAATTTAAAAATTTTCAATGCTGTGGTCATTGAAAAGATTTGTAAAAACACTATACTAAAATGTTAAGTAATGAACACGTTGTCTTATGAAAATTGTTTCTTAAAGTATAACTCTAGAAGCAAGCAGTGAACCTTTGAGAATTTAATGGATAATTATATTTTTGATACAACTTGAGTCGTGTAGTTTCATTGAAATTTACGATTAGTGACTAGAAACATTTAGAATTACAAAAAAAATATAAAATTTATTATTATCTACCGTAAATTTGCCGTGTCCAAAATATTTTCTTTACTTAATGTATGCTATAAATGCTAAAAAAAATTGATACGAATTAAATGATAAACAAACTTATTTTGACAGAAAACTTACGAACTAAATTTTAAATTAACAATTTTAATTTATGAGTATAATGTCATTCTCTTTGACTTTCACAGATCTAAAAAAAAAAAATTATTTTTTATCTTATAGCAATGTATTATATTAGTAGATTCATATAAACTGTGAAGGTAAGCAGCAGTGGGATGTCTGAGAAGCTCTAAAAATAAGATAGAAGACTGTGTGAAGGGCTTGATCAGAATTTTATTAAACTAAAGTAAGAGAGAAATAAAAAAAAAAATTTTTATGTACAATATCAGAGAATACATGTATTAGTCTTAATTGTTTGGCTTCTCGTGTTTGTTAGCAACATAAATTAGTTATGAAATATAAACACCAAGATCGAAAAGAAGCACTCAACTAAGTTCTTCTAGGTCAACTTCGCAAAAGCTCAGAAGGGTTTTTAATTTATTTTTTTGACTACACCACGTAACTCTTATAATAAAATCCTTGTCAAATAAAATAAAGTCTTACAAATTTAGTAACTAATACAGTTTGAATTTATATTTTTTACAACTTAATAAATAACTTTGCACACATATAGTTTACAGCATTGTTACCTTTCTGAAGAAGAATGTGTAACTGATGTTATTGTATCTTTGTCTATTTTAATAATTCAATTAATTAATGATTTATGTATTCTTTACTATGACTATTTAACTCAATGTTTGTATTAATAACACTGGAAATATGTGACTGTAAATAATAAACAAATGGTTTTATGTATTTAATATCGTTATCTTCAACCTATTTTTTTACTTGTAATACTAAAAATATTATAATTTAAAAAATGTATGTATTGTTAAGAAATTTTAATCCTCATCTAAGATACGTTAAAACGAAATGTGAGTGTCAAAGGTTCGTGTTTTAAATTAATAAACACATGCATTTTAATTTCTCATGTTTTTTATCATATTGAAGTATTAAATTGTGGGTAAGATGACTGTTGGGAAAGTAGTTGGAAACGCAGTCTACGAGCAAATGCTGGTGCCATTATATTTATATACACACATAGTAGTGCCACTATCTGATCTTGATAGAAAATGTAAAAACCGTATGCTACAAAGAGGTTGTGGAGTCAACATGGAGCCCGTATTACGTCCTATCTAATCAGATGTCTAGCCTGTTTGATGAGATCCAACACTCCAATATGATTTTGATGGTATTTCATCTTCTTGTACCATGGATATAGGTATAGAAGTAATAGAATTACATGCGGTGGGCGGTGCTATTAATAGCGGAGCAAATTAGCACAACGTGACCCTATCCACCGCATTGTCCTTCGACCCACTGTATTACTGGCGAGTGTTCCAACTCCGCCAGCAGTAAATGTCATATGTTTGTTGACTGTTGACCACCTGTTGACCAAAAAAAGGCCTTTTTTTCATCTTACGTTGTCTGCTTACTGCTGGCGTTGTTTGCGGAACACTGGCCACAAAACTACACCAACGTCCTCTTATCATACAACGTTGCTAGGTCGCATACAATTTAGTGCTGGTGGCGATGGCGAATAGGACTGATTCTTCCGACAAGAGCGCTCGCCATTACATACCAGGGGGTAAGCGTACATTTTGTATATCTGTATTTACCTGCTGTGCGCGCATTATATGTATATAAAAAAACAGAATACGCGCTTGCCCCCCCTCCCGTGATTACAAGCGCTCCTGGTGAAGTAATAAGCCTCATATACCCTAAGTTAACTGACCTATATTGTGCCTTTATTAAAATTGGAGAACTATACGGAATCACACGAAATCAAACTTATCGACGGAAGGTGGAGGACTGATGGGTTACGAAAAAGAACTGAAAGACTGAACTGAAACTAGACTGACAATGTGCGCACGCACCTATACTGACCCTTGCCTTGGGCTGGGTTATACCAAGTTATACGCAGAGTATTTTTAATTATTTATTATAAAATAAATATAGCGTATTTCGCTATTTGGCATTCCCTAATAGTACGGAGCTTCTAAAAAAGTTTTTGAGACGTTTTTAAAAAAGTTTTAAAGACTTACAAACGTTTTAAAGACTTATAAACATTTTTAGAATGTTTGAAAACCTTGTGTGCTATTAAGGATTTGCATACACCTTCGTCACTGGGAATAAAATTGCAAACGATTGGTTACTGTTCCAACCCTACAGGTAAAAGAAATACTTTGTATAGTCATATTCTTTATTGATTTGAGAATGGTAAGAATTTTATTTTATTCTTATTCATTATCGCTTTTCGATCAATTGACACAGATCAAAGTATTTTTTATCTATTGTTTTGAGCTTAGTAGCGAATACACTTTTTATGTCAGCGTTATTAGGTTATTGACAAAATTACTACTTCTGGTCCCCTATGGAATATATTATTCCATATTTTTCTTATTATTTCAATCATGCTTCCCTCGCAAAAATTCTCAACAAAACACCTTCGCTTGGGTTAAAAGAAGCAAACTCAATTTTTCATCAATATAGCGACACATCTCTCAACACAGTAAAAGTAAAAAATTTTTCATTATTTTATTCTTATTTCTTACTTTCAAGTAAAGAAGAAATCGCACTAATATCGCACTTATATATAAAATGATTATTTCGACTTTTGAGTTCGATATCTCAAAAAGTAGACAAGTAGGAATTTTTTAATTATTTTTTCCATTCTTCTAGCACTAGTATCTATTAAAAATCACACTCAGATCGTGGCGCTTTAGAAATAAAATTTTCTTTTTTTAAAAGAGTAATATTTAAATTGTTTTCTTTTGAAATGAGTAAAAAGCTATAATTACTTGTTTGACAAGAGTAAAAAGCCAGAATTACTGTTTTCAGAACAGAAAACTTAAATTCTCTTTTTTCAAAAGAGTAATTTTCGAATATTACTTTTTTAAAAGAGTGAAAAGCCAGTATGACTGTTTTCAATACAGAAAATTCCAATTCCCTCTGTTCAAAAGCGTGTAATTTTGAATGTTACTCTTGTGAAAAAGGAGTAAGAAGCCAATTACTTTTTTTAAAAGAAGAAACTAAAAATTTTTAATTTATTAAAATTTACACTTTGAAAAAATTAAATACGCTATATTAACAGTAATAAATACGAATTAGAATACAAAAGACGTTTTGAGGTGGAAGCAGAATCTGCCTGCTTGTTTTTGCAGTTGATTGTTTTTTTTTTTTTTTTTAAATCCATATACATCAATTGAGGCTCAAGATGTACGTTAAACTTAATATGCTATGCAATTGTAGAATATAATAGTATTGTGTACAGGAATGCTTAGATGGGTTTCATCATTTTTTGAAAAAATTGATTAGTGAAAGTCAAACAAAATCCATGTAACTTTTTTCTTAAGCCTCCTAGAGAAAAAATATAGAAGAACAATACTGTTTCGAATGCATTTTCACACCAAAAAAATGGTTATCTGAGTGACTTAGATACTTAAAAAAAAAGTTTGACGGTGTTGACCAAAAGCAAGTATTTTGAATCTTGAGACTCCAAACTTTCTTACTTTCATGTACAACATGGTTTATCATTTGTATTTCTCGCTATTGGTCTTATCTATCTTAAAAAAGTATTAATACTGCATTCACCTTATCAGTTAAGATATAAATTGAAATTATACATATGCATACACTTAGGAAACTGAAGGGGTATAATTTTAACCATTCATAATATGTATAATAACAAAGTTTCAATTTTTTTTTGGCAATCAGAAACTATTTTTAGGTTATAGTGTTCTTAATATTAAGTTAACATTTAGTAATATCGAGTGGCGTATGAATTTATGTAGAATAAATGCATATAAAATAAAATAAAATATTTTTGTAATTTCCAACAATTTTTTTTAAAGTCTTCCATCTCCTGTAGCCTGTATCTAATTTTTTATCAATGTTTTTTGTATACACCGTAAATTTTATACATACATTTTCCATTTTCAACAGTACAACTTGTATGCATTACTTTTCTTAAACTGGTGGTTTTTATACAGTATCCCTTTTTTTGTAGCGATTCTGTATTTTTCCTCTATAAATTTTTTATGTTTTAGGAAAAATTGTTTTTAGTTTTTTCTATTCAAACGAATACCTCTGGCTTTTTACTTTTTTCAAAACAAGAAATTTCAGTTTTCTCTCTTCAAAAGAGTAATTCTGGCTTTTTACTCTTTTTAAAATAGTAATTCTGGTTTTTTACTTTTTTCAAAAGAGTAATTCTGGCTTTTTACTACTTTAAAAAGGATGAAATCGAGAAATTACTCTTTGTATCGTCCATTTTTACTCTTTTGGGTTGAAAGTGTATTTTATTCATTTTTGTTATCACTATGCAACGAAAAATTTCCTAATTGATATTTGTTTATTTCTTAAAAAGATACATATTGTTTAGTGGTCAATGAGAGAGATTCCAATTTCTAAAGCGCCACGATCTGAGTGTGATTTTTAATAGATACTAGTGCTAGAAAAATGGGAAAAATAATTTAAAAATTCCTACTTGTCTACTTTTTGAGATATCGAACTCAAAAGTCGAAATAATCATTTTATATATAAGTGCGATATTAGTGCGATTTCTTCTTTACTTGAAAGTAAGAAATAAGAATAAAATAATGAAAAATTTTTTACTTTTACAGTGTTGAGAGATGTGTCGCTATATTGATGAAAAATTGAGTTTGCTTCTTTTAACCCAAGCGAAGGTGTTTTGTTGTGTATTTTTGCGTGGGAAGCATGATTGAAATAATAATAAAAAAAATTTGGAATAATATATTCCATAGGGCACCAGACGTAGTAATTTTGTCAATAACCTAATAACGCTGACATAAAGAGTGTATTCGCTACTAAGCTCATAACAATAGATAAAAAATACTTTGATCTGTGTCAATTGATCGAAAAGCGATAATGAATAACAATAAAATAAAATTCTTACCATTCTCAAATCAATAAAGAATATGACTATATGAAGTTTTTTTTTTACCTCATACTCGTGTTCAGCACCCAAACAACATAAGTATACGAATTTTCTGCCTATTGAATAGATATATGGATGTATTCGGAAGTATATCATTTAACTGTGTTAATTCATCATGTATTTAGCTATCTTTAAGCTAGTACAACGAACAGCTAACAAACATTAATGTTTACTTACAACCTTTCTTTATATTCTGTATACGTATTAAAGTTTTTTTTTGCACCGCCACTAAGTAACGTTTTTATCCACCTAACCAGATAGCTTACAATACATGTCAAATCAATGTTAGAATTATATGAGGATGATAGTAATTGATGTCTGCGTCATAAAGTGACTTTTTGATAGTTTTGCTAATGCTAGCTGTACATAAAATTTCATAATTTTTTGTGAAATAGAGCGAGTTGAACATTAACGTCTGTTGAAAGTTGAAAATACAACATAAATTTAAGACATAGTTGATAATAGTGTGGTAGTTCTTCAAAGCATTACAATTTTCAACAATCGGTGAAATTGTTATTGCACATTCGGCAAAACTTATTAAACATTGTTTAGGGTTCACATCAACAATAAAACTCCACTTGGTTTTTCTTGAACAAAAATTTTTTATTTGTATACTTGTCAATATTTCATCTCATTCTGGAGACCTTTCCAAGACTCACTTTTTTACGCAAAAATCTTACGCACTGTAGACAAACAGTTTTATTTTATGCACAGAGCATTTCATAAATATAGTGCTTGAGGTTCTTGCGTAAAAAAGTGAGAGTCTTGAAAAGGTCTCTCTGATGAGGCGAAGTATTGACAAGTATACAAATAGAAAATTTTTGCTCAAGAAAAACCAAGTGCTGTTTTATTGTTGATGTAAACCCTAAACAATGTTCAAGTTAATTAAAAATGAGCAAGTGGGAGATTCGAGGGAGTTACTCTTTCTAAAATTTATTAAATATTGAGTGTCTTACAACAATTTTTTTAAAAATTAGAAATTTAAGGACATAGTGTTACTACTACATCAAGCCATAATGACATTAACGCTGCTGTGGTGGGGAAAGAACTTGATAGTGCGTTTTACAATCATGTAAGAACTGTTATGATTGTGAATAGCAAGCACTAGGATGTAGTAAAATTTTTGAACTCTGTAGAAAAAGAGTTTCTTAAAAAAATGCCAGAAAGTCTGAATCAGCAGCATGCTAAATGCAGCATGTAAAGACAATCTTAGCAGCAGAATTTGTCTAAGTGAAAAATGATACAGAGACTACTGAAGTTAAGTTAATTACTTTAACATTAAATTAGAATGTAGTTTTCGTACAACAGATTTGCATGAATGGTTCGAAAATAATGTTTAGAAGCCAATTGCTATCGTTATTGATACATTCCAAGAACGAGATTCCGGATTTACACAACACTGTATTTTAAATTTAGTAGTAAATATAATTAAATATCAGGCTATAAATAGTTGTTCCTATATAGAACTACCCAGTTCTATTATTAAAAAAAAAAGCTTGCGTTGATGTTAAGAATTTCAATCACCAATGTTTTAAATGGGCTATTTGTTGGCACTACATCTTGCAAGTTATAATGCGTATCGAGTCTTGAATTACAAAAAATATGAAAATCATGACGATTTTACAACATTCCCAGTGCAACCTAAGCAAGTATTAAAATTAGAAAAACAAAATGATATTTTGGTTGATGTTTACTTTTTAGAGAAAAGAAAAAATACTTTTAAAACTTTTTCTCTTTATTTGACAGTTGAAATAAAGCCTAAACGTGTGAATTAGTTAGTTATAGAAAATCAGTGTATAGAAATGGATAATAAGGAAAAAGCAAATGAAAAACAAAAAAATTTAACAATGACGATTATCATGATTTCAATTATGAAATGGTAGGAGAGCTAGAAGAAGATGAGATTATCGAAGGGATTATAGAAGAGGCGTACGAAGAAAAGGATGCTAAGTCAAAGGAAAGCTTAGAGAGCAGAGTTAGTTTGTATAGATAATGATGAATACCATTGCCATTATGTGTAGGTTAAAGACATATCTCGGTTTGTAAGAAGCTTTCTTACTTAAAGTTAACGTAAAAGACACATTTGCGATTATTTCACAACTAATAAAAACTTATAATACACACAGTGGAATACTTTAAGGCCAATATATGTAAAGTTAGCTTGCCAAAATGCGGTAAAATATGTTGAAATTTAAAAATCATAAGAATGAAAATCAAGTGCCATTTATTGCATATTCAGATTTTGAGTGTTTATTGAAACCTGTACACAATAGTAACCGAGCAATACAACACCATGAAGCATTAGGTGTTGGATACGACGTAAAGTGCAGTTTGAACGACACTTAATTACGATACGTTTCCTATAGAAAAAAAACTGAGAGCTGTAAAAATCTAGTTATATGGTTTATTAAAAAAATGCAAAATCTTGACAAAAATTTGAAAAATATGTATAATAATTTAGTACCTATAAGTTTATTAACTATGGAAGAGAGGTTCAATTTTCCAACGCTGACAAATATTATATATGCAGGAAGTATATTAAAAATGATTATTGCCATTTTACTGAAAAGTAAATATTTCTGTAAGACTTCTTTAATGCATATTATTTTCTCCTTGAACTTAATTATAAATTTTTTTTCAATTTTAGACATCAAGGCTCTGCACATAATGAATGTAATTTTAAACACCAAGACCCATAGTTTTCCACAACCTAAGTAACTATGATGTGCATTTAGTTATACAAGAAGTCGTTTCTTATTTTCATGAAAGAGTAGAAGTCATACTTCAGACGAAAGAAAATTAAATGTCTTTCTCAAAATATATTGCGGGAACGAGGATCAACTTACGTTTTATTGACTCTTGTCGATTTTTACCTTCATCGCTCGACAAGTTTGCATCCTATTTAGAACAGCATAAAATTTGATGTGGCTGAAAAAACTCATGTGATACTACCTGGTGTAGTTTTTACAAGGGATTTTAAACATGTGGATGGAAAGATGGACTCACACGTTTTGGATTCTTCTGAGGGTGTTTTTCTTTATGGCTTCCAACGATTTGGTGGTTTAAGAGGACGCATCTAGAGTTCTAACGTTGGACACAATAGTTACAAAGTTAAACGAACGGTGACCCTTTTTATTAATTTCCTACTTTTTACTGTCGATTGCAAAGAAATACAGATTATTAGTCTCAGAAATAAAATATACGGCATTCTCGTTAAAAATCAAGAATTAATAGCAAGAGAAAAGGGTGTAAAGGCCAATTTTGTTAAAGCTAGCATTAAAAATGATGATTACATTGATTACCTACTCGATCAAAACATAAATATAAATCGAAAGTAAACTCATACTAGATCTCAGCTGTATAAGATTTATACTGAAAAACAAAAAAAAGTATATCGGCGAGATGAAATAATGGATAAAGAAAGAGCTCAGAAAGTTAGAGATAACGTGACAAGTCCAAGAAATGATAGTCTTGCTGATATATCACCAAAAAACCATAAAGTAGCAAATGGAGATCTAAGATTTACAACAGATAATTTTTTAATCTTCTCAGCATCTTTGAGATTTTTTCATAGTACATTCCCAACTTCTGTATAAATAAAATTACCAGATTTTCAATCTAATCTATAATAGTAAAGCTCGACCCATAAATTTTAATGTTTATACTTTTGACTCAATTAACGTCAAGCAAACGGTGGTTTAAAAACAAACAAATGTGGTTCAAAGCTTAGGTGGTTCCAGTTAACGTAAGAATTGCCAATTCTTTCATCACACAATCATTGACAGGCTTTTTAAAACCTTGCATCTCCACTACATACTCCATCATAGCATAGAATATACTGACTTACATGACTAATGCTGTTTTATTTCTTATGAGCGAGCTTATACAAGTTTTTTTACATCCCTACTTACGGGATTATAGAGATCAAGAAGATTGAAATATTATAGAGATCAAGAAGATTGAAATATTAAAAAAAAGGTGTCTCAAAAAGTTCAATTTTGAAGTTAATTACATAGTTTATTATCTAGAGTTTATTTATTAGCCAATATTAGCAACTACATGTCCTCAATATAACGGTGCTTATAAATCCATGTGCGCCACCCACGAAGTCAAACGAATGCAAGAATTGTATTTTGCTATGAAGTGAGAAGATTTTGCTGATTCTGAAGATATTGTATAGTAATAACTTAATAATACTGTATTTTTTTTTTTTTTAATCATCACTATGAATAAATGTGTTGAGTTTATATTATTGTTATAACTTATTTAACCTTTTCTTAAAACGAGCATAAGATTAAAATATAAAGAACCAATCATTAACTTTTATATAACATAAACATACACTAGCACAGAGTGGGACATATATAAATGAATTTTAGCGCAGAGTTCTGCTTAGTTAATCACGCAGTATGAAACCTGACGGATACGTGCTTATGTCATAGTTAGTACGACGTTTTTAAGCTACAAAATAAGAAATGGATTTATTCACGGATTATGTTACAGATTTGAAAGGTTTTCTTGACGCTTCTCAATAGTTTTTACCAAAAGAAGTGGCTGTTGTGTCTCTTATGACGCCAGCTATCCGTTATTGGATTGTCTTGCCCCCGTGCAATGTCTCTACCTTACCTATGAATATGTGCCGAAACAACGATCATCAGTTAAAGAAAGTGCATGGACTTCGCTGCTTCGAGGGTGACTGTTTCATTAGAAAATTACAACAGCACTTGTACGCTGTAGCAAAAAATGCTGACCGAATTCACATTCGAAAGGATAACACAGCCGCGTATTTGGAATCTATCATAGAATATTCTGTAAACTAAAATTCAGCAGTAATGATGCTATTACGTCACATTCTTAGTATGGGATATTTAACAAAGGCGGTAATATGTAGTAGCATTGAACTAGACACGGAATGTTTGATAGATGCGCTTAATAGTGATAAGATAATTTTAAAAATGCTTTCCAGTTGGGATATCGTTAATGGATCTAATACTACTGATACTGATAGTGACTCTGAAACTTATTATAATGTTGATGCCAAAAATGACTGTGTGTTGGCAAAGAAAAAAAAAGAACGTATGAATAGTGAGATAAAAAAAATATCTTGCAATTTGTGCTTTCTCATAAGCTAATGAAAATTTTCGTATAGCTACAGTTGGCCTGTGACGATTAAGTAGTCAACATAAAAAAAAGTGGATTCATACAATAGCAAATCAAAATATTCGAGTCTTATTGAGGAGGAGGATAAAAATAGTTGAAAACCTTTTCTACAAAAGCACGTTGAAGCATCTCAACCAAAAGTGGAAGGAAATTATTGCTCTGAAAATATTTGCTCTCATCGAAACAAAAAAAATATAATGAAAAAAAAATAAAAAATTGGTCCTTGCTAAGACAATATGAAAATTTTCTGTATTTTTTGAAGCTATAAATACACATATCAAATTTAAATTTTTTGTTATCATAAAAATTTATTTGCAGATTTTTCATTTACACGTTCTCCTAACAATCTCAAACCCTTTATTATTAGCTTGCTCTATTTATTGGATAGGTACTGTATGTAAAATTAGTGAGCCATAAATAACGCGTATTATTTAAAAAAAATATTTACATTTTTTTGGTTAATAAATATATTATCACAGGTGAAAA
This sequence comes from Copidosoma floridanum, assembly GCF_000648655.2. The sequence goes on from NW_019379702.1 coordinate 930,478, forward strand.
ATGTTTTTGCGTTAACTATTTAAATTTAATTATTAAGTTACGAGAAATAATTACCAACAGTTTTGTAACATTGTTATGTTTTCATCACTTGAGAAAAATTGTCAATTCTTCATATACACATAAGATAAACGCATAAGTTTCCATCGCTTTAAAAAAAAATATTTATGTTCTTCTGATACAATCCGTTGTTAAATTCTGTAAGAAAGAAATTTATTAGGATAAAAGCTGTACAGTATAAAAGTTGTACAAAATAAAGGTTGTATAGAGTTTTTTATTCAAAATTTTACCTGCTGTTATCGATGACGTCACTTGTTTAATTAATAAAATTCTCTCCTATTGTTTGCTGTAACTCTTGTACATTTATTACTGTCGAATGTGCATATCCGTCTTCTGTGAATTACACCAACATATGCACTGGTGCTTTTACAGATTGTAAAGTATTGTAACTATGCGATTGGTAGGTGCCAGTCAAAATAGTTGGATACTCTCGTTCCAACTCACTAATTTTGGACGTGTGGATACAATAGTAACTGTTATAATTTTGTCAAACTAATACCTTGGCTACTGCATCAGGTATAGTTTTGTCGAAGGGAAATTTTCTCCTTCGTCGAAAATTAAAAATTTGTAATAAGTTCTCATCGATTACAATGATGGGCTCAAGATCGTTTTCTTGAGTTTGAGGCTCCACTAATTCCTTGAGTGGAAGCATTTCGTCAACTGAAAATCTTTCTTTAAGATTCAATCGAATTAATTTTTTTTTATTCTTAGCACATGTTAGATATTTTATAAGCTTTAAGACTTTCAAACTATTCGTAAATACACTTCAACAAGCAAAACAAGCCAAAGTCATCTGAGAAGTGGTCTTATTTAAATAATTATACCTTGCATCCCTAGGGTCTAACTTGTGATAACACAGTACTCTACTATAACGGTTATAAGGCTGTGCAGAAAAGTGCATGATTTAACCAAATGCTTACTTGTTCTATTTCATTGATAGCTACGTACATGATCATGTGGATTAGCGCGAGCACGTATACATAGGCATACATATGTGTACATTTTGATGCGTACAGGTAAGTGGTCAAAGGAGGCTTTCTCACGGCACAAGCGATCACCCCCCCTCCATGTGGAGTGGTGACAGTCACCAACTTGGAGGAGGAGCCCCATACGCTTGTGATACATCTTCCTAGGGGGAAGGGAGAGTCGAGCCAGAACCCTCCCAGTGTATTTACTGATCTAAATGTGTCAAAGAAAATTAAGTATAGATTGCTTATAATTAAATAGGTTGACAAATCATGCAGGAATCATTTTCTTTTTGAAAAACGATTGACGTAATAAGGCTAAGGTCCAAGGCTCCAAAGTGATTGACTGGGTGCAAAGTGTGCCTAAAATAACACTTTGCGCTCTCTGTAAGAAACACACTATGCGCGACTCAGGCACCAACATGCATACAACAACATGCACACACATAAAGCTAACAACACTGCGTCAAGTTCGAATTTTGATAGTAGATTTTTGTCCCTTATCTCTGTGTGTGTTGTGTCTCCTATGGGATTAATTCACTGGCGGCTTACTTTAGGGTTGGAAGATTTCAGATAGTCTAGATGGAGTATTGAAAATAAATATATCACTTTTACGTATCTCCTATTAACGATATTAAAAGGCTTTTCTTGTCAGGATTCTCTTGGAAGTTGTAGTTTAACACTTAAAAGCCCTGATAGTTGTGAATATCAAGGTTAAAGTAATGTTACAAAATTTTAATCAAATTTTGAAACTCGGGGAGCTGAATTTAGACGTTCATGATAGCACGGTGCAGTTCGTTGTCTGCCCAAACTTGCATGTACCACGTCTGTACTATTTAATTTTTAAGTGCATTCGTTGTATTTCTTTAAGCTTAAAATATTTTACTAAAATGTGACAACGTAGTAGACTTAGTTTTTCAAAAATATTATTAAGTTCGTCATCATATTATTTTTTGGTTTTTATTTAACACCTTCGAAAACTTAAGTTTTGGTACGTTACGATTTTTGATTTATGATAAGACTTCCCCAGATATGACAGTTGGTCAGAATACAAAGAGTACATCTGTTAAAGCAGCACATTTGTTTGTTTAAAGGGCTATCTTTATGCGCCGATTCATTGATTGTAGATTGTCAAAAGTTAAGTTTTTTAGGATTACATTCTAAATATACACTTTTAAATATTTTGTCCTAAGGCTTCATTTACTTTTACAGTAAGCTTTTTTTTCTAAATATGTAGACTCCACGTTATCGTGTAAAGTTTTATCATTTGGTATGTAAATAGCTTGACAAACGGCATTCTACTGCTAGATTCGTGCTACATCTACATAGATGAAATTTTGTCTGATGTAGTGTCTTATTTGCTTATCAAGTCTAATTTTTACTGTATATCCTTGTAAAGTCTTGTATTTACTGAGAACAGTTTGATAGTAAAAAGTGGAAAGTATTCTTCGTAGAGTATTATTATAATACATTAGTTTATTTTTTTCAGCGTTACTTAGTAAGTAGTAAGGGAAAGCTCTTTCCAGACAGTTTCATAGATATATATCATACGGCTGGCGCCAAAGGCGTGGCCTGGGGTCTGTTTTTCGCAGACGTCACGTGACTGGAGAGATGAGGGATTCGAACCAATAACCCAATAACCCTAAGAATTTGTAAATAATGGTGCCGGGTTTCGCGTGTGATTTGAACATAATTACTGACATTGCCTGGCCGGTAACAACAATTTTTTTTCAGACATCACGTGACCCGGTAACCCAATAAACCAATAAGCAGTGTGCAGAAAAAGTTGCGAGGTATTTCGCGTGGTTTAAATATTGCTTGGATGGTAACAACAGTTTTTTTCTCTCTAGTAGAGGGAAATTTTTATGATTATCGACATTGCTTGGTCGGTTATTTTACTTTTTCTAGCGGGGCGAAAATTAAAGGGTACCCCAATTATCAGCTGTACCTGTGAAAATTAATAAATTTGAAAGTGTGAAAAACTGATTGCTTAGTATAGGAAAGGTTACTAAAAAAAAAACAATTTTTAATTTATTTAATACATATATTGTTAAAAAACACACTTTGAGCTTACACTACTAGAGTAAAGGAAGCAGAAAATAAAAGTTTAATTTTTAAATTTGTATGCATTTAGAGCAAACAGTTTATTACTTATAAGACTTTAGGTTCATAAAAGGTGGATCAACCACGAAGCTAAAACGTAAGTGAAGGAGGAAAGTTGAGGAGTCGTATTACTTACGCTACCTAACAATATTCATAAGTTTGGAAGTTATGTAAAAATTTAGAAAATAGTTTGCAAAACATAATTGTGATTCAACCATATCGTACAACAAACAATATTTTGAAATGCAGCATCAAACAGAATGTTTCAATATGCTACAACATTGTCAATTCTATTTAGTTTCAAATTTATGTTATTTAAAAGTATTTCTAAACAGAACGTAGTTAACTCTATAAATACCATGTCAAAATTTTGCTTTAAAAAGCAATTATCAATCGCAGAATAAAAATTCCCTTTAACGTTTTTTCGTGGAGTTGAGTAATGTTCTTTAATCAGTTTTTCCCAATTTGATACCCTGATTTTATTCACAATAGTGATACTTTCTAATAAAACAGTTAACTCATTCACTATAAATTCCTTGTAATTATTAACTAACATGGCTGCACACTTGATGTGGCGTAGTCTTTCATCAACACATATATAGCTTGAGTAAGTCCTAAAAAGAAACAGTGATGCAAGACAATGGTTGAACCGTACGTTTTCTTTTTTTTCTTATTTCCATCTTGTTCGTCGATAATCATTTGTAAAGGCAAAATAATCTCTTATTTCGCTCCATACATGTCCATTTATAATTAGAAGTCCTGTAAACTGACACATAGAAAGCTGCAACAAAGACTTGAAACACTGATGATTTACATTATAGTGAAGTCCCACGGCAATTTTCTTCATAGCCGTCTTGTTGAGTGGATACAAACGCAGCAATACCTTTGCAGTAGATATTATACCACTTTTACTGTTTTTTCGATTTTCCATAGAACTAATAAGATCTGATAGATGTTTCGAGGTATTATGCGATAAAAAACGCGTTCGTCTTGATTCAACACAGGTTATTTTTTTACAGATTGGTACGACACAGTTAATTTAAATTATAAATCACTTTACCGACAAAATTTGTGAAGACTGCGAAAATTATTTATATCAATCGTTATCTAAGTTGTAGGAAAGACCAACGGGTCTATAGAAAAGTGAAACCCTTGAGTTTAAAAACTTGTATAGCTGTTGCACTCTGTCCTTTCAGAATTTTTATATCCGGTGCACTCTCCCACTCAAATTTTTTGGCAATACTTAATTTATAACGAGAGATAGTATACCCTTCATTTTATTATAAAAATTGCTGTAAAAAAAATTGTTAAACATGCTCAAGCCTGAAAGGATCTTTCATTTAGTCACCGGAAAAATATCTGCAAACGGCTGTAGAGAAAAGTAAGTGACGATAGCAGATGTGTGCAATTGTCTATCAGCTGCAATAATTTTGATCTTTTTCGAAATATTAAGAAGAGTAAGTAACCACGGCAGAAGTGAGCAGTTACCCCTTAGGTGCAATAAATTAATACCATACTGTAACTGTAGAATTTTCCAGACTATGACTAAATTAAGCCTGTCTGACTGTGTGTATCTTTTCCGTGTATCATACATTGGCCAAAATTTTCGCAAAAAAAAGGGGGAAAGTATAAAATTAGGTAGGAATAAGAAGATAACGTAAAAAAATCAGTCCTTTTCTGACACTCTCGGCCTGATCATATCTTTTTGCTGATACGCTGCTACAACTTAAGGTGTTACATTTCGTTCAAAGTCTTTCACATTTTTAATTTACTTTAAAGTTTCATCAGTGTATTTTTTTTCTTTGATTATACTTGATTACATTCTGTAACAGTGTATCTCTACAGTGTATTATAACATTTTTGCTAGCTACATCGTTTTTTTCTACTTACTATTTTCACGAATAAAAAAAAAAAAAAAGACAAACAGTATCATCTGTGATCTATGGCTATCGTATTGGAAGATGTGCGTTAAGTGTACACTGACAGGTACTTTAGTGACGTGCTACCTGCGTACTCTGTTGACGAATTAATGGGAGTATTACAGAAAGTTTTTACTGTGACATCCCATGTCATATACTTCATATTTATTACTTCAAAAACAAAGTTTCTTTTTGAATTATAAAAAATAAAAGCTCAGCGATCTCGAACCATCGAGCAGTATACCTGCTTCCGTAATGGCGTGACATATAACTTACTTCTTTTGAAACAAGCTACCGTCGCAAAACTCGAACTACGCGTGCAACCTCAAACAATCTTATAAAACGCTCATCTTACAAAATCAATTCGCACAAGTACACCAAAAAATGTGATTAATCAACAACTTCAACATTCTTTACTGCAGATGTACAAAAAAATATCATACACGATTTCGACAGCAACTTGTACTTAATGTAAAATCTGAAAGATCAGCAGTTTTAACCATTAATTACTGTCAAATTATTGCACCACTACTGTGCTCGTGTCAGTCGAGGGTCATAAGGTTAAGCTCTGATTGGTCGTTCTGATCTCCAACTTGACGCATCCTCCTTAAGCGCAAGAGTATAAAAACTCCTTGCACATAACAATATTCGCCTTTTCTCTTTTATCAAAAACTCCAAAGTAACTATAAAGCTTGGAGAGTGAGTTCTGGTGCGTCTTTTCAGCGGATGTAAGATTTGGTTCGGTGGTTAAGCTACATGTTTGAAGCGTACATTTCAAGCAAATGTAAGACTTAGTTCGGTGACTAAACTCTGTGAGAAAAGCTCGAGCAAACCAGGTTACTGTAAACTCGCCTAAAAAGTGAATCAAGGAGGAACCAGAAAGAAAGGACCGTCGACTTGGGTTCTGACGTTAAAAGCAGAAGCCTAGTTGTTGCCATCACCACGAGTGCTCTCGTGTAAGATTAAGAACATCACTGCGGTCAACCTTGTAAGATCTTGCGATGGTTGGCCCGCAAGCAGCGGCTAACCAACGATCATAGACAGTTGAGTTAAGGAAACTATAAATTGTTTAACATTGTAAATGCAAATCTGAAACTTTATTATGCATACTATTTGTAAAATTAACTATTTCTGGCTTTTCTAAATTTATTAAATCATTAGATTTGATTTAGCTTGGTTGTTTATTGAATTAATTTTCTAAATTTAAAAACATTCCAATTACTGAATCATATGAAACATTTCAAGATCTAATGATTCTAATCGATTGGCACATTATTCTGACGTTAATGAATAAGTTAAATATCGAGGAAAAATAAAGTAGACACTGTATAACAAAGACTTTCATAAGGACTTCAGATAAGAAGACGAATAATATACGCTACTACCGTATGACATAAGACATTAACTTTTACAGTAAGTCAACGCTAGCTTAGCGTACATCACTCCATTCATAACGCTCGGTGAAACCTAATACCACGACGCCAAGTCAATGATTTCAAAAAATAGTATACTGTAAGTAAAAGCAAATAAGGCCTTCGGGCTGATGGCTGATTTCTGACGAACAAAAATAAAATTTATTTGTTCGTAGAACGAATCTATGAGTTCCACCCTTTATTTATAGATGTTCAGACGTAACATTACCATTCACCTGGTAGGGGTGCACACGGTTGCGTTGTACCTTCTTTTTCTAATTCGTAGTCCTATTGTCACCCAAAAGGTGGTAAAGTGTTGACCATCTAACGCTAGGAAAATATGGGATATTAAAAGAAATGTGCGAGACGTACGATAAAATTGGCAAGTAATATATTGTAGTTTAAAAAATTTTTTTTTTATACTTTTTTTTGCACGATAGGTGAAAATTAAATGGCATACTTTTTTAGTTGCCAACAAATGTTTTGAAGATACCGAAAATTTTCCAAACGTTGACAGTACACTTAAGAGGAAGCAGAAGGACCCTTTGGATGATGAAATACCTGGGCCGTGAGCTTTCTTACAAGAAAAAAAATATCTCCAGGTAAATTAGAATCTTTACGTACATGTTCTTATTTTTCTATTATTTATTCTAGCTTTCAAATAATTTTTATATTAAAGTATTGCGTAGAAATCCTGTCTGACTGCTCGCTGGAAGAGGTGTCTGAACTGACGTGGGACAAAACGGGTTTTTTTTCAGGAAATAAAATATCTCTAAGACGAATTAACCAATCTTGATATTTTTTTTTTTATCTACCAGCTTATTCTACACAAATATAGGAAAAGTGGTCCAGATTTTAAACTTTTCCTTTAAGAGGGTGAAAACAACCCTTAAAGTTGACAAAATACCAAAAAAATTGTTTAAAATTAACATTTTTTACTATAATTGTTATAAATCGCCAGGAATTTATTAAAGAGACAATAAATGTTAAACAGAATACACAATGGGTAGTGTGAGTATATTGTAGTGTGTTAAAACAATTCTTAAAATTAATGAAATAAAAAAAAATTATCCAAAATTGACATTTTTACTATAATTGTTATAAATCTCCCAAAATTCATTAAAGAGAAAAAAGTGTGTTACGGGACACACAATGAATAGTGTAAGTATGTTATAGGGGGTTAAAACAACCCTTAGAATTGATAAAATTTGGAATATTTTATTTAAAATTGACGTTTTTAACTATAATCGTTGAAAATCTATAGAAGCTTATAGAAGTGACTAAAAGTGTATTACGGTACACGAAATGGATAGTGCAGGTATGTTGTAAGGAGTTAAAAGTATCCTTGGAGTTGAGAAAATACGAAATATTTTATTTAAAAATTGCGTTTTTTACTGTAATCGTTAAAAATCTATGGAAATTTTTTAAAAAAATTGGAAGTGCGTCACAGAACACACAATGCATAATGTACGTACAAAGTTAGGGGTTTTAACAATCCTTGAACGGGCTAAAATTAAGGGAAATGTATGAAAAATTAAGTATTTTACTAAGTGAACTAAGTGTATGTTCGTTTGAATCATGTACGCTCGTTTACAGTAAAAATGACGTAAGGGGGTAGAAAAAATCCTTTAAAAATATTTGAATATGAAATTAGAATAATAATTTGCAATTTTTAAGTACAGCTTTCATTGACAAATATCAAAAATATAATTCGAAAAGTTTCGTTTGGTTATTTATGTGAAGTCAACGTCAATATTTTTAAATTACGTTTAGAGTATTTAAAATATGATGACGGGGTAAAAACAATCCCTTACATTAATAAAAAGGAGAACAGTTTTTTCTTATTCAAATGTTATTTCTATGATTCTGAAGAATCGGAAGCAAAAATTTATATATTGGTCTAAGTTAGCCATATATCTATATTACTACATAATGAGCAGAATTTATCATAAAACAAAGACATAAGTAAAGATAATAACCATTGACGGTATTAAAAGGAAAGAATTTCGAATCAATATTTAAGTGTATTGTTTTAATCACTAGGAATTACTATTTTTACGAAAAAAGTAGATATTATATTTTTGTACACAGAATATTTATTCAGTACATCCAAGCAGATGTAACCCATACAGGAAAAATCAAAAACAAAAAAATTAAAAAGATACATTTGTAAATAACCATCTGTTTTACTAATGCTTTAACTGCATATATAATAATAAAAAACGTTGAACAGCCATTAAATATATCAAAAACTTAAAAGTTAATAATTCATCAATTTTCGTTTTTTGTATACGTACCAACTACACTGGAAAATGGTCTGGAAATTAATATTTCAAGTAGTTTTTTTTCTAATTTGACAAAAAGTAAATAAGGTCTCATTTTTCTAAATAGTTTAAGAGTTGTTAAAGTTATAACTGTGATGAAAGTCAGAAAAATAAATGATTTTCTTAGAAAGTTTTCATGATTCAAACTTCTTTGGTGTTAATTTCTTTTTATAAATAGATAAGCCAAATAAGTGATACTAATGAAGAATTAGCTCCTTAAGTTTTAAAATTATAAGATAATACGTGAAGAGTTGTTGCAACACTTTGGCTCGTCACAACAAACCTCCACCACCTACGCTTTCCATGATGAGCAAAGACAAGGTATACGGGGTGGGAGACATGACCCCACCACGTTTAGTTCCCCCTCCCAACTTTAAGCGTGGAGAGAGGGCTCCCCCACTTGTGAGTTACTAGAGAGGTTACAAATTCTCTCTCTCGTTTAGAATAGGTATTCTTTTTATACTATTAATAGGTTTCTTCAATACGAAGGGTCCAAAACATTTTTTAATTTTTTTCATGACATAAAATGTGTTTTATAAGGATGTGGTATGAATTTTAGGTAAGTAACAACAAAGGTACATACTTTTATTAATTTATTTTAGAATTCAAAGCCTTTACACGTGCAATTGTATGATATGATGCAATATTGTATATAAAATTGTATACACATTCTTTTGTTAAATATTCGCATATCGTCATATCTGTAAACACGACTTTTCCAAACACACTCTCTAAATCTGAATCATTTATATCTTTTACAATTTTCATTACAATATCGGATCTATAATAATCGATTTACGCTTCATACATATTACTGCTTTTTTCTGAAATATAATCTACAAATTTCTGGACAACAGTAGGCATCAAGTCCGACAAATCACTCAATACACGTAAATTATAATCAATACATTTGACAACAAATGTGCTTGAATGATCAAAGGTCACCTTTTTTAGAACTAAACTATGACGATATTGCTTCGCGACACTACCACTCTCACCTTATTTTCGTCCTTCTTCGAGCTCAATAGCCTTGTCGTTACAACTTACAGTAAACTTTAAGGACCAGTTGGAGCCATAAATTTTGATGTCCTGCAAGTTGCTGTCGTCCGTGATAAAATACTTCTTAATGTCTATAAACGCCAATTTGAATTCGTTCCAATCCGAAATTTTGAAATGAATCTCTTCGAAATCTGTGTCTAATAGACGAACTTCAGGTTCCCAATCGTTGTCAAGTAATTTCTCATATTCCAGACTAACTATGACTTTTTTGCCAAATGATTTATTTAGCCCATAAAGCTTGCAAAAAATCTGCGGATGTGACTGTTAATACTGCTTTGCGCTTGAGAGATTGATTGCCACCGACGCTCCAACCCTCTTTTTCTGGAACTCCATTTTTCTGTTTAATTGTATTGACGATATGACAAGCGGGCAGAGACTAACGACTAATCCGACTTTTTTATACTCCTTGTAGCTCGAAAGAGACAGTGTGAAGAACGTTTGGAGGTGGTAAGTCACGTTTCAGCATAAAAAATTGAGTTGACAGCACAATTAGGATAACGTTAATTAAAACAAGTATGATCGTGTATCGCACGTGGATGAAAAAACGCTGCGTATGAAATTTTTTACATACTATAAACATTTAGTGGTAGGATCGCAAAACGCTGACATTGTTTATTTTTGGAATTCATAATAATGTAACATTAGTATCTGTAACTAGATTTTCAAAAATGAGCAAACTACAAGTATATTCATGGATTAACTTATATCAAAGACATTTTATTGCAACTTTTTTTGTAAACATTTTACCAGACAACCGCTTTTGCCCGACACCGAGCGTCTCAAATTTTTTTTGCTACTTCTCAATGACATAAAACGTCTGGCAATTTCGTCACTCTTTTTTGAATCAGCGAAAAAATTGTCGAGAAATTTTTGAAAACCTAAACCGTTGCTCATGTAAAACAAAAACATCAAACTAAACTGACCACATACGTTCGAAGATATGCTTCGTAACTGTTTGATATTCCAACGCAGTTTCTTACAATTTTCACGAAATCGATAAATGTGCTGCGTTACATAAGGTTGAATACCATAGCTATCAAAACATTAACCATTGGAATGTGCATAAACGTATATAGCAACCCAATGCATACTTGGTTTTGTATGATCGTCAGTGTTAATGACGAGTGCTGTCGGTTTTGTCCACACCCGTGGGATCTGATCGGCTAGGAACACACCAGTGGTATGCGTTGTGATTTGCGACAGGATCTGCAGTATCTTTAGGCTGTCCATTACGTTCGCAGAGCCAAGATATCACTTTATGAGCGTCATTTAAGGCACGCCGATATTTTTGATGATTTGATTTTAATACGTGATGCATACAGTAGTCTACCGATGGTAAACCTTTTAAAGGTGGACGGTTAATATCGTATTCTAAATTCATTACTTGACAAAGAGCTACTTTATAAAAATTGTACCACTTTTCGCAACCTTTGACGTGAATTTTTCTTGCACTTCTTCCAATATCATTCAAAATTAAAAAATTGCTTTTAAAGCTACTTCACCCTCAAAGAAATCAAGTCCATGATGATGTCGGGACAACCAAATATTTTGTCGTTGCGCCTCCTTACTTAATTTTTGCAAACGACAAGGAGGTATTACTACCCAATGTGCGGAAAAGTCATTGTTTAAAGCAATGATAGCAACTTCTTTTGGTACCGTTACGTCTTTTCTTACCTTGAAATACTGAATGTCGACTACGACCTCCATTGCGATTTATGGATGATTTAGCGTACCAGCAGCAACTAATCCAAGAGACGTTTGACGTGTCCGAGTAGTGAGTGTAAGTATAATGTATGTAGTTAGTGGTGCCATCTAACCGCTAAAGTCGACAATGATTTGACGTGACACATCGATTTGGAGAACATTCTCGTACTCGGCATACACTATGCAATTAACAGTCGAAGTTAGAGCGTCGGCAAAGCAAACGTCCAATCTAACACTGCCGTGTTTAATTGGGTTTCAATAGAAACATTTGTTGGCCGATAAATCCGGTGTTAAATCGAAAGCAAAGAGACAGTAACCGTTAGGATAAGATTCGCGATCAACGTGATTTTCTTCATTGAGAAAGTGAATGCCCGTGCCCGGAAATAAGGTATGATAAGCATCTACGTATAAGCTATTCGTTTTAAAGTCTGGCTGTAATGGCTTGGAAGGAACTCGAACACCGTCAATGTACAAACAAATAAAATTTATATTGAAAATATGAAAATTAAACGGATTCATAGTAGAATCGCCATTATAAGCTTGATTTTTAAGGAAACCGACGATTATCCACTTAGGTAACTAACCCAAAGTAACATTTTCTAAAGTTTCGCCAGGAATACTACTATGCATCGTCACATCTTTCACTTCGACACGCGTGAGCGGATATTTTGCTGTACTCTTTGACAGAGCTTTGGTATAGGCTAAAAAAAAAGATGGGCTTATTTTAACACGTCTCACTAAAAGATTTGCTTCTTCAATACGAACGGAAACCAAGTTTGAAGTGTCTATGAGACAAAATGCTTCGCGATATCTTACTTATCGCATTCTCACCTCGACGCCATTGATGAGTAATTTTTCCTGATTGCATACATCGCAATGAAGATGACCAGTCATATCAATCGATTTCTTTTCTGGTAGAAGTGTACGTTGCGTAACGAGGCCAGCATTGGCATCCAACACATCGTCCATCTTTGTCGCCGTATGATTTTGCCGCAGGACCGTAATTCAATAAAGTTTCCAAATACGCTCTGTAAGCGTACGTGTTGTTGGGAGGCGATACAGGTTTTTGATTGAAAACACATCAACTTTATTAAACAACGAATGTATAAAATTATTGATTGGTTCCGTCTTTGAGACTTTACATGCTGCGTCAGTATTTAATTCTTCATCTTCATTGACGGCCAACTTGACGCGAAGACTGAGCATCGTGTGTGCGAGATCGATGTATTCGTCACCATTACCTGGTACGACAAATTCGATCGGTGAATCATCCGTGAGCGATGATATCGACTTGTATTGAATCCAGTGCGATCCCTCGATAGTTGTTTGAGTCATTGGAGTATCAAACAAAAGAAGCTCAGACTTTAAGCACTCGCATGAGTGACTGTGTAAAAAAGCCATTTATTAAAAATTTAACTTTCAAAAATATCTATTGCAGTTCTCTGTCCCTTCTTCTTTTTTTTTTTTTGTTCTCTTTTTCTTGTTTTTATCTTGCTCACGCGTTTTCTTAGTTTTTTCTTTTTACTCTTACGCTGACCGCGCCTTGACTGCACAGTTATACGAAACAATTGCAACTAAAATGGTTCGTTGAGTCATCTAAGTTTATATCCTGAACCTTTCATAAACTTGTCCAATTTTTCCTCGGCTTTTCTCTTCAGCGCATTACCAGACTCCATCGCACTTGTGCGGAATGTCTCTATAAATGATATATTTTTAGCGATAACATCAGACATCATGTTCATACCTGCAAAAACAGTTTCTTTGTCAACAGATTTGGCACCTCGTTTAATGAGTGGTAAAACTCATCGAAATATTCCAGCAAGAAACGATCCGATACCTCTGTGCCCTCGTTGATAGGGGGTCCCAACGTAAATGCGCCCAACACCTTCTCCACTGTTTCTATAATTTGTGGTCAGATTTCCACCACCACCACCACTGTGTGTAATAAAGTAGTCCTCGTAGGGATTCATAATTTTTAATCGATTCGTTTAAAGTGAAGCGTTACCATTAGCGTCCCAAAGTCGAATGGTATGGGGGCATCAATCGGGTCCCTTATATTGATTTCGACGTTGTAAAAGGAGTTAAACAATAATAGTATATACATAGGTGGTGAGAAAATTTTATTTTTTACACAACCGTACGTGTAACCTTGAAGATCCAACGACACTGCTCGCAACAAACGTGATTGAACGTCTCCTACAATGTATGGTTCACAGATGTCGCTGTAAATCATGAGCATTGACAGTAAAGCATTGGCGAGATTTGCTGGATGAATCGATCGAATTCCATTATTTTCCAAGAAAAGACTCGTTGCACTTTCAAAGCCGAAGATTTTACGTAATTTTTCAAACGATAGTAAATAGCAATACATATATTCACTACGCGCTGTTTCGGAACAGACTAACTTAGCCACTAAGTAACTGTGGTCTCTTTCCAAACTGAAAACTACGTGATTTCGTGTACTATCGAAACTATTGATTTCTTGTATCATTTCTTCGATATTTGTGTAAGGACCGGGTCGTATGTAATTATCTATATGAATCACAGGACGTTTTGTGTGTACATTATTGTGTAGTCGTAATATACATTTTACGGTAATTTTTCTTTCATTATCTTTCATCTTATGTTGAAACGTCAATGGTAATCGAATCTCTGTTATACCAACACTCCATTGACCTTGCAAACTAATTTGCTGAGGTAATCTTGTCACGTAGTGCGCAGTAGTATTATCAAGCCTACCGGTGTGCGTTTTTTCCTGTTCCTTAAGGCATCATTCACCAGATCGACAATGTTTGACTGTGGTATGCGAACGCCACCTACGATGACGGTATGTTTATTGCTCCACTCAAAGTTACCAGTAGCAAGCAATCGTCGTGTGATAAGTGTAGCTTTTTGACGAAACTTTTTCGGCACCCTTTCGATAACCTCGGTATCCTGATTTTCCTCCTCTTTACGCTTCTCTTTGTCCTCGTCGACGTCGTCGTCAGAGGGATCGTTATCTTGCGATACCTTGGTGTTCTCCGTGATCGTGTCAGCATGTCGTTTTCTTTCGCTGTCGAAGTCCGTAAGGTGCAAATATCGTTGTAAAATTTGTTGATATTTCATCCATTTTTCTCGCTCATCTATATACGGTAAATTCAAGATGTCGTTAATTTCTGTGTCGAGCCGACTCATTGTTGTGCCCGGCGTTTGCACAGACTTTAGACCAATGTTGAGGAATGCGCTTCGCAATCAATCCATGCTTTCTTTAGGCAAAAGAATCATTATTTTTGCGTGCTCCATGTTTGTTACAGCATGGACAACACCGTGCCGAGGAGTGGACCCAACGAAGCAGGTAAGAAACTTTCTCCCTATTGTATGATGATTTTTTTCTTTGACGACGGATGAATTTTTGAGTTCGCAAGCTTTCTGAGTACGCTGGCGTATCTACGCAAGCGTTTTTTATGCGCTGAGGTTGGTGAAACGTTTCCTTCGAGAATATTCAATGCACACCCGCAAATGTGCTTGATTAGCGTCTTATCTGCTTTGCGCAACAGAGCTCTCTGTTGTTCGGTGTCGAATTGATAAAGAGCTCTTAAAATGATGACGTGATTTTTGCCAAATGGGGAATGTGCCTTTAGTACCATTATAACGATACGATTGGAACTTGGTTCGCCGTGTCGCTTCCTTTCATCTTTTTTTTTAGCCACGTATACGTACAGATACTCGTCATCCGAAAAAATACGAGTTCGAAATTGACAATTGTCTGGTGTATTTTGCTTGAGATCCAAGAAAAGGTAACCAAACAGTCGGAAAGTAGCGTCTCAATACGCTTCTTGAAAGCACCGAGGATTGACTGGACACACTTGTCTTGAAAGATGTTGTATTTGCACGCGATCTCGTAAATTTCTGAAGATGACAATGTATTGCGAGTTTAGCGATACATCGCGTTGACCGTTACCTTAATGAAATATATTTTGCGTGATAAAAATTACGCTCAAATTGTTATGATGACTACCTTTAGTAAATAAGTCGACGATACCGCTACTACCAGATGATTCGCGCACGAAATCGTCAATAATAACCAGTTTTGATCTACGATCGTCCGCCCAATTTCTATTTCGTGAATTCTTCGTGAAACGCAATATTACTCCTGAGATCCCGGTAACCAGGCTACCACTTACCGTAACAAAAAATGACCCGCTCGAATCGAGTATTACTCATACGGTCAATGTGTTGTAAAAACCGTCTGACAAACACGATTTTACCGCAACCTGTGGGTCCACTAAGTGTACACGTCCACATTTGTTGCCATCGCGTATCCATACTGCCCAACTAAACTCTGTCGAAAAGCTGATTGACCGCGGTGAGGATCTCCGTGGACCGTTCGCAAAACCGCAAGCGCTTTTGGAAGGCTAGCGCAAAGGCGGCTCGCTTGACCAATCAGCTCGTTTCGTTGGATCAACTGCTAATCAAGCTCTTTTCGCCGCCGCCGCCGCCGCCGCACCCCACTATCGCTCATGAATGGCGACCGATCGGCTTTTAACGTCGTGGTGGTTGGAGCACCTATTGTGCATAATCAAGATTACCTTATTACAAAGTTTCCTTCTTATTCGTGGCAGTTTTGAGATTGAATCACACGAGTAACTGACATCAAGATGATTTTTTTTTTTTTCAAGATTCGTGGTAAAGAATGTGCTGACGTCACAGTTTTCAAAAAACCATATCAAGTTTTATCAAACATTCGTCGCAATGGTTTCAAGAATGCGCTGACGCGAGTATAAAGTAATGAAATACTTTTTTTGGTACGTAAGGATGAAATTTGTATTTATGGTTCAAGTTTTGTGGTGAAGAATGTGCTGATGTCATCTTTTTTGGAATATATATCGTATTTCATTAAACATCCGGCGCAACACTGATACGCGTATCAAGTAATTAATCACATTTTTACCTAGCACAAATGAGTAATGTGTTGGTTCTGAAAAGGACCGATTTTGGCAATTGGATTAACTATCTTTCGTGACTCTGTATCTAATTTTTTCGGATTTAGAAAATTATTTTGGGAAACGTATTTTTTATTAATTTTTTTTTTCCTATGATTTTTCTGTAAGCGGTTTTCGACAATCATTATTATCATCGTTCCTAGAGCTCGTCGATGTAGCGTTCGCTCTGCTATGTTTTGAACTCATCTTGTCGTTTACTTGTTGATGCATTGGCTGTGAAAAGGAAAATGAACCAACCAACAGCTTTGTCGTCTCGACCGAGTGAGTGTTTTCCCCTACTCTGATGTATTATATTCCTTCTCCTGCGACATGACGTTGGTAACCATATGGATAACTCGTGGCCATGCTGTCAAAATATCTTTTACTACGGACTAGTTGACATGTTTTTATTTCTGTTTGAGTCACTACATCGTGAAAAATTCGACAATTTTATTTCCGTGATATTAGTCAAAACAAACTCACGAATCGTATTAAAATTTATCTTTTGACTATTGCTGTAATTTAATTTGATACCTTTTACTTTGCAAACATAATCTTCACGGCCGTCGGGTTTTTTAATCTTATATGCGTAAAACTTTGGTCCGCCGAATAAAAACGAAGAAATGTATGTGCCAACTCCTTTATCGGCCAGTTCGTCAGTGAGACTGCCTAGTATCCTGCTAATGGGTAAATTGTCAAGTCCTTCTCGGGAAACATAAAAAATGGAATTTGTGTTATAATAGAGAGCACGTTCTCCTAGAAAATGTAGATACTCGAAAAGCTTTAAGCGTGCTTGTAATGTCACAAAAGCGGTAACCACAACGTTACTTGATGGTAATGACGTTTACCTATATCACATAATAATCAGTCGCCTCCTTATTTTTTTAGGAATGCGCTGATTATTATGTATAGAGTATCTATTACCTTGATTTTTCAAGAATTTAGGAATAACAGTTATAAAACAATTGTTACCTTATATGACATAGTGGGTATTCGACGTCTTACTTTCAGGAATGTGCTGACTTTTGTTTATAGAGCGTCGATGTGCTATGTTGATGCGTGGCTCGCTAAGAAATGATCTCATTACTCGTGCAATCTACCTCTGATCTCATATCCATAGTGTACTATATTGCTATGTATGATTATTTTCATACATAGCGTTTTCATCGTCGCAGCTACAAGTCGATTGTAACACTTCCAAGAGTGTGCTGACTTAAGGTAATCCAGTAATTTAACTGATCGTCTGTTGTTGAGTTTCCGCACACCGCTCGTGACATCACGATCGTTTTGGGCAAGCTAAGTAGTATACAGAAAAGCGGCTCGTACGCTTAATCGGTTTGTTTCGATGATCCATGCGCAACGCACATGACTTTGAGCGTTTTGGAAAAGAGCTAGCGCAACGTTGTGGTAGCAAATCATACAACTAATCAGCATACTTTGGTACTCTGTGCATTAATCAAAAATTCGTAAGTGGTTTTGGAGAGTCTGTGCTAAGATTATTGGTTCAAAAAATAAAGTTGACTAGCCACTGCAGCGAAAAACTGTGTCACAGCCATGACTCTGCTATCTTTGTCAGTCGAGAGGTAGTGCTCTGGTTACGTTAAATAATAGAGTGATCATAAGGAAAGTGTGGGTGAAGTGTCTGAAAGTCACTAATTGGCTCCACCATTTTTGGGGACTGATTGAAAAATTACAATCCAAGCAGTGATGTGTAAATCTGTGTTTTCCTCTCTACCACTTCCATCAATCATGCAGTGCACGAAAATAGCGTCTTCGGTCACACTTTTCCTATACACACTGTACAACTATCTTATATTATTATTCTTCGTATTTAATAGGATATCTACAATATTACACTGCGTCGCTCTCCGCTTCCCCAAGATTTCGTATGTCTCTCTCTTTCTCTCCGCGTCTCTCTCTTTCTCTTTTTTTGCGACGTTTAGATTTCGCATGTTTTCCCCTCCGCTCGACAGTTTTTCATACTCCCACCTCACAAATACTCACATGCAACACTTTGGTTTCGTCAAAGCCGACCCCTACTCGAGTGGTGGGGGATTGTTTTGACGGGCCAAAGTGTTACAACAACTACCAACGTGTTTAACAAAAAAATGCTCACATTTTATATCAGTTGTTTTTTAAAGTACGCAGCTATATGTATTATACCTTCCTTATCCGTAAAAAATTGTAAAACATATTTTTCGGATCATTCTTCATCATTGCTAACAGAATCAACGTCTGACTCAAACCACCTACTATCTTCGTCGATGCTTTCGTCAGAAACGTCGTCACCCTTTCTTTCTTCTTTAGCGATATTCGCAAACTTATCATCCATTTCATATCTGCAAGAAAAATTTACAACAATGTACACATTTCGTTTGTATTTTCCTATTTAAAGCATTTTTTTTCAATCGTATTTGATACTTTAATTACTTTTGTCTCTGAGAGCAAATTGCAAGATCCATCTAGTTGAATGGGGCGACAGATCAACCATAATGTCTGTTGGCTAAAACTACCTTATTACCAAACTTCACACCTTTTTCATTAAGTAAAAAATATATTTTACGTGAATGTTAGATTGCGTGGTATAAAAATTTACAGTATTTACTTCATAATCGTTTCACAATATACGTCCAACAATCATTAATATTAAAGCAATATAAAAAAATGATGTAGTTGCATTTGGGCCTGATAAAGTTTATTCAAATTATAAATACTGTTTCAGATTCTAATGACGATGCTTTTGTAGGCGATTATATATTGTTCAATAAATTTTAATAGAAAAATAAATTATTAAAGCAACTCATCAAAAACTTTATTTTCAGTCGTATTCAGGTATTTTTCAGCCGTACTTACTTATTTTTTAAGTAATTTTCAGCATCTTTGCTCAATTGTTTGGTCTTATGCTGCTTGATACGATCGCTTATGTAATACAACGATAATTTGGGGTCACTCATACTTAGATCTATTAAATGTATTAAGTTTTTTTGATAAATTTTGTGCCATTTTTCCTGGGCATCTTCAGAAAAATAAAGTAATGGCAAAGGTAATTTTTTGCAACTTCACAGCCGTGCATTAATTACTTATGAATACTTGGGCTCATATGAACCCATTCAAATTAATCGTTGTGTAATTTGTATGTATCTTGGCACAGCTTATTTAAATTTTTTAGATCCACTTCATTTTTCGAATCAAACAACAATAAAATTAGTGTAATATTTTTAACTAATTGTTCGTCTATCTCTAGTGACTTTGCGAAATTATTTGGGTTATCGAAACATGTTCGTGCTGAATTCCCATTATTAATGGTTCCAGAACCTTGCTTTAATTGATCAACGTGAACACCAAAGCGTTTGTATATGTGTTCTTGAATCACCTTCTTCCTTTTTAAAAATTTTTCTACAAAAAAGCAATTATTATAATACAGAAATTTATATTAATGAAATTATTTATCATTTTTTTCTCTATGTACGTATGTATGCTACTTGAATATTTAATAGTTATTCTGGAAATGATTCTAAGCCGGCCATACAATAATTTAACGAAATCATAGTTTTATATCGTATTGCGATTATAGACGAGTAGAATTACGGAATGTAATTAGTTTAATGTATTTTCTAGTCAATTCACGAGAGTGAAAATGAATACTATGTATAAATTTCCATAGTACACTTTAATGATTGAAGTTTAATTTTTTCATTTCTGACAGCACAGAGAAAAAATATATTTATTGAATATATTATACCATGGCAGGATATCTCGTTCTTCTATTTGAGACAAAAAACTACGACTTGACTTGAAAAAGGTATTTTCACTTATGTTTAATCTATGTAAATTTGTTATAAGCTATCGTAATATGAAACAATTTTTAATCCTCATTGTAATTCAAAGAGCAACTTTTAGTGTAGTGAACAATGACCATTGTAACAACAAACATAGGTACAGTATGGTTTCTTTTATTTATCTGATAATACATTCGTATCTAAAGGTTTACCTTGGACACCATTCTGTTTTTTAATGAAAAAAACTTTTTATAAAATCTTCCATGTGTGCTATCAGAAAATGCTTTGGGTAGTTGTACCAAATTTGATTTTAATAAATATTTTTTTAATCTCACACCGAATAGTTTGCTTTTTTAAAACCCGTACTATGCACACAAAATGCTGATTCTAAAAATATATACCGTACAATTATACAAACCCTTATTAGAGGATCTAACATCCCACGTAGGTGGTGTAATCGTACTTCTGTTGGCTATATGTACTAAATGTTTAAAACACTTGATCTTACAATGCAGCAAGCCGATTCCGTACTCCGATGCTACGGTCTTTGGTAGGAACTTATTTTTTCTATCTCTAAACTGATGGCTCGAGCACAAACAAATGGAATATCTACTTGTTGTTGGATTTCCAATGATCGCATTAAGGCATTTTCCATCAAACGTTGTCAAAAATACTTCGAACTTTGCTGAGATCTTTTTCTTGTTCAATAGAGTAAATGAGTGTGTTTAAAGATTTGAAATGTCGTTTTTTAATGTTTGAAATTCTTTGGTAATTGTCTCTTCATTTTCGTTTTCTATGGTGATTCGAAGCGGCCGACAAAATCTAACACTTTGTGGTGTGGCATTCAGCCACATATTTCTATCTGCGAAAGTATTTATCAACATAGTCTTTCAAGCATAAAATTAAACGATAACTTGTTAATACTTAAAAGCCAGTGTTAAAAGTTTGATTAGCATTAGCAGTTCACTTTGTAATTTTTTTACTTTAAAAAATTTTTTTCTAGCTACATGACATTTCATGTTACGATTTTTTAAGTTATTAGCTCACTGTTACTACAAAATGCGTACGGACTTANTTTTGTTTGAAAGATTTACAAATTTTATCTACCATTAGTTATTTATATGAAAACTCAAAATAAAGTACAAATGGTTTGATTAATTTATTAATCTGCATGAAGTATACTACATGAAGCCATCAGTATTAACCGATCGACAAACGATTTTTTAATCTTATAATATTAAGATGTACTCAATAAAAAATTTTATGAAATAAAAATGAATCTTATCACTGGAACCACAATCTAGCTATAAAAGTAGTATACTTGTTACAAATAATGACAATTCGCTGTTGTGTATTTCATTTTCAGGGTTATCGCACTTCTGATGTGCATTAGTATGGTTAGTAGAGCTGTCAAATCCTCCAGTTACAAATAGCATTAATTTGTCCAGATCCTTTTTCTCACAATCAAGTGCAACAACCTCACACAGACGCTCAACAGTCTTGTTGAGCAAACTTTGCAAAGGAACTACAGCTTCATTCTCAGACACAGTGCTATCTTCAGGCAAACATTTAAGCATCTTTTAACGGATTTCAACGTACGACGGATAAATGAAAACGTTTCATGATGTTATATCTTTACGTCAATTTTGATATTTTTTTTTACTGTAATCGTGTTCAAGGTAAAATGCTAAGGCAGATCCATTTGAATGTTTGACAAGAAAATTTTGTGAAACACTATTACTTAGGCTAACTGTTTCTTGCAAGTTACTCCGCTTTTCACATAATTGTAAAGATAGTTTCAGTAAGTTAATATCACTCTGCCAGTTTAATAATGTCATGGGCTCGCTCATATAAAACTGTTTTGGAGGCATCAAGATACTGCAATACGTTTTCTGCCACCTTTGGTGCTGTGCAGCATTTTAAATTTTTTGGGTCAACCACTTTGTACTCCTAAAACCCATTTTTTTTCCTTGAAGTCCTGGGCATTCTATAAATTTAAGCAAATTAAAAATACAGTTGTGAAAAATACAACAGTCTTGATGGGAAAAATTATTCGTAACATTGTAAGTTCCACTATTTTTTAACAAAATATGTCTTTTTTTAACAAAACTCATGTTTTATCCATTGGCGACCTAAGAACCAAATTATTATCAGTGCTCTCATAAGTCAATAAAAAATATGTGCCTTTAGCAATGATGCTTTGATAGCAATGATTCCTGTATGCAATGGTCAAGCCTCAAAAGTTGTCCTTGTTTAAGCCAACGAGTATCAATGTATATTTTGTCTCATTTTTATGTGAGTTGACTATTCTGATGTTACCCGATGTGGGCGCAGACATAAAGTTAAAAAGTGTATCTATATAGAAAAAATGTTCTAAGGATCAAAGAGATGATTTCTGGGGACTACGTTGAAGCAAGTCGTGAATAGTAGGCAATCATAATTGAGCAACAGTAACGATATCACCAGATGACTTCGTGTCAGAAACATATCATACCTGTGTGAAAATGTTATTCACATTAAAAGACTCTACAAATAAGTGTATATTATTTATATACCATAAAAGTGTCAAGGGGTGCACTTAGTAGCTGACTAATTTGAGAAGTTTTTCTTTAACCTTCTTGAGGAATCAGCACCACCCGAATGATTCTAACGTGTCTATGTTGGTGTTTAACTGAAAAGCTAGCTTTCCTTGTTTTGCCTTTTGTCACGCAGACTTACATGCACAAAGTAAAAAATTTACTTACTTATAATTAAAATTAACTTGAAATTGACTTCTTGTACGTCCAATCAGAGCGGATATACGAATCTTGAAATGAACGTGAGGATGAAGGTGCTTTGGAGGTAAGAAACGACAATCCCACTCTCATTTCTGGCCTCGTAAACATAAAAGCCATTATACGCCTTTTTAATTTGCATACTACTACGGCCTGTACACAGGGGTGGCAATGTACTTTAGAAAAGTACACTACAACAACACTTATACCTGATAGTGTACTTACCTAGGTACATACGCTTTCAAACAACGTGTACTTGCTAGATCTGTGTGTACACATCATACAAACTATGAATAAGCATATATATACATACACACGATTTCCAAGTATGTTAGATGTACACTGTACTTTTGAGCCTTATTCGCAATCGATAACATTATAGTTTACTCATTAACAGAAGCCGTTGTTATCAACTGATGCGTGACTTCTAAAAAACATAAGCTGTATGGACAATTCACATAAAAATTGATGTATATTCTGTAATACTCTTATTTAACTCACTACTTTATACTTAACATATAATTAATACTGTGTCTTCGAAGAATATACATTAAATAAACTCTAAAGCTTGTGAATAGTTAGTAGAGTTTCACACACAAAAAAAGATTTATATAAATTAAAATTAATGGGACATAATTTGATAGATTTTTTAGCTAGGACGTGCATTTTTGAAATAAAATAGCAGTAAAAGCATCTTATTAAACTACTAATCTTAAAGTGTAGATATGTACACATCAAAAATTCTATATCACCGAAAGAAAGGGTTTACAATAGCATTTTTCATTTAACAATTTTACATGTATGATCGGTGCATCTCAGGGTTGCCGGTTTCGGACTTAGTAAAATCTTAAGTCCGAGTTCCGACTCAAAGTGCAGAATTCGCCGGATTAAATTCCGAATTTTAATCTGGAATGTCAACTTTGAATAAAATATTTCAAATTTTATCAACTCTAAGGGTTGTTTTACCCCCTTAAATATACCTACACTATTTATTTCGTGTACCGTATTACACTTTTTTCTCTTTAATAAATTTCTGGAGATTTATAACTATTACAGTAAAAAATGTCAATTTTGAATAATTTTATTTTATTTTATTAATTTTAAGAATTATTTTAACACACTACAATATACTCACACTATCCATTGTTTATTCTGTATAACATTGATTGTCTCTTTAATGAATTTCGGGTGATATTTAGCAGTTACCGTAAAAAATGTCAATTTTAAATAATTTTTTTGGTATTTTGTCAATTTTGAGGGTTGTTTTCACCCTCTTCAAGAGGATGTTTGGAATCTGGACCACTTTCTCTTACATTCTGTGTAAAACAAGCTGTTGGATGAAAAAAAGACCATCAAGATTGGTTAATTCGTCTTGGAGATATTTTATTTCTGGAAAAAAATCTGTTTCGTCCCACTTTGCGATACCTGGTCCGCTGGGTGTAACTATGACACACTACACCGACATAGGTAAGTAACAAATTTTATATTTATATTTTTTAAAAGCCCAATACAACCCAAGGAGAATCCCCCATGCCATCGCGAGCATCAACGTGGAATAGGCATTGCAAGTGTTGCCGTGCAGACTGAGGATGAACCGTACATATTAACTGGTCTGAAATATATCATTTTAGAAAGTGATTCAAAAAAATATAGTAAATCATTTAAAACAACGTGTTGCACGATAATATTTAAAATTACCAAGCCTAAGGATACAGCAAATACTTTAGAATGGCTTAAAAATGGTTTTTTGGAAACTTATTACAGTTATTAAAAAAAATTACACTACAAGTAATTATCTTGTAGGTATTGACTTGCACTCTGACGCATTAATTTAAATATTTGTGGGTATCTATTTCAAATTAATAAATTAAAATTATTTTCAAGATATCTGGAGTCTCTGCGAAAAAATTGAACAGAGCAAACGAATAATCGATATTGCAAAAACTTCAGTAGTTGAGGTAACATACGTCAATCTTCCTCAAGGGTGGGGTGTACCAGAAAACGTTATAAATAGTTTGAGAAAAAAAGGTGTCTTAGTGATAGATAATAAGAAAAACAATGTTCAGCTAGGGCTCTCGTATGTGGTAAGGTTTTGACCGCAAAAAGTTGCTCTTGCGCATGGTCCCGACAATGGGAGAAAATAAAAACAGAATATGAATCAAAATCAGAGGCTGTAAAACTAATGCAAGAGTGTGACATTGAAATAAATAATGAACAAAGGTATAGATATGTAGAGTTTTCTAAATTCTAATGATGTTTCAAGCAACATAATACACGTATTCGTGTATTTTATTACAACACTTTTGGCGATGAATCTTCTTTAATTCATGATGGCAGTAACGATGCTGCAGATAGTGGTTCTTTATTGATAAATATTATGTATTACGACAACATCAGTCACTATAGATTAATTAAAAATATATTAGCTGCACAGTCAAATTATTTTTATGTTACATGTAACTAATCATACAGTCATGTAGGAAGTCATGATCGTGTATCTGTCTGCTCTGTCTGCAATGGAAACCCCAATTGCAGCAACAAATATAACTTAGAAAAAATACTGTGTATTGATTGTGGGTGAAAATTGCATGGTCAGAAATGTTTTGATTATTGTGAAGCTAAAAATTCTCTTTCAAGAACTAAATCTCCTAAACATGCGATAAACCATTTGCAAGAAAATAAAGATTTGTAACACCTGTGAGAAATTTATAAATTTTCCAAAAGGTAAGCATGATTGCGGAAAAAAAAATTGCAAAGAGTGTAAAAGTGCTTATAAGCTTAATATTATATGTAATATGCAACCTATTACATCAAATTATAAATAAAATACTAAAAAGAATTGTTTAATTTTTCACCATTTGGAACCGTGACAAAACTCAGAATTACACGATACTATCGACAATCGTATACATATACCGATTCTTTGTGTCGTATAAGTACGATGCCATGCATGTATATTTTTATATTTTCTTATACAATTTTTTTATTAAACATACATTATACACTAACGCTGCAGAAGAAGAAGCGACGACGATAGTTTCAGTTTTGAAAGATGAGTCACTTGCTTCTTATATCTCTATTACTCATAGCATGATCATTTTGATAGTATTTTTTAAAGGGCTTGTTAAAATAAAGAAGATAGAGAGAGAAAAAGAGAGAGGAAGAGAGTGAGTGAGTGAAAACAAATTTATTATGCCATGGTGGGGTAAGAGAGGGAGAGAGAGAGAGAGAGAGAGAGAGCGAGAAAAAAAGAACTGTTATAGAAAAGTTTGCGTACACATTATTCTAACACAGTTAATCTTATGTTTGTATTATTGATAATTTTCTTTAACAGATAGGGAAGATGGTGCTACATTATGTGAAAAGATATTATTAATGCATGTTGCAACCTATTTTTCACTAAGTACTTTATGATGTCTATAAGTACTAAGAAGGAAAAGGGTACTATAGAAGAGAAGACCCCTCTTAACAGGAAGGATGAGGAGAAAAAAAAGAAATCACTATTTTCGTCGGTAAGAAAATTCACGACCGATCGATTCTTCAGTAACCAAAAATCTTGTCCAGAAAATAAATGTTACAAGAAAGTGTAGTGAGATACCATCATGGATTTCGCAATAGATATCCAAAGTTTCTACGACTGTAACAAAAATTTTATACGAAAAGAATTTGCAGTAGTATCGATACAAACAAATATCATAGCATTATCAAATTAAACTACCCCTTTTACTCAACGATTCACCTTACGATAAAAGATAGTATAATAATCACCGTACGCTAGAAGTTTCCGGTATAGAGTGGTTTGACGGAGATATTACAATAAGTTATTTAAAATATTGTCTTATTACTCTTGTCTTATACACATACTAAGAATCTCAGGAGAATTCACATGTATAGTGATGATGGAGCCAAATTCATAAGTTTAGTTCTAACACGCGAGGTTTATGACTTTTAACAAATTCGTACCTTATTCAAAATGCATAAAAATAAAACAGTTGGTTTCCCAATTCGTCTAGCACATGCGCGAAAACATTTCAAAGACAAGCAGTCATTTTGTGTACTGCACACAGCATGCATGTTAAAAGAACTCACTATCAAGACTTTATCTTTAAGAAAGCATCATTACAGGATATATATTGTAACGCCTTTCAGAATCCTAATTGTCAAAGTCCGCTACTGCCATTCCCCGAATGTCCAGACGTAGAAGATAGTATCAGCAATAACAAAACAATTTTTTAAAAAAGTTATTGCAAAATAAAACCGTTCAACTAATATTTGTGCTTTTTTTTAAAGGAGTACTCTAATCAAAAATTCTATATTTACCAATATTAGGAATAGTAACAAATATAAGAAAATAAAGAAATGAATTTAAATACGCAAGTCCTAAAAAGGTCAAATGGAATTAACCTTCCATACCAATGGAATCATTAACCAACTAAGCCATTCATCACTTTTATCTTCGAAAATTTAAATAAGGTGGTATGATTACCTTTTAGGTGATAAAAATCTACTAGTCAATCATATGCGTTGTAAGTTACCAAGATAGATATTGGTTTTTGCAGCATGCTCGTTCCATTTACCCTAGGGAGTAGTTACGAAAAAGAGAGAGTGGTGTTTAACGTGTAAGCTGAGACAAATCAGCTTACGCTCACACATCAAGCCAACTTATGCGTAGATTCATACCTATATATGGTAGTATATATATACGCATAAGTATTAGCTACAACACCGCAGCGTCGCAGCTGCCACCACCTAGTAGATATACTTTGTGGGAAAGTCTTTAACTTTCAAGCTCTTTAAAATATAATAAGTATAAAAAAGTCTTGTCATAATGGATACCCGCTGGCAATACCCATGAACAAGTATGATTTGCGGTCCAGCGGGCTGCGGATAAACAGTTTTTGTTAAAAGATTTTTAAATAATTTAAAACAAATGGCAAGTTTTACTTTTGATCGTATTTTATTTTAACATGCAGAGTGGCTGGACGGTTATGAAGGTGAAAATTTTTAGAAAAATGGACTGAAAATTGAATTTTACGAGGAGTTACCAAAACCTTCCGATTATTTAAACGATCCTGATCTTGAAAAACTTTCAATCATCGATGCTCTGGTGCGTAAGTCATCGAATCATGTTGTGGTAGATTTTTTTACAAAAAGGAGCCTTCATAAAAATATTAGTGTGATGTTTATAACACAAAATATTTTTCACAAGTCAACTCATTCGCAAGACAAGTTTGAATGCGTCCTATCGTAGTATTTGAAAACCCTTGCGATCGTGCGCAAATACAAAATTTGGTGAGACAAATATAACCTGAAGATCCGAAATTTGTGCAAGAGGCATATCAAGACGCAACGGCTAAAGATTATGATTAAATGCAAGCAAGACACTTTGGATAAGTTGAGATTCCGTGCAAGTATATTTTCCGACGACGAGTATCAGTACGTTTACCTGCTTAAATATGCTACGAGTGCATTCATGCAACTATGAAGAATCAACAAATAAAATAGTTAACAGTAACGCTCAGCTCTCAGTTTTGTTTTGACTCTCAAGCCACCAGCATCAAAAAACAGGCGTTTTAAACAAATCTCTCGTCGTGTAGACGAGTCTTGTGAAGCTCCATTTGAGAAAAGGTATATTGCAATTTTAGAAGCTCTCACTTATCTTAACGAAGAACAGAGAGCTCCACTGTTAAAAAAAGAAGACAAAAAATTAATCGATTGCTTGTATAAGTGTGTTTTAAACGTTCTCAAAGGTGTTGTTTCTCTGAAAAACAGGCAAAAAAACGGTAAAAGAAGTTTAATAGTATTTTAAGACGTTTGATTGCCAAAAGTAGAGGTAAAAATTCTTGAAAAAAAAGAGGAAAATTATAGTTTAAGAAGGCAACGGTTTCTTACAGTTAATATTGCAACCTTTTTTAAGCGAAAAATTATTAAGAATATTGTATAAAATAATAAAATGGAAAGAGGGAAAAAAAATTTCACTCTCTGAAGACCAGTTTAAAAGAACAAAAAAAAAATACTACCATGAGCGCTAACCCTGGTCCATTCTTCCCAACAACAGTAAAATAATTTTTTTACGCAACCTGTTTTACAAACCATGCAGACGATCGGAGATAACTTGAGTCGGTTAGACGACTTGATAAAAAAAATTCTATATTTAAATTCGTATGGTAATGAATATGATGAAATAAAGAGATACTTGAGACTTTCACACAGCTATTTATACTTTATCGATGAAAAGCGTGAGCCAATACATATTGCAGAAGACGAGGTTGAAAATCTAACTACTACAAATAATTATGGAATGGATAATAAAAGGATTTTTAGTATTGTACCTTAAGTGTACCAACAAAAATTTACTTTGCTTTTAAATATTTAGAAGGATACATAAGCAATAGTAAGGGGGATGGTATCGGTACAGTAATTTATAAAAAAAAAAAAATCGAAGGGTCGAATATTGTTGACTTCATTAATGACGCTGCAAGGCAAAGGAAAAATGTTGAACTGGTGGGTAAAAAATTATTTTCTAGAGTACTACGAGAGATAAATACTCCTCAAGAACTTGTGGAAAACACCAACCTCTTGCAAATCATGGACCGCAACAGTTCAAGTTTGCTGTTGGATGATACCAGTAATATAAAGTCGTTCGATGAAGACGAAGAGACGTTTAAAAACGAGAATTTTTTATTACCTGCAGTAAAATCTGTACACCATAAGAAATCTAATAATGATAAGCTTGTAGTACAATCGTCTACCCTAAGATTAAGTGTTGCTGAAAATTGGCTACGCTATTAATATATAATGAATACGTTAGAAAAACAATATTTTAATCCACACCACGAAGCAGCATTTTCTGGTATACGCAATTGAGTAAAAGTTGATAAAAAAAAACCTCTTCAAGGAAAATCAAAGAGTGGCTGCAAAAACGTGATGCTAATCCTCTACATGAATCTATTCGACGAAAGTTTCCACGGTTGTTTTACGATGTTGACTCTAGAGATGAACTGTGGGAAGCCGATTTCATTCAGCTGACGTCATTAAAAAACTACAACGATAAATCATCTATTATTTTAATTGTAATCAATGTATTAAGCAAGTTTGTACAGGTGCAATCTTTGAAAAATAAAAGCTGTTGTAGTGCAACAGCAGGTTTTAAAAAAAATCTTAAAAATATTTAATCTCATTTCCCCTTTATGTTACAGATGGATCGAGGGACTGAATTTTAAGGCAATGAATTTCAACGCTTTTTAAAAAACAATGCCATAAAATTTCGAGTTGCCAATAATCCTGATGTTAAAGCTGCCGTAATAAAACGTGTCGTTCGAACGTTCAAAGAGCTTATGTACAGATGTTTCACATACAAAAATACGTACTGATACGTAGACGTTTTATAAATTTTAATTAATGGATACGATAATACCCCTTACTCTACAATCAAGTTAGCACCAAGTTGAGTAACAATATATAGTGCAGGTATAGCACGACAAAATTATGTCAATTCGTGACAACCTCGAACAGTACAACGTCACAGTCAAAGTAAAGATGGATATAAAGTAGGTGATTATGTACGCATAAGCTGCAATAAAAATGTGTTCAAAGAAGGTGCAGTAAAAACCTAAAGTAATGAGATATTTAAAATTACTCGAATTTCGAAAAGACAAAATTTACATGTGTATGAATTCTGTGATTTAAATAATAAAAAAATTAAGGAGCTTTTTTATTCTCAAAAACTTAACCCTGTTTATGAAGAGCGTATCTCGGAACATTAGCATAAAATTGACAAGATCTTGAACACAAGCGAAAAAGGAAAAAACAAATAACACTTTGGTAGTTGGGTAGGATACTTTGAAAAATTTAGCTCGTGGATAAATTCAAGAGATTTGAAAAACAATGCATCATAACAAGTTTATGGTAACTGTATCTAGCAATAGAATTATTAATTTTTTCCGAACAACACTACAACAAATTTATCTACTTAGTTACCGAAAGAAATCGAGTTAAGCGGTAGATAGAAGGTCAGAATTTCCGGGATTCACGTACCATTTACTATTTTACATATTTGACGAAAAGAGGCAGTGATAAGCGAACCAGGTGAAAAAAAGAGTGTTGTATTCAGCACGGTACCCACGACTTTGTACATAGTTAATGTGAGGAAATTATTATTAATAATTGAGCCTGGGAAAATAGATACTTTAAACATATTTTCTATAGTATACTTGAATTTACTACAAGTAACATTTCAAATCCAACATAAAGCATCTTGCCTTAGCAAAAGTTATCTATACACTCAATGTACGTATCGTCATGAAACATGTATTAATCACAGAACTCGAGAGCTTCTACGCATGCTCAATGCCTTAGCATCCCAGCGTCGCATGCGTTATTTCAAATTTACTTATATTCTTACACGCCGTCTTAAATTTGAAATTTTATCATGTTACAAATTTTAATTAATCATGTTTTCATTTTTAATCAATCTTAAATCTTTTTTAAACTTAACAAATTTAATTCTCCCTAATACTTTAGTAAAAATGTCTGCTTCACTATCTTCTTAGTTGACTTTAACAATATTAATTGTAACGCTTGAACAATTCTCGTTTACAAAGTAAAATGTGTTGAGATATATTTCGAGTTTTTCATATGATTACCGAATTTAAAAATACTCATCGCACTAGAGTTATCTTTAAAAACATTTTTTGGTTCATCAATAATAATCAAGAAATCTTTTAATATTTCTCTTATTCATAATATTTCGCTTACGCTTTCAGTCAATGCCACAATCTCAGCTGCTGTGGAAGATTTTCTTACACTTCCTTGTTTCTTAGATTTGCAATATATTCAATTATTAAACAGCTTTCTAACGTTACTAGTAGTTAAGAGTTGATTTTCTATTAATTGCGTTACCTGCCCAGTCTGCATCCACAGAACAAGTCAAGATATCTACATTGAAGTTTCTTCCATACATTAACTTAATATCTGTTGTTAAATACGAACATTTTAAAATTCTTACTGCTTATTTGTTATGAGTTTGATTTGAACAGTTTTAAAATATACTTTAATTGTTTACGCTGTAACTGATATCTGATTTTGTTCTTGAGCTTATATATAAAAATGCTCCTATCAAATTTCTGTAGTTTTTACATTCAGATGCTGACCGTGTGGGCTCACATTTTAAGTTTCGCTCCATTGCAGTTTCATATAATTTGGCGTTTATTACATCATACTTTTCTGCTAAAGATTCTATATACTCTTCCTTATCTAATATCATTATACCACTTTGACGATCGCAATCAACATTTATACATTTATGTTATAAGGTGTGTATCAATATCACCTATGTCTTTCGTCTTAAATTTATTTCTTAATACCCTTTTAGTTTCGTTAACTTTATTCTTACTTTTACTACATATTAATAAATCATCCATACAGATAATTACACAAATTAGATTATATCAATCATGTATATAATACAAAGAATAATCATTCTTAATTCTTTTAAAATTAAAATTTTTCAAATATTTATCTAAACACTTATACCACTCTCTAGGGCTCTCTCTCAAACCATATAATTCTTTTTTTAACCTACATACTCTGCTTGTTCCATCATTATAAGCTTCCGGCTGTTCAACATACATTTCAAATTTTACATTTCTATTCAAAAAAGCTGATTTCACATCCATTTGATTAATAATTAGATTATTTTGTCAACAATAAATTAATAAAATTTTGATAGTTTGTGCTCTTGCTACAGGTAAATATATGTCGTAAATTTTTTTTTTTAGTTGAAAACCTCTTACAACTAATCTAGCCATATATGTATTGTCTGATTTCTTGGTATACACACATTTTAAATCAATCATCTTATTTTCCGGTCCATCTACTGAATCATGAGTTTTATTTTTGATAGTGCAATTTATTTCTTTGTCCATAGCTTCTTTCTAATTTACACACTCTTCGTCGTTTAGTGCTTCATTATAATTATGTGTAGTGTTTGCACTAACATAGTTTACGTTAATACATGTTGCATGATTCTCTTGTTTATACCTTTCTGGTTTCTTACGCGTTCTACTAGACATTCTTATTGTACAATTATTTTGACTAGTAGTTTCATTAGTCTTAACTTTTTTCTATATTTTCATCAAAAATCGAATCATTATCGCTGCTATCATTTTTCTCATTTTCTTAACTGCAAAAACTTTTATTTTCTTTACCATTAAAATCTACTAATCTAACATCCTTCTCTACAGTATTAATATGTCTAGCAATTTTAATTTCATTAATAATGAGTACTACATAACCAACACTTTCATATTCAACTAATATTCCTACTTCTGCCTTTTTATCCTATTTATTATTTTTTTAACCTCTGTCACTCTTGCAAATATTTTACTTCCATACAATTTTATATTATTTAAGTTTAGCTTAACTTCCATCATAATTTTGTATGTAGTTTTTTTTTCGAAAGTATTTGCTAAGGTTCTTTTTTTTAAGTTAACTGCCGTTTTCACTACTTCTGGTCAAAATTTTCTATCTAACTTTGCGTCAGATAATAGATACAGCAAGACACCTTGCTGTATCCATTACTATTTGATTGTATTTTTCTGCAGTTCCATTTAACTCATGCACACATGGAGGGCATAGATCTATTATATTACTTTTCTTTTTTGTAAATTTATAAATACTTTTGTTTAGGAACTCTTTACCATTATCACATCTTAACTTTTTTACTCTTTTCCCTGTCAAGTTTTCTAATTTATTTATATAATCTACGAAACAATCCTAAGTTTCATTCTTGAACTTTATTATGTATACTTAAGCAATTTTACCGCAATCATCGACAATAATTAAAAAATATTTATCTTTATCATAACTATCTCTATGAGGCCCATTCCTTTTCATATGTAAGATTTCTAAGATATCATTTGCTCTACGTCTATTGTTATGAAATTTAATACTATGCTCTTTGTTTTGAATACAAGTGCATAGTATTAATGCATAGTGCAAATTATTACGTAGACCTTCGACTAACTTTTCTTTACACAAAATATTTAAACAATCAAAAATAACATGGCCTAGCATTCAATGGTGTTTTTCTTTTTGACTCATGTTACATGTTATATCGTATGCCAGTTTTTTATCTACTATACTGAAAATCTTGTATATAATATTTATTTTGTATGCTGTTGTAAGCAATTTATTCTTTTTATTGAATATTTTTGCAGTATTATTTTTCATACTCAATTTTTTATAATTTGTTATTTTACCAACACTCATTAGATCCTTATCCATTTTTCAACATAGTAAACATTTTTTATTGAGACTTCTTCAATCTTATTATTTAGTTTGAATAATAGATTCATATTTCCTATTTTTGTAGCTTTCAAAGTTTTTTCATCGCCTGTTTTGACATTGACTGGATTTTGTAGATTAATGTATTCGGAAAAATAATTTAAGCTATTAATAATATGATAAGTACAACCACTATCCAAAATTCATTTAATTTTATTACTACAACTATTCGCTTCGCAATTAGCAAGATTTTAATTTCTATTAATACTTACAGTATTATCTAAAATTGTACAAAATGAGTCTTTGTAAGTACTTTGATTTTTGCTATCGCTTCAACCATAATAAGCACTATTATCATGATAATGTTGTTGTCAATGTTGATTCTGCCACTGTTGATATCCACCACGAAAACGCTGTGCTCTGCCAGGGCCTCTGTTATTGTTGTGAGAGTTTTGGTGTTGTTTGTTGCCGAACTAACCTTGTCCGCCTCCTTGCTGTTGATTGCTTCTTCCTCTGTTAACATTTGAAATCCCAGTTCATGATCCTCTCGATGTGTTTTGTTGTTGATTATAGTTGTTAGTATAACATTGACTTTGAAAATTTCCTGGTTTACCACACTTATAACAGTTCTTATTTATTTATTTTTTTACTTCAAACACACTCAAATTTTTGGTATTATATTTATTTTTGCTTGTTTGATCTTTTATCTCGTACATTTTAATTTTGTTTTTAACATGTTCAATTAATTGCTTCTCTTTTTTTAAAACGTCTATGGAATCACCAACACGTTCCAATGTGGGAGGTAATGTTCTTAGTAAATAATTAACCTTTTCCTTTTTGTTAACCGTTGCTCTAGCATTTTTTAATTTAATTATTATCTTTTCGAATTCACTCATATCACTACATTTTGCAAAATCACTTAACTTGGTTTAATCTAATTTATTTCTCACACATATCTGCAATGCTGTTGATTCTCTTAAGTATAACTTATCTAATTTTTTAATAATCTTATACTAGTTTGTTTCCTCATGTATCAATTCAAATTGATCTACAGTTAATGCACTACATATGTAATTCTTCGCTTTTAAATCTTTTCCTTCCCGAGCTGATTCCGTTGTGTTTTGATTTCTTGTTTCTTGATTACTTAAATCTTCACATTTTCTCAACCTCAAATACATCGATATTCTCTTTTTCCATGTACTATAATTACTACCATCAAAAATTGGTAACATAAATTTAATATTGTACGCCATCTTGTCTTCTTCCTTTTCAATTTCGACTTTTTTTAATTTACACATCACATTTTTTTTAATTTTTAAAAAACTCCTTCTCATGTAGTCTCTGTCTTCCTTTTTTAACTTAAAATTGTCACTGTTTATCTTTTTTAAGATTTTCTCGTTGTCTATTTGTTGAGTTCTTTCTCTTCCTTGTATATTTTCCATTTACCAATACCCGAACATTGTTTTCACACTTCTTTCCACTAAACACATGCCAAACTTTCTCTTTCATAAAACTTTCTAATCCTTTTGCATCTGAATAAATTTTGCACTGAACATATCACTGCTCACGTTTTATACTAATCTTTTTAATACTTCATATACTTTTTTATCCATTTTTAACATATCACTGCTCACGTTTTATACTAATCTTTTTAATACTTCATATACTTTTTTATCCATTTTTAATTTTAGCCTCACTTATAAATGATTGGCACGTGCCTCCGAAAAGACACGTGAAAAATTAAAAAAAGAACGAAACAGGCAACTCAAACCACGAACCTCTGCTATACCATGTAAAAAATAAATGAGCCTGGGAAAAATAGAAACTTTAAACATATCTTCTATAATATACTTGAATTTATTATATTTAACATTTCATATCCAACAAAAGGCATCTTACCTCAGCAACTATTATCTATACACTGAATATACGTAACGTCTTCAAATATATATCAATCACGCGAATCAAGAGCTTATAAGCATGCTCAATGGCTAAGCATCCCAGCGTTGCGCTCGTAATTTTAAATTTACTTATATTCTAACAGAAATTACTAAATGGTAGTAATATTATCGTAAAGATAGAAAATGTTAGCAGCTAATTTTTTATTATCAAAGTGGATTGATATTTATTGGTTTTCCAATAACCGAACCATGACATACAATAACCCTTGCTGAAATAAGAGGAGATTACTGGCTATAGTTTCACAGTAAACAACCAGCAAGCTTATCGAGAGCAGTACCTCATCAACTTTTAATTTATTTTAATACATGTAAACCAAGTTATTTTGGTGATACATATGCTTCCTTGCCGAAAATATTAAATTTAGCTACTCAGGAAATTCATTTCAGAAGCACAATTGTCAAAAGGTATACCCTGTCAGCCTACGTACCTCTCCTCAATAATATATTTCATATAATCAATATAGATATAAAAGATCAATTTGGTAAACTAATATTATTTAAGTTTGAGACACTAGTGTTACATTTAAGAAAAATTTTTTTTTAACGAGTCGTTAGAAGATGGTTTTTTACGAGGGGTATCATACACAGCACGGAGGAGGGAGAGGAGTCAAGCATGTGTTTGCAGGGTCGTATATACAGAGAGGGCATGGATTAGGCTTTTTTTTTACTGGACTATTTCGGAGTGCTATTCCTTACATAGTCAGAGGTGCTCGTACCGCTGGAAAAGAAGCTTTACGAGCGGAAGTGAATATAATTGACGATGTTGAAGAGAACAATATACTGTTTAAGCATGCATTCAAGAAGCGGGTAAATAAATCTGGTAAAAATTTAAAACGTAAAGCTACAGTAAAAATTGTAAAGCTGATGAATAATCAGGATATAATGCTTTACCATATAAAAAAAGAGCACAGTCTTGGCGTAGAAGCGGTGGTGTTAATATTACGTTAAAAAGTGCGAAAAAAACAGAAAAAAAGTTCGATTGAAAGTAGCCAAACGAAAAATAGGGGCACGTAAGAAAAATCGTAAGAAGATAAAACTAAATAGCAAAGTAAAAAAAGTTGATCGTAAAACAAGGGAAAAGTAGTAAAAAATTAAAATCCAAGACCTGTAGATATTTTTGGATAGTCACGTCATTCCTACATAGTCATACGGACCCTTGCCTGAAGAGCAAGTTGAATTTATTTTCTGTTTCCATGACACAGACAGCATTGGAAACTTATCGATGGGTGCATTACAAACCTGTCTCGTCGTTAAGCGACGAGAGCCCCATAAAATTCGTTATCAATTCTCAAAACGAGAATTACATTGACTTGGCCCATACAATGCTCAGAGTGAATGTTAAATTGATTCCGTACGACAAGGATGGTGATGCTCTTGTAGCTCTCGTAAACAATTTAATTAAACTTGTTTTTTAACTAGGTTAACGTTTTTTTTAATAAAAACTCGTGACTCCTTCAAATAATGCTTACCCTTACAGAGCATACATTAAAATGCTTTTAAATTACGGTCCTGGTGCAAAATCATCGCAATTGTCAAAAAATTTTTGGAAAATAGATGTCACTTGTGGTATGGATGAATTACCTAGCTCAAAAATAAATTTTGTTCTTACTCAGCGTCAAGAATATTTAAAAGACGTAAAGACCATAGACTTAATGGATCATTTACATTGTGACATATTCAATCAGGGTAAATTATTATTAAACGGCGTCGAAGTTTGTTTACGTCTAGTACACTCAAAACATGCTCTTCGTCTCATAGATGCTTCAGAGAAAAATTATTCTGTCAGCTTTACCGAGGCTGCACTTCTTATTCAGCGAGTAAAAGTGAACCCTACAGTTTTTATTGCTCACGCCCAAACTCTGGCAAACGCTACGGCAAAATATCCAATTACGTACGTCGAAGTCAAATTTTGTACCCTTCTTAGCGGTATAAATGGCAACTGTTTAGATAATATTATCCTTGGACAACTTCCGAAAAGAATTATTTTAGGTTCTGTTGACAACAAAGCATTTAGTAGGGATCGAAAGATGAATCCTTTCAACTTTCAAAATTATATTATAAATTTTTGTTGTTATACGTTGACAGCGTACAAGTCCCTCGTAAGCCGCTACAACTGACATTTACAGAAAGTAAACCTATATACGTAGAAGCATATCATACTTTATTTTCGAGCACCGGGATCTATTACATGAATGAGTGAAATAGTATTTACAGAAAAGACTATCCCAATAGGTATTGTCTATTTGCATTTAATCTTACGCTCGATCTCTCCTTGCATTTTACCGGTCATTGAAATTTAGTAAAGAATGGTACAGTACGAATAGAAGGACGCTTTGAGATGGCTCTCACAAAAACTATAAATTGCGTTTTATATGCTGAATTTGACATCATATTGGAAATAGACTTAAATCGTTAAGTAGTTGTGGATTTCAACTCATAAAAATTCACACATCTTTTATAATGAACTCGTTACAACTACGTAGATCTTTTTGCAGTATACATGCAGCGATGGCTAAAGTATTCCTTGTGGATCAGTTACCTTTTGTTTAGGCGAGACCGTGTGCTCTCATAGTTAATGCGATGAAAGTTCCAAACCAGACATGCATTGGGTAGCTATATATGTTGATATTGAAGGTCATGGAGTGTACTTTGACAGCTATGGTCTGCCTCCCATGGTATCACATCGATAGACTCAAAAGAAATTGTGTTACTTATCATCGGAATGTACAACAGCTTAAAAATATTAATTTTAGCGTTTGCGGAAATGACTGCATTGATTTTCTATTTTTTACGTACAACAACTATTCTTAAGGCATATTTTGTTAATTTTTTTTTATCAGATACTCGCACTAACGATAAAACAGCTGTAACTTATTTTAATCGTATCACCAAGGGTCAGAAATATAGAAATAGTCGTATTATAAGCAATACATGTACTCAAACTAGCAAGCCTAAGTGTAATCATAGAATAGCGCATTTTTATATGAGCATATAGGTAAACTTAAAGTGTGTGTTTCCAAAAGTATATGTATTTAATAAATTAAGAATTGTTTTTATTTTAATAACCTTTCCCTTTACCAAACAATCAATTTTTTTCCCTTTCAAATTTATAAAATTTTAGTTATTACCTCGCTGGGTCACGTGATGTCTGCAAAAAAATTATTGTTACCGGCCAAGCAATGTCGGTAATTGTATTTAAATTACGCGTGAAACCGTGTGTCATGAATTACAAATTTTTGGGGTTATTGTGTAATTAGTTTGAATTCTCCTCCTTTTCCGTCATATAACGCCTGCGAAAAACAGAGACTCGGCCACGCTTCTGGTGCCAGTAGTATGACATATATCTATGAAACTGTCTGGAAAAAGCTTTCCCTTACTACTTTAGTATTATTCAAGAAATAGTTTTTACTTTCTTTCAAGCCATATTTTTCGAATGATTGCTGACTTTTTAATTCATAATTAATAAAATACAATGGTATACTTGAATTAACGGTGCCGTAATGAAAAGCTATTAATGTCTCAATTAAGATCTGCTGAAAGATATAACTATTAGTTTCAGCTTCTGCTTACAATTTCACTTAGAATTAATAACTTCACTGATTTTCATTTACTTTTATTATTAATATTTTTTATGCTATGTGAAGTACTTGTGGCAAACGAAAAATATGTCTGCTTTTACGTTAAGTATGAAGGATTAATGATCCTGTTATTTGTCGTTCTCCTGCGCATTTGCCTAAGTAAATATTCAAACCTCAATTGATCGTATTGTTTTTGACCTATTTAACAATATTTAATACTTTTAACACAGCTTCAAACTCTTACAGCATAAGGAACTTACATAGTATTTGAAACGTTACAACTAAACTGAGTGTTAAAGCGTTACTTAGAGAATCTTTATTTTTGTCTCATTATTCTTATTACTTTCATTAGCAATAGAAAAATCCGATAAAATGTTTAAAAANTCTTATGACAATGTGTCATTCAAACTGAAAATTGTCTAAAAAAAAATAATCATAATAATAATACAACTGGAACTTACGGATCATACAAGTAAACACTTTGTGAATCGTTACTATGTATTAAAATTATTGTATACGTTTTAGTTTCAAATTAACACTTTAATTTTCTTATGACAATGTGTCATTCAAACAAAAAATAATCATAATAATAATAATGAGATCATTTAAGCAAAAGCCTTCTAAATTGCAAAATAGTTTAGTTAAATGGTATTGCATTTAGCTCAGAAAAAACTTTAATTTAAGAATAAGTTTAAGATCAGAAATAACAGATGTTGCTCATTTAGACATCATATTAGTGGCATTTCTCGCACTTTGTGTCAGTTGAATTGAGCTGTTTCTGCTTTGCTGTTGTAGCTGACGCCAGCTCTTACAATATCCAAGTCGGATTAATGAAAGATTTCGCCAAATCTAATTATGTAGTAAATCTTATGTCTTTTATATTGTAGTATTCAATTTGACTTTAAACTCTCGTACCTCTAGTAACCCTTGATCCTGGCATTCAATGTCGTATCTACATCCTAGGCCTTCCATACAGCCTTAGCAGAATTTCAGATTTTCAGCATCCGCTGTGATTGTCCTAAGTCCTAATACTTTTTGTCAATACCTTACCAACAAAAAATGTAAGATTTTTACTTTATAAGTAAGAAATAACTAAGGGTGCTTGTGGAAAAATCGTACAGACTATTTGTAACTGTAGCTCAGTCACAAAATACAATTGATAGTACATACAAAATCAAAGTTTTTGGTTTATGCTCCATGTATCATTCAGCTGAAACACTTACTAAACTTGCTTAGTGGCAAAATTCTCTGTATAGTTTAACATTACATTATTGTGACAATAAGTATTAGGAAACTAAGTTGTTAAGAACAGTAACTAAGAAAAAAATTGAGAGATGGTATTGGCTTAGTCGTAAGCGTGCTTAGTACTGATGTAATATCGGTCTAGGGGTCGTAGGTACAATGATGAATGCAGATTTTTTCTATGACTGTAATTTTATTGAAAAATTTTCCTATTAACTCTGGTCGTTTCAGTACGGGTTCATTACAGATCTTTAGGCCTGGGTTAATACGAAATAGTCTTAAGGCTTTAGATAGGGGTTAATAAAAACCGATACGAGGCGTTGTGCAAGGAATGTGGACGTTACTGGTAAGGTATGGTCTCTGAAATATGGGGCTTCTTCGAGGATGCTAATTCGCGTCAATCTCATATGAGAGCACTGACTAAACTAGAAAGGAGTGGAAGTCCTGGGATATGGGGTGTCCTCCGGGAAAATGCTACATGGTGAAGAGTGATCCCAATACTATTGTGGGTTGATGCAGAGAGTTTCAGCTTAACTGGAAACTTGTGACTACAGTTTCACCAGAAATATTTCTGCTGTGCCCATGGTATAGTAAGTTAGATATAAGTTAGATACTTGGTAAATAGATGTTGCTATACACCCCCACACGTAAATGGTGAGTAGGTGGCCATGGGGCCTAGGCCAGTAAGCTGTCGCAGTAACCCGGTAAAAAAACTAGGGTAAAAATTACTTAGAGAAAAGATATAAGTTTCGTCTACAATGAAAAGTTCTAACTATAAAGCATCGTATTTCCATATGTTTCTTGTGAATTAAACAGATACCAATGTTGCGAAATTTTATATCATGAGGTACAGCAGTAAAAAAAAATGGTATCGTAAAAGTCTTATAAACGTATATTACGTCGTGTTTAGTATCTCCAACTTTCTCGTTAATCTTTGTGCATAAAAATTATTGAACTTGGAAAAAAAATGTTCCTCTTTAACGACATACACCTATAGATGTGTGCCCATTTATGTTTTTAATTTTTCTAGAACAAACTTTTTAAAAGTGTTTGATTTTATTAAAAACTGTAAACTATGTATTTATACA
Organism: Copidosoma floridanum; assembly: GCF_000648655.2. The sequence continues at coordinate 972,690 of NW_019379702.1, forward strand.
TTAGGAAAAGGAGATGAATGTTTCTAATTTTTTTTTTTTTAATCTCTTGAAAAAAAAAAATTGACGCGCACAATTACGTCCACAAAGTTCTTTGACTGCCTTCCACGATTAAGCTATCATTACGATGACTACGATGACGACTAGTTATATTATTTTTTTTACCGTAATCCATAGTCATTAACCGAAATATCCAAACAACAAGAAATCTAAAAGAAATAGCGTTAAATCATCAACGAAGCGCCGCTCCAAACTTTTCTCCTCCTAAAAGTCTCATTAACGCCTTCAAACATGCGTTTTGATTACTTCACCTAAATAAAGATCTAAAAAAATTATTCCCTGAAAAATGTCAATTAAATGCTATTATAATTTGGCCCATCAACATTTTCTTCACTCTGATGGACGTGAAACCGCTTGGTTTTATAGCATACATTCAACTCTCTTTTGAAAAATTGTGTATCTCCTACCGTCCATCGAACAATTGAGTATTTCCTTGTATCGCATATGTACACAATAAAATAGTCTGAGGATGGTAAATGTCAAAAATGTACATCAAACATTGTCCACACAACGCTAATAGACATCCCTGTTCGTGGTAGCGTAACCATTAAATATTAATAAAACGATATTCATAACCCCGTTAATAATACCCCGCACATTTAGTCGGTGCAAAATAGTGGGGGCCTACAAGTTCGCTCGCTCGCCTCGAGTCTTGCTCTCTAAACAAACATCGGTGTAGTGTACTACCGCTTGCTTTGGCGCTCAGCCAAACCATCTCTCTTTCTGTCTCAGTAAACATCGCGAAAATCATACGCAGACGCACTCTCTCGCGGCATTTTTTTTCTCTCGCTGCAGTTATGAGTAAAAAATGCACGAGCATTCAGTGTTGTGATTGACTTCTTATCTGGTTACCGTTCAGCCGATTACAGAAGCTGACTGCTAAAATTGTGGTGATACAATTCTATAAATTAACGCAAAATGCAAAATTATCAAGTGTAAATCAATTTAAACAATTCCCAAAAAAAAAAGAGTTCCACACCAAATATTAATTTTTTTCACTAATGTTTTGTGTAGAGTAAACATTTTGTGAAATGAATACAAAGTGAAATAATATAACCTGCAAACATGACCATAAAATTTGTATATCATTAGAAATACATCACA
>NW_019379702.1:992107-1024005 GCF_000648655.2 Copidosoma floridanum
CAATTTACTAGTAATTAAAGATTTTTTTATTGTAGAATTGAACAAAAAAGAACTTAAGTGGCATCATATAAGAAAAATTTCATCAAAATTTCCATTTTAAATCACAGATAAAAAATGGTAATCCTTATACCAAAAAACAAATTTTACAAAATTACAAAGTTTCAAAATCTTCATAAAAGCCTGACTCAGAGTGTGTTTTTGCACGTACGTTACAATTTTCTAAAACAATAAGACAGTGCTTTTTCTAAAGAGATTAAATCCTACAGTTATTTAAGAATCTTTTGTTTAGTTTTTTTTTATTTCATCGTAAACTTTTGAGTCTAAGTATTCAAAATGAATATTTGGCAACCTGTTGTATTTTTTGTAAGAACACATGTATCTATTTTTTATGCTGAAATTGTTATGTAAAGCCATTTCCTCACTGAAATAATTCTAAATTCTCTAATATCACTAAAGATTCAATCGACTGGTAATAATGTATATATTATAAAAATATATTCTTATTAATTTTTTTCTCTGTTATGGCGACTTTATTAAAAATATTCAAAATACATTCTTCACGTAAAATTTGATGTAGATTACAGTTGTATTTTTAAAATTTGAAAATTTTTCATTTTTACAAAAATTGGCTGCCATATTGGATCCACCACTTTGTTTTTTTAAAATTTAACCCTTGATTTCGTAATCAGCGACCTCAAAAACGTAGGAATACATACCAAACTCGATTATTTGTGTGTTATGCAATAAGATATAATGGTAAATTCGTGGAGTTTTGCCCTCAACCTTTGTTTTGGGCAAGTTAATGGGTGACGCCCATTATGCGACTTTGACGAGTTGAAAAGGGATAAAAAAAGTTAAAAAATGAAAAACAAAAATAAAAAAAAATCATGGCACACTTTTCGAAATTTCGATTTTAAACTTGAAAATGGCAATCTAGGGGTGTAAACCACCCCCAAACATTTTTTCAATATTTTCATCTTAATATGCACGAAAAAATACATTGAAAACCACCCCTATATTGTACTTTTTTTTTTTAATTTTCCAGAGAAAAAAATAACGATTTTCGGTCTAGAGAGAAAAATTCCGATTTCGTGACCGTCACTGACGGTCATGAGGTGGGTCAAAAAATCTGAAAAATTAGGTGATTGTTTTCTCGATGAGTACTATCGATTGCATTAGAGAAAAGCATAATCTATTTTTTGAGCGTTCGCGTTGACGTGGAATGTCCTATATATATATGTATATACCAGTGTTGGCTCCGCTTCCCTGCACTTTCGGCTTGCCATCCCTCTATTAATTAATTATAATCTCTTCCATAGGTTGTAGGTGTTCGAGATCAATGTTCTAGTGGACTGTATGGTAGTTGTTATCCGCCGAGTTTAGTAGAAGAGGAGTATAATGGGGATATGGCCAAGTGTAAATGATTTAGCACACACTTCACAGATGATTAATAAAAATACATCATTTATTGATACTTAATATCTGTATGTAAGAATTACTGAATTGTTGCACCCTTTTAACAGTTTTAAATTGTACCACGCAGTTCTTACGAACACGCAAGTAAATTTATACCTAAGCTAATGCTATAAATAAAACTGTTCACTAGAACTGAAGTAACTTGAATGGAGAAGTAATACACAATATATAAGTGAAAGCGGAGACAGCAGATTTACGAACCGGTGTGCTCAATCGTGACTGGCGGACTGCTGCGCAGTGGCAAGTGGATGACACAGAGTGAGTGTACATGAAGCTCACTGATTGGTATGTTAACGAGACTTATGTACGCCTATGATTGGCTAATTATCAAGAGTCTTATATCATACATAGTACAGGAAAATCTTAAGCTAATTTACTTGCTCAATTTCTAACAAACTCCTCCGATTGATCTGTGTAGTTTAACGCAAGCAGATAAATTAAACACTATAATATCAATATTACGTAAGGATTAATTGATAAAACTTTGTTCTCCTCTGATTATTGGAAAACAATCTAAAAGGTTAACATTAAAGAGAAAAAATAATACAATTTTTTAATAGTAGACCGCATATCTACTTACAGGGTTTTATGATAGATTCTGAGTTTTAATTTTTTAACGAAATAAAATGAAATTGATTCAAACTAAGTTTCGATGAATGTTTGAATATATAAATGTTTGTTGAATTAATTTTAATAAAAGTAATTATCAATTGCCAATCATTGTAATTTACAATCAAACCTTTTCAAGATATTTATAACATTAAATGAGTAACACTGAATAACTATTGTAGATTTTAATACTCACAATGATTAACAATAACAAAATAACGAAAAAACGCTAGAGATATTAAAGAAATCCACTTAATTATCTGTTTCAAGCTCAGTTATAGTACGTAATAAATAGTCTGTAAATTGGCCTATCCAAATATGAGCTGGCCGTTTTAACTTTAGTAACTCTGACTAGGGTTTTGGCGTTATTGTACACCCCAACTACGCGTCTTAGAGGGCCATTTTTTAGGTGGTGAGTTTTTATTTTTTATAAGAACAAGGTCACCAACTTTTAAAGATCATTGAGGGTTCAACCACTTTGACCTAGACTGCAGAGTGGTAAGGTATTCCGACAACCATCTTTTCCAAAAGGCTTGCAACTTTTGAGAAATTAGCTACCATTGCTTAAGAGGTGGTATTTTCTCTGATCTAAAATCAGGTTTTGGTACATAATATAAAGCTCTCATTATTAGGAAGTGTGTAGCAGTTAAAGGTTTTGAATCCTCAGGATCATTAGAAATACGAACTTGTGGCCTGGAATTAAGGCAAGCCTCAATCCGACACCAGAGTGTGGGAAACTCAACAACGGTTAGAATTTGCTCCCCGACGACACGCTTCAAATTTCGCAGACTTCACCACTGATTCCCAAATACCACTAAAATGCGGGGTGGAAGGAGGGTTAAAATGCCAACTAGTACCTAAATTATTTAACCCTTGAATAAATGGTGAATGATTAAGACTATTATGCTACATTTTTCTGAGCTCAGTGTTAGCTCCAATGAAATTAGAACCTTGATCGCTGTAAAGATGTGTACAATACCCACGTCTGGATACAAACCTATGAAATGCTGCAATAAATGCCTCAGATATATAATCTTTAACCAACTTGAGATGAATAGCCCCAATTGCAAGACAAATGAAGACTACGATATATCCCGTTAGAGTTCCCTTTCCACGATGATTGGTCATACGTATCGGAAATGGGCCCGTATAATCTGTGCCTGATTTTTAAAACGGTGGACAAGAAATTACATGAGAGCTGGGCAAGTCACTCATATGCTGCGTTTGAGTATTGGACATACATCTCTTGCACGTTGTACAATTACTAAGTTCTGATCTAATAACCTGTCTTTCACGAAGAATCCAATAACTTTGGCGAATAGTCAAGAGTGTCAGCTGAACTCCCCCGTACAAGGTAAGTCTATGGTAATACTCTATGAGAAGAAACGTAAGATGATCTCTATCCATCATAATAATTGGGTGTTTTACAGCTGGGTCAAGTTGCAATTTATTTATACGACCTCCAACTCTATTTAGAGAGTCACTGAGAACAGGCCTCAAATTATGCTAACGACTAGAGTGAGACATGGGTAAACTTTGGTCTAACGTTACACCTTGGTTTTTCTTTAACACTTGACAATCAGCAACGAAATGAATCTGTTGGTGATTAAAAACTAAAAAGTGAAGTGCCATATTCAACTCGGTATCATTGGATGCAACGTATTTATAATCATAAAGACATAAAGACTTATTAAAGGTAAACTAGCCTGTAAAGGGGGCTTAGTATTCGCTTTAACTAAAGGATTTGAATAAGACACAGGTTCCAAAGATTCTTGCTTGACTTTATGAAGATATCGGAAGGCAAAGCGAAGGCAATAAGTTGTAATTCGAAGAAGTTTTCTCTATTTTTAACAGTGACGTGATAAAGTCAGACAGAAAGACTCAGACTTATTAACCAGGTTTAAACTGATGACAGTTGTAATAAGTTGGTCAATAGACCTTACCTCTAACTCAGGATACACTGGCTGTAATTCATGCAAAATCCTTGGACCGTCATACCATGAGTTTTGAGTTAACAACTGACTAGGAGAAACCTCTCTGGAAGCTGTATCTGCTGGATTTTGTTTTGCAGTTATATAGTGCCATTTTGCGTATGGTGTCAACTCATGTGTACGAAAACACCTGTTGGTCACAAAAACAGGCCACTTAGATGGAAGACCATATAACCAATGTCGCACGTTCTTTGAATCTGATCATAAATGAACATCATCACCTTTTAAGTTTGCAACTTTAACAAAATGGTTTACCACTGTGGATAAGAGCTCAGCTGCACATAGTTCTAACCTGGGTATGCTCTGAATTTTTAATGGGGCGACTCTAGTTTTGGCCTGTTGAAGTAAAACATTTACTTTATGTTCATGAACCAAACGCAAATATATAACAGCAGCATAAGCGTTTTTAGATGCGTCTTTGAACCCATGTAACTCTATAGAATCACAACACTAAGAATAGACATTCCACCTGGATATGTGTATTTGTTTGAGCAATGGTGCCTTTTCTAACCAATGAATTCAGGTCTCAATTATATTGGTAGGTAATACTTCATCCCAGGTAAGTTGTAATAACCAAAGAGATTGGGATAGAATTTTACCAAAAATGATTGCAGGAGCAACCTATCCTAAAGGATCAAACAATCTGGCTAGTTGTGCCAAAAAACTGAGTTTCGTCCAAATTTTTGGTGGATTACTCAAAGTTACCTGAAATTCGAATTTATCAGATTGAGGATTCCAGTTTAAACCCAATACTGAGATAGTTTCATCTTCATCATGAAGATGTTGTAAAATATTAACCAAATGTTCGACAGATATATGGTTCAACACTTCAGACGAATTTGTAGTCTATTTTCGCAACGGAAAATCCCCTAAATTGCATAAATCGAGTAACTGTTGACACTTAGCCTTAGCTTCCTCCAAATTATGACCACCAGATAGGCAATTATCCACATAGAAATCTTTACTTATAACCTGTGACGCCAGAGTATGAGTATCTGAGTGATCTTTAGCAAGCAGATTAAGGACACGACTCGCAAGATAAGGTGAACTTGACAAACCATAGGTGATCGTTGTTAGGGCATATGATTTAATAGGTGAAGACCGATTAACACGTCACAAAATAGTTTGATGTTTTTGGTCCTCTGGAGCAACTAGGACTTGTCGAAACATTTTTTCAGTATCAGTGGTAAATACAAACTTGTAGAACCGCCATTTAAGAATGGCATCAAACAAATGTGAAAGTAAGCCTTCACCAGAATGCAATAATAAATTAAGGATAATACCTAAGCCACAAACAGCTGATCCATCAAACATAATCCGTAATTTTCCATTTTTTTAAACTCCATGATGTGGTGGATATAAAGCAGCTGATTCCGTTTAAAAAGAAATTTTCTTCATTTATCCTAATTCCAGGTACTCAGACATGAAGGCCGAGTAGGCCTCATGTAAAGGCTCATTTTTTTCAAACCTACGTTCTAGCTGATGAAACATTGTGACAACTGACTGGTAGGGCTATTTTGTTAATTGAGAACAGTGCTCTGGCTGGATTTCAAAGGGTAAACGAACAAAGTACCGACTATCTTTGTCACGGTAATGAGAACGGGAAAAGATTTCTTCATAGTTTAACTCATCTTTTGTTAACTCAGGACGACTTTGAGGAGGCGACTTAACTACCCAAAATTTCTGAACCAACTCGTTTAGTCAACTCTTTTCAATATTGACCATGACTAAGGGATGTCCAGTATTTTGACAAGACATAGTTGGTAAGATAGGTCCTGACAATGACCATCCAAGATGAAAGGCTGAGGCAATGGGTAAGTCAGGAGAAGCCTTTCTAACCTTTTGACCAATAATTAAAGCATGTACCGAAGCATTGAGAAGCACGTTAATTTTATCGTAAGAGTAAAACTTAGGATCGGCTAAAGTGATGTCATCATAATAGAACAGATCAACCAAATTACTATCCACAGGAGGTTGATAAGTAGTTATCTTTGGCACAGCCACAGCCTCAACGGAATGCTCAAAATTTGATTGAAAGTGGGGTTGAAATTTTATACCAACCGAGCTTTTGGTATCCAAGGATACGACTCCATCTACTCCAGACAAGTTGATGTCAGCCTTATGCTGTCCAAGTTTCAATGGATCATAGAGTGATCTCGTTATAAGAGAGCTCTGAGAGTACTGATCAATCAACGCTCTTACTGAAATTCGAGAGCCATCAGCGGCAGAGAGATAAATTCTAGCAGTAGCAAGAAGAATTTTAGGTGATTTAAATCTTTCCTGAAAATTAGACTGCACATTGGTACTAAAATTAGTATAAGAATAGATGATTTCTGCCTTATCATTTTCTTTACTTAAGACTAATGCCTTACTTTTGGAGGTAGGTGCCTTGACTTGGGGTGGAGAAATAGGTTTATCACCTCTGTGCATAATAGTGTGATGTCGCTGTTGACAATGTTGACATCTAGACTCAGACTCAGACAATTTTTATTACTATGAGTCTCCAAACAATTAGCACAGAAATGACGTTTTTTAATGAAATTCTACTTGAACTTCCAAGTATCATCCTGAAAGGAACTACAAAGAGTCAAACTATGCTCCTGATGGCAAAACTTGCATTCTCTATTGTTTGGCGGAGTGGTAGAAGTACTGATTTCAATAATAGAAACAGTCGGATGTGAAACAGAAGTCAGCTTATTCTACTCACAAGGTACACTAATTCGGGTATTGACAGCTCTACTAGTGTATGACTCCAACGCGAAAATTTGAGATGAAATAAACTCTCATAGTTCGGTCAACGTTGGAGGTGCACTACTACTCCCTAATGTTTTCTGCCAGTCCCTATTAGTTTGAAAATCAAATTTACTAAACACGGTAGCCACAAATAGATCTGCATCGCCAACATTTTGTTCTAAAGTCAACATCGAATCTAGTGAACCAAACATCTCCTTAGAGACTCGTTTAGTTTCCACGTAAGTGTTAGCTTTCATGGGTTGACAGCTGAGTACTGTAAAAGTATACGTATTGACTCGACGACGTTTGTTATCATAGTAGTGAATAACAGTATCCCAAGCCTGATTGTACTTTTCTTCAGATAAAGGGATATTTTTAATGAGGTCCGATGCCTCACCTTTCAAATGGGCCCTTAAATGCTGGTATTTAATTATAGGAGGAATTTCCTGCTTTCTGTGCAGTACAGCCCTATAAACATCACGAAAATTTTCCCATGACGAGAAATCACCAGAGAAGTAAGTTAATTCTATGGGTGGTAACGATGAAAAATTATAAGAACCAGCATTTGATGCAGATTGACGAGGATGACTTGGATCACCACAGGACAATAAATAATCCTCGAAATAACCCTGAACGGAATAAAAGCTATCCTGAACCTAATCAGCAATAGAGTCCTTAAAGTAACTATGATTAATGAATAAGGGAGAAATACTCAAGATCTACATATGATTGACTTAAAAGGACTTATAAGTATCCCTAAGTTGTTTGAGTCTGGACGTAACCTGGCCCCTAATCATTTTGGCTTGACCCTGTTTTTTCAAGTTAACATGGGCCTTACTCATGTCATTAAATAACACAGCTTGTTTTTCAATATAATCCTCCATCTTAATAAATCAAATAATACACAAAACGAAGTGCCAATAAAAGGGAGCAAACAAATCACGATTCAAACCTAATAAACTAAGCTTTTAAACGCTGTTGATGAACTTCAATCAGTAATTACTCCATGGCGCGTGTTTATTCACAATTAAAAAATCAAGTTTTCAATAGCTATAGTTAGTAAGATGGTCAATAATCGAATAAGATTCGCTAGCTTAATTTAACTAGACAAATGAATAAACATTCAAATATAATTCGTAAAAAAACGTACGGTAGTAAAGAAGTCACTTAAATGACCTGCAGAGCGGGCAACAGCAAAACTCGTGACGTAGGACATCAGTAGCAAAAATGGCCGGCACAACAGGTGGCAGCAAAACTCGCGCTGACGAGAAGCAGCAGAACGATTTGCACAGCAGGCAGCTGCAAAATTCGTGCCGACGAACAGCAAGGGCCTATAAAAGTACCGGTTGTTATAACGGTTGTAGCACCGCACCATTGTCTCACTATATACACTAGTGACAAGTGAGCACGAGGTGGTCTGCACAGCAGTAGCGAAGAGTCTGCGTCACCAAACGATAGGACGTTAATACGCACTGCTTTACAATAGCGACTAACTCCAGATAATAGCGAGCTGAGCGCTAGATATGTGGGTGGACACACGAAGGCAACTAAGGTCTGGCTATAAAGCAAGCCGTGCGCTATATGTATGTGCGTAAGAGCACGAGAGGGATTCTGCACTATATAGAAGTGCGTGAGAAAGAGAGCCTAGACAGCTCTTTCTACGACAGTGAAGAAGGCCAAAATGGCTTACTTTGATCGAGACACGCAGCACTATGGTACCGAATGGCCGAAAGAAACCCCTCACAATACTGAATCCGGCTCGAAGGACGATGTTCGAGATCAATGTTCCTTGTGGACTGTATGATAGTTGGTATCCACCGGATTTAGTAGAAGAGGAGTATAATGGAGATATGGCCAAGTGTAAATAATTTAGCACACACTTCACACATGATTAACAAAAATATATCATTTATTGACCCTGAATATCTGTATGTAGAAATTACTTAATTGTTGCACCATTTTAACAGTTTTAAATGGTACTACGCAATTCTTACGATAACGCAAGTAAATTTATACCTAAGCTAATGCAATAAATAAAACTGTTTATTCACTAGAATTGAAGTAACTTGAACGGAGAAGTAATACACAATATATAAGTGTAAGCGGAGTCAGCAGATTTACGAACCGGTATGCTCAAGCGTGACTGGCGGACTGCCACGCAGTGGCAAGTGGATGACACAGAGTGATTGTTCATGAAGCTCACTGATTGGTGCGTTGACGAGACTCGTGTACGCTTATAATTGGCTAGTTATTTAGAGTATTTTATCATACACAGTACAGGAAAATCTTACGCTAATTTACTTGCTCAATGTCTAATAGTAAGATAAGAGAACAAAGGTTTTAAATAAATAATAAAAAACTTTTTTTATTAAAAAAAACAAATTGTGTAAGTCACAATGATAATTTTATAAGAAGATATAATAAATACCTTTCACATAAGTTAAGTATGGTTGTTACAAAAAATCAGCTTCAGTTAGTCTGTGGTGAAGAATAAAGAAAGGTTCATAATAAATGTAAATGAGAAACGATGATTTAACTTGATGAAAAGAAAGTTCCAGCATAGTACTTGAAATATTAACAAAAAAAAAAGGTATTGTTATTTATCAGTTTTATTTTGTATTTTTTTACTTTTTAATTTACATAAATATATTAGTATATTGATGGGTACACATAGACATTTAATCTTCTGTTAAAAATAGCTAATGCTCTGGATTACAAGTGTGTAAATGTCTACTTAAATGTGTTGCTCTTGTTAATTTTCGGTCATAGATAAAACAACGTATAATTTTACCGTATGTATGCTGTCCTACTTGGTGTACGTAATAAATTTCTTTTATTTTAACTATATTGCATACTTTACATTTTTTAACGAACTTTCAATTTTTTTGTAGTTCCAAAAACACATGGGCCATATACACCCTTGAATAAACTCATGGACCTGAAATTATTGAGCAAATAGCTGAAATTTAAAACTTTTTTATTTAATATTTTACAGTATGAGAAAATATTTCTACTATTTAATTTCATTACAAAAAGTGCTCCTGCATTGTTACTAAAACCACCTTTAGCACATATATATACACTCATTCAGTATATGCTTGCTTACTATCCGTACTCATACGTTAATTAACTTAATAGTGTAAATCTTTGTTTCATATTTATTACTGATTTTTTGTATCACTTGAAATCGATACAAGAAGTAATGAGAGACCATTGCTCAGGGGATTATATAGCCAGTTATAGTTTATCTCAGGAGTTATCTGTAGAGGAACCTAGTGTCAAGAAAAAAACGATGCCAGTGATGTGACTATCATGACATAAAACTTGGTGTTGGTAAATATTGCTGTAATAAGGACTGATTTTAATAAATTATGCATTTTTTAATCATTCCTTAGATGGTGTTAGTGTTTTATAAGCCAGGTTCCAATATTGATACTGCAGTTTTTACTTTTTCCCTTAGATGCTAGTGCCATGAAGCACCACAGTTTAAGTATACATAATTGCCTCTGACAGAGATTAATAAGATTGAATACTTAATTAGGTATATAACTGCGTTTTAATTTTAGACTACAAAAATAACAACTAAACAAACATTTTGAACAATAAATAATTAAAATTACTCGGCATTTTGTTAGACGTAAGGAGTTCTTTAAACTTTTTCTCCTTAATTATGAGCTTTAACGTTAAAAATGCTTACTTTTTCTAGTTTATTAGTACTTTTTGTTACCTTGTTGTACAAAAAAATTTTAGGATATAAATGTAAATAATTATGAACCATAATACCTATTGTTCTATAACTAAGTCCCTATAGTAAAACTTTACTAAAAAATGTGCCACTGGTTCGCCAACTTTGCCGTGACGGGGTACTCGAATCAATGGAAACTACTGGACACACCTCGTAGCATTGAAGTCAGCAATTATCCTACTAATTTTTGCCTCTGATCTGAACTGAATTACGAGCTATTTAAATACCGGAAATTACCTAATTGTTTGTATTTAATTACTTCATTGTATATTTATTTTATTTTTGTCATTAGTTTTATAAAATTTCACTTGATTCCAAAAAATTTGGTATGATTTCATTCAGCCAGTTGAAACTCTCATGTTTTTGTATAGTTCAACTATCTCAAGCAGCGTAAAAATAAATAGAAGTAACTGTAAATCTAAATTCAGGAGTTTTCTATTATTAAACATTATTGCCAAGCACAATGTGATATTATAAGTTATCGTATGTAAGTTGTCCAGGGTTAGTGTAGTATAGTAATATCTTCTTAATTTCAATTTTAATTTAAAAAAATTTTCAATTCTAAAATGCCATACAAACTTTTTTCATTTGAGTAAGCTGACAACTAATGAAAAAGTAAATAAATATTTCAGTTAAAAATTTTTTTTCAGTTGAGACGTACTACATTCAATGCATACAAACTTAAAAATTAATTAAAAAAAAAGAAAACATATAATGCACGATAAGGGGGGTGGAGGTATGTAGAGATTCTATGTTTTACTCTGTGCGAGGATAAGAAAAATTGTGAGAGAATGTTTTTGGGCAGAAATTGTAGCTGATCTTCTCGTGTTTTGAATCTCGTGTGTCCCATGCAAACATTCCAGTGTGCTTAATATGGTGGCTAGAAGTTTTCTCCTTCCTTACGCATCATCAAGTAAATATTATTTATGTAAGTTATTTATATAAACGCTGAACTTAGACTTATATGCAAGATATCTGCTAAGTATTTATTTAAATATGTTATAAAAAATCCCTTACTTTCGTATGGCTAAAAAAAATTTTTTAAAACAGCACCAAATAATAAATTTGGTATCTCGTGCGTTTAGCAAAACCGCATGAGGCGGTGTTAGAGCATTGTTTGAAACAGAAGTTACTTGAAATAGTCTTTTACGTAAACAATGTGGTGCTATTTTATTGACTTAAAATCTTCTGAATTTGAATCAGTCTTTTGAGTGCTGTAGAATATAACAACATTATTTTACAGCATAGCTGAACATGATAAAATCAGTAGGTCACTTCAGAAATGATGAAACAAAGCTCTCGTCACTTCAGCAATATAATGAAGTCACAGTCATTCATTGTTAAAACAAACCGCTAATTAAAAAGAACTTAAATGCTGGAAGTAAATAAAATCTAATATTAATATTAAAATAAAATAAGATTGACTAACGAGTACTAAAATTTGTTGTTAGATAATTAAAATAGTAAATAATATACACATGATTTCTTATAATAATGAGACTAATGCATCGCAGTAGTAAAGATTGACGGAATTCCTATTTATCTTTTAAAAAATGGATCCTACACAAGAGTATGAACAACTAAACTTAAAAAAAAAATTTAATTGTTGTGCGTATATGTTTCATCAAATCTCTTACTGTGTTTAAAATTTGTAGCATGATAAGGCTGACATAAATGGTCAGTAAAACTCTGCAACAATAGACCAGCACAAGAAAAATTTGAATACGCCTTGCATTTATTAATTTTTTATATCTCGCTCCAATGGATCACTAACCTCTTTGAATTTCCTAATTCATCGGAGGGCACTGAATAAATTTTAATTAGTCAACTAACGTTTAAGTATTAAAAAACTGATATTTTGAAAAAATGCCTTAAAAGTCTATCAGCACATTGGACTTTAATCTTTATAAAAACTTTATTCATGAAGTTGTTTTTAGTACCTTCATGTTTAGACCAACATGCTTTTAAATTTTCCTTAAGAGTATTTATTAGTAACATTATACATCAAACGTAATTTATATCGTCTATATTTTGTATGCGTTGTTTAGACTATTAGCTCTAATTCCGAATTTTTCACGCTGAGTCAAGGGTGCTGAAAAACTACAGTAAATTCCAACAGCACTGTTGAATTGTTAGGGCTTCGAGGGTCATGTGTGGCAGTTACTGCTAATACGTTAGTTAGAGCATACGTGTGGTAAAAAAATAAGAAAAAGGTGCTGCTCACACTATTTTTCCTTGACACGCTCGTTGACTTGCGTACGCGTTTTGCCACCAAAAAAATCTTCACCAGCCCTACGTGTGCATCAGTAGCTGACTCAAGTAACACGTTTAAATAAACTTGAATAAACATAAAAAAATAATGAAGTAAGTGTCATTGATTTCGCTTATCTCTGTCAACTGACGTGCCAGTTAACGTAGCTTAACTAATAACATTACGTTGTTTCCAAATAAATAAATTTTATTACCATAAGAAGTAATGAAAATCAAATAATAAATCTGCAAAACCTCGTATAAACGGACCTATAACGAATAACTATTAAAATAATGTTAAAATTTGCTCTAAATAATGTAGAAAAAAAAATATTTAAAAAGTTAGATAAACAGTTATGTATTTATTTAAAAATTAACAAATTAATAAAATTAAAGTAAATATTAATTTGTATGGAAAGAACCTGCTGCTAAAGGAATTATTTCGAAATCTTCAAAAGTTATTGAATCAAGTAAAACATTTATTATTGTAGATAATGAATTAAAAATTTTAAAATAAATTAAATAATTAACAGTAATAAGGGATTTAAATTATGAATAAAAAACGAACCACAATGTATTAAAAAAAAAGAGGTAATCACCTTTTAAGGTAGGACTTTCGAGTACCGTACTAGTCAAATTACTGTGCGAGTTCGAGTTTGACTTTGGCAGCAGTGTCGATAATGCAGACGACGTGTGTACCCGCATCAGTGCGTAAACACGTACGTCTGCTAGTGTGACAGAGTAGTTATTTTTTAGTAGTAACTTTACTGTTCGTTATTTTTGTCAGTCTGATATTTTTGAAATAATGAATGAACATCAAAAAACAAAAACAAAATTGACACCACAAGCATTTTCGTTACGACTCGCTTTTAAAAAACCGTGCGCTAACATATACCAATATGGCGGCTTCCCCGACTTCCTCTCGTAATCAAAAAACCAGTATTTACGTTCGTTTTTGTGAAATATCTCGAGAAATTGGCCGTCAACCCATATTGTGCTCAACACGATCCGAAACAAGAGGATTTTCTCTACAAGTTCCATGTACTCACTTTACTCAGATTTTTGTTTTTTATTCGTTATATGTGATTGCGTCACTTTTTCTCGTTTCTTTGTATGCGCCTGTATAAAACATTCGAACTTTGAGCTTTAATACCTCGAGATTTTGTCTGTCATCGGGCATAGCTGAAGGTACCATTGGATTCAGCGGGTCTTCAACTATTTAATCACATAAGTCTTGTACCCCAGATTTAGGTGGAGGTCCTACCTTAAAGATGGCTTGTAGCTAAATGATACGGTGCTCGGTTTGTATGACCAATGTTGTAAGTTAAAATACCGTGTACAATGTGCTTTTGTTTTTTTTTTAAATTCTATAATTAAAATTGAAAATTTCCTTTTGTCATAAATTTCTGTAGGGTAAAGTTTGTAAATTTGTTAGCTTACATTTATGCATATCTCGCTTTTAGAAGTATAACTTAAAAAAATGTCACATTTATTGAAAAATTAACTTTTACCTACAAAATTAGGAAAAAGTAAAGCTTACCTTAGAATTTCTACTTATATTTTTTAGTATTAAAAAAAAAAAATCCTAATGAATATATATATATTTCCGTTATTATCACCACCTTAGTTTTTGCTCTAAAAATTGGCAGTTGAAAAAAAAATTCAAAATTGGTGACAGTTACTAACAGCAGGCGTATTAGTCATGAAATTTAAAAAAATTACATTCATATTTTTTCATGAAGTATGACCTAAATCTGGAGTAAAAAAAAAACACAATTTCTAGTTTTTGTTCACGTGAAATGCTTAGTAATTACTTTCCTGAGGGCTTATATCCTTAGAGCATATGCTACTGGAGGCAGCATTCAGTAAGAAAAAAGTTAGCGAGGCAGGAGGAATATAATGACATGCTCGCTCTCTCTCTCTCTCTCTCTCTCTAGCAATGCGTTGACTAGTTACAACGTCTCTGTATTCACAGATGTATGTGAACAGTAGTGTGAGGTGTTGGGAGCACGTGTATATCGTGCCTTCGTCTGCTAATTTTTATACAAACTGAAGCTGAAGTGATGTTTAATTAGGTTAACGCTTTTATCTTGCTTCTTTCTTTTAATAATACATTTTAATATTATAATAGTACTTGTTCGCGTGTTACTGTTCCTGGTACTTCACTCGACTCCAAACTGTGAGGGAGATTTTCAAATTTTTAAGGTATGTTATCGTACATTTTAAATAACGCTAACGTCAAACTTTAGTTAAATGTTAAGTTTGTTGGGTGCAATAGGAGGTGAACGGTATAGGGGATTAAGTTGCATGGGTCGGGGGGGACTCTCCCTTCGTCGCCCCTTTAAATGATCCTCTCGAACCCCTTAACTGCAACTGACTAAAGTCTTTTTTTTTGTTATTATATTATATACTCAACCTCTGTATATCTTTCATTAATGATGTGATAGTGTTGGCAGACTAAGCAAAGATGTATCAATTTTTGATCTATGGCTTATGCGTGGCATGCTTCTGACTACTAACACTTTCAATTTCACTTTCCATTTCTCTCAAGCATTATTAATCGCTAAGAATGAAACTATTTGTAAGATTGAACTTGATAAACCGGTATAAATCAAAAATGAAAGTAACAATTGGAACATCTTAGACGTGATAACATAAGACAGTCTTTCATCTTTGTATGAGTTAATTAAAAAAAATTGTTCCAGTTTACGTAAAAAAACGTGAAAACAGATGCCCCAAGATGTAATTCTTTTTTCGCAATAGTGTGCGGAAAATAGGTGTTTTCCGCACTGATACTAGTGTGGGAAATCGATTTTCCCACATGGTGTGCGGAAAATATTTTACGCACACTGTGCAGAAAAACCTTTGCCTCACACCTTTTCCACATACTGTGCGGAAAATATTTTCCACACACTATGTGGGAAAATCGATTTTCCACACTAATATCAGTGCAGAAAACACCGATTTTCCTCACACTTATGAAAGAAGCAAAGCTTCGATAAGATTTTGATAAAGAAAGTATTCGTTTGAATTATGTTATTTTTAGTAATTTTATATTGTTTTATTTTAAAAATACAACTTTTATTAATGGTAATTCATTATTTTATAAAAATTTATAAAAATTTATCTCGCTTAATGTTGCCGTCTTGTTTGAAATACAATCAGATTTTTGCGCCGTTTCGGAACTTCATGTTTACACATATTCCCGATCGGAAATTTCAACTAGGCTACTCACCTGTAAAATGGATGACAGAGTTCCATACGTAATTACTTCGGAAAAGCCATTCGGCATTCAATGTGGTTTTACATATGGCTTTACAAAAGGTATTTTAAATTAGTGATGTCATATGTAATGCTTTATGAAAAAACACATGAAATTACAAATTAAAAAAAAAAAAAAAAAAAATAGTTAACTAGAAATAACTGCAGAATACTCTTATCTACCATACTTTAAAGTTTTAACTAGTTTTGTGATTTTTTGCATAAACAGGGCCACGTCCTTAAGGATGTTACCTAGTTAATATATTTTTGGTAGGTAACTACATTACCGATACCTTGAATAAAATGTATAGGTATATAAGAATACTCACGTAATGAGTGATTTTTAAGACGATTTTAATCATTTCAATGTTTAAATCTGTTAGAAGTATTATAACATGGGTTGAAACCTTGCACGATTACTCCTTGAGTAGATTTGTATCAGTCCTGTAAGTTTTGTTGACACGTGTTATTTTTGTCATAGCTTTTAATGCTGATTCGGCAGCCGTTCCATAACAGCACATATTAAACACGATGTGTATCAGTTCTGTAAGTTTTGTTGACACGTAATATTTTTATTATAAATTTTAATGCTGATTTGGCAGCCATTTCATGAGAGCCCATGCTAAACACGATTTGTCATCATGTTATTTCTCAATATTTGATATTGTAACACATGCTAAAAAAATATGAGTAAACTAGCAAAAAAATACATAAGTATATCGGACTTTGAAAGTAACCAGATTAGGTGAGAATAGTCAAAGTGATTTTAAAGTAAAAATTTTTTTAAATGATCGAAGTTCTATGCACCCATTACTTAAAAAATTATTTAATTTTGTTAGTCGATAGCAATTTTCTTTAAATTTCGAAAAGTTGTGAAAATTTTATGAAAAATTATTCCGTAAAAGGTACCTTTATAGGTATATTCAATTACTGCTTGTAAATTTATAGATGTAGAAAACTTAAAATGTCTAGGTAGGGCCGAGCTCTTCTCCTAAAACATCACGCCACCATCTTGTGCGACGCATTCGCCACACGAGGACCAATGTATGCTAGCTTCGGTGTTTACGTAGAAAATTTCCAATTAGGATTTTTCAATATTTTTCGAGCTCATATGTTATCTTGGAAATTTGTACTAATCCTTTTTTATTTTTGAGTTTTTTGCCGTATTTTACTTTTGAATTTTAGTGCAGTTTGGTGATGCTGAGCAAAATTAAGAGAGAGCTTACGCGCTTGCTACCATACAGAATATATATATATATATATATATACACACTAGTAGGGCTAACGCCCCCTTGCGCGCTCCGCGCATCAACCCCCCACTAACAGATTAAATAGACAAAATACCGACATTACTCGTGTATTCATCAATGCAGAGAAGGTCTTCAACCACACGAACAAAAATTTAAAATAAATGCTATAGTAGTGTTAATAAGAACTTTAAGTATATCAGACGGTCTCTGTAGATGGACAAGATTAAAAATAACAAAATTATTTAAGTATAATATAGAAGCAGAAATAACAACGGAAGAAAAAAAAGCGCAAAGTTAATATTCCTAGAATAAAATTGAATACTGGCACCTCATCATCATTACCGTCTGTCTTCTATAGGAAACAGTTTCCCTTTGTATTAGCATGTTCTATCTTTATCAACAAATCAGAAAAACAGAGTTTTGATTCCTTAGGATTGTATATTAAAAAACCTTTATTCTCTTACGGACAATTATACGTTGCTTTATTAAGATGTAAGAATCCAAAAAGAAGTTTTATTCAAATTAAATCCGAGAATAAATCAGAAACTAGAAATTTTGTTTAGCTAGAAATTTTTCAGTATTTCGAAAATATATAACTTCAAAGATCGTCACATTCAAACAGACGTATGTTAATTCATGAAAACCATGAAAAAACAAATTTGTGAAAAATGTGGAAATGGTTTTAAAAGAACAGATAGGTTAAAACAACACATGAAATGTCACAACATTAAGTTAACAGAATGAATTAGTGTTTCAAAAGCTTAATTGTGTTTGTCTATTTAATTATACCTCCTTCTGAATTCTGTCTTTTTGTTAATAAAGTTCTCAGGTAATAAAGAATTCCATATTTGGGTAAAGTAAACATGGACCAGAAAGAGATTTTAAATGTTAAAGTTCAATCAAGTAAAACAAGTAATGGTACTTCAGAGACATATAGTGAGTAAGGTGGAGCAAAAAGACAGAGGAAGACCTATGATCAATGACTTAAAAAACCCTCAAAACGAGGTATGACTTGGGTACTAAATTACGTATATTTTTTAACATTTATAATGGTAAAACATTCTATAAATATGTAATTTTTTTGGGGGGGTGGGCGAGCGAGGGGGAGCTCACTCAAATATAATTTGATCAAAAATGACGTTAAAACAGGCAAATAACTACGTAAATTAAGTGGGATCTGAGGGCAGCGGGGGGGGGCTGAGACTCACTTTCGTCAATACAGCTATATAATATAGGGATATGTATTTAATCCTTTTGCTGTCTAGAGTGCATGTGGTGGTGGGGGACAAACAGGGTTGAAATGGGCAAGAAAAAGTTTTACGCTTTCCCTTATTTTCGTTAAGTGAGGGCCCTTCATAAGAAGCTTCGCTTCCAAAAATCATGTTGAGCCATACATTTACGAATCTTGAAATAAATTCTTTATTTAATTTAGGAACACGTAAATGTTGTTAAATTAACAATAGTTCTGGTATTATGACAAAGTATGCAATAAAACAAAGAATTTAAATTAAAAAAACAAGTTTCAAAACAATAGCTTGATGCAGTAAGAGGAGTCAAAACAAATTTTCAGTCATCAGGTGGAAGAGAAGTATTGACGGATTAACAAAACAAAAAAATTGTGATCGCACAATGCTATTGTTACATTTAGTTTTAATAACAGTATAAGTTATAATAAAATTCATAAAAGTATTGGATATGATCTCTTACAAGGTTGCCTTCGATAAATTTCATGGATTTATCGATAAGCAGCATACCTGTGAAGTATCCTTTATTTTAAATTTGGCATAAAGTTTTTATTAACATTATAATGAAAAAAATTAAAAAGAGACAATTTTTTTGAAGCATGTCTTCAAGCCAATTGATGGTATCAGTAAGTTAATGAAACGACTTTTGTCGTTAATATAAAAACAGTAGATTTGATTGCTTGCAAAATTATGATCAGTGGATACAAAATTGGTTTGAGTGAACGAAATAAGCTGTCAAAAATAGAAAGTTTGAAATTTTTTTATGGAGTTCATAAGTGTCGCGCAGTCTTGATACTAAATAAAATATGTTTTTCTTAAGTTTAAACTAATTATTAAGGAAAAACAGAATTTCACAGCATTCCAAGAAAATGCATTTATTTACCAAAAGGTCTTAGATGTGTAATTTAATCTGACCTACTAAGCGCTGTGAAAAATAACTTTTTTTTAGGTCTTCATCTTACGCAACCTCTACTTTACTGATTTTACCATGAAGTTTTTTTTTATTATTTTAACTTTAGTTGAGTTCGTTCAAATTGCAAAACATTTTTAATTTTTCTTTTGCAATGGAAACCAACTACATTTAAGGACTTTGTTCCCTTACCACAATTAAAGTTAATATACTTGTAGCAAATGTAGCTTTGCTCTGATGATCGTGGGAGTTAGGATTTTAAAGGAAGTTTCTTTTAGTATTACTCCATGTACATTAGTGAAATCTTAAATTTTGTTAGTAAATAGTGTTGTCTTGCTTTTAAGACCATTGTCAAAAGTATTTCTTAGTCTTTTTTACTGCTAAACATCAAAAGTATCAGGTCACTATCACTTTAATTAAAGATTAGCTGCTCAATAAAAAAAAATATTAGGTCTTACGTACTGTCTTTAACTTTAGTTTATAAAAAATTTACTACGAAAACATTTTAAGTGCATTAGATGTTATCATTTCATTACGCTAACCTGACTTTAAAAAAAAGTTAACATTAGATCATGAATATCCAAGATTTTTGTCGTAAAAATTTTAAACTATTCAATAGAGAGAAGAAAAATATAAATTAATATTTGATAAAAACAGCAAATAAGTGTAGTCTAAATAAGGGTGTGCCTCTTATTTACCCCACGCTTCATAAACATTTACATAAAAAACTTGCAGAACATGGTATTTTTCATCAAAAAAACAGCATTGTATGGTTTAACTATTGAATTATCTACTGTAATAATTTTAAATGTTTTGTATAAATAAACAAATGCATAGCATAATTAAAACATACTCTCATTCTCTGAACTTTGTTAAAACTTACTCTCATTTTGGAAAGTAATTTAAGTTTGTATAAAAATACTAGCTACAAAAGTATAAAAAATAATGATGATATTCTTAATTGTTTTGAAGATATTGGGGGAAAAAAAATTCTGAAAACGTCACATTTTTACAAATACTATTTTGTTAAAAAAAAAAGAAAAGTAAAAAAATGGTTAATGGACTCATGGATCTGTATATTTAACATTAGATCAACAAAAGCAATCCCCAAAAAAGTTTCTTTTTAATGGAAAAATTGTATAAGATTGACTTGAACATAAACCTTTTAAAAAAAAAAAAAACCTATTTTTTTGAAAAATAATTAGTTTCGTTCTTGATTTTTGAAAATCTCATTTTTTTTTAAAATCAATTATCTACTGAACTGACCCAATAGATCCAATAATTTTCACGAACGTTATGACACTAATTAATAATTTTGTGATATATTTTATAGCCCCCTTGAAAACTTGATTTTTCTAGATTTTTTTCTATTAAGAAGAACGTAAGGAACAATAATACGTAATAGGAGGTACTTTACAGCTGTGTTCCTTATCAATGTATCTGTTTTAAATGTACGGCGTGACTACCCGTAAAAAATAACATCCAAGATTGATTTCCCAATTAGCTAATTTCACTGACATAGTAACCCAAACCTTTTAGCACTCCACCTAAGATTTATTTTTTTTTTTTCAAGTGCTGAAATATTTTAATTGCTTAGCTGCAAATATACATAAGAAAATTTTTTTATTTTTGTTTTTAAGCAAACCGTGTGGCGTTAGCTACAGTTAGATGACAAACAAGCAAAAACCATTAGGATTGCAATTTTTTTACTAAAATAATTGTATCACGTACGTTAAGAGAGTTTTTTTGTAAAATCAGCTGTAGTTTAAGTTGAATATATGCATGAATTTTTTCCGACTCACTTGAAAATTTTGTTTTTTATTCTAGACTTTGCACAAAAAAAAAATTAGACTTAACAGTAAAATAAAAATTATATCTCACGCATGTATCAAAATGATATACATATATTATAAAGTACAAGCTGTTAATTAGAATTCAATAACCTTCATAACATATTCAGGTTTTGATATGCGTTATTTAATAATTAAGCATGTTCTTGTTTAGCCGTACCAGTCCAGGTCGTGAGAAAACACCAGATTCTTTGCTACCTCATATAGGTCCACGTTTTCCATCAAAAGAAAGGTTAGTATTCATTAATGCAGCAAGTAACTGTCACTTACAAAAAATAATACGTCAAATTATGTATAGAAGGCCCTATTTTTAAGAATTTTTTATTCCTACGTAACGAATAATTTTTTTCATAAAAGTTAATACTATTTGCCTTATAAAACATGATAAAGGAAAATGTTTAACATTAAAAATTAAGATTTGCAGTATGAAATTCATGTGTTGATTTAACTGACTAGAATATTTTAGACGTATTCTTTTTGTGAGAGTCACGTGAATGCTTTATGTAACGTTTTATTATGATTTTTATGTTATAGTTATGGTCTTATCAAAGCTTGCTAATGAAAAGTCTGTCTTATCTGATTACTCGATTGTAAATTAAAACAGTTGTGTATCATCTGTTGTTTAACAATATCATCTCTATGCTATCAGTTTTTTCATAAAAAAAATTTTTTTAATACAACATGCAGTCATTCTTTGAATAAATTATTAGGTAGCTGTTTCTTGTACGGTTTTTTAAAATTCTGAGTGTTAAATACTCAATTTCTTTTCAAGAATTCTTGGGCCATGACCAAAGATTTTAAAGACGTTATTGATTAATTAACAATGAAAAGATTGTTTCTTGCAGTGCCTTTCGAATATTAAATTTTTATTATTGAGGCATGTATAACCATTTTGTGAGTATTAAATAATGCTCAAAAATATAAATAATTCGTTATTGCTTAAAAAAAGACGATAATGAATAACTTATACTGATCACAGTATTGTATTATATAAAAATGAACGGTATAAGGTGAATCTTTAAAGTTAATAAAACTATTAGGAATATTAAGTTTTTAATATTTCAGTATTTGGTACAGCTAAACTTTGTTTTATTTTCATGTGTAAGGCTCCATTCGTTGTCAATAAAAGTCTATAAAAAAAATTATTCAAAATAACATTCTTAATTGTTCTGTTCGTCCTGACGTCACTAAATTGGTGCCATTAATATTTGACTCCTAGTAGACAACTCAGTTCCGTACAATTAAAACACGAGATTCGTATCATTCTGTATTTAAATACATGTTCTACTAAGAGATGTTTGTACATATTTATATATAATTTACATAATTTAATTTTACAAATTTTTTTTCGTATTTATATACTTATTTATACATNTTTCTGAGATTTCATTATGTTCTATAAAAAAATTTATTACATTTTTATTTTATTAAGTTTACTTGTTTTAGAAAAATATTTTCCTAATTAATTGTAGATGCAGATGATTATACTGTCAAAACTCTCCATTTCTTGAACAACGCTTTGACTACAATAATATCTACAGCATCTAAAAGTGTTAAAAATAAGATACATTGCTCGAAGCAGAAAAAAATATATCCAAAAGATACTAGAGCACTGTATTATGTACAAAAAAATAAATGTCATTGTATACAAAGTCATGGCATTTGGATTATTTGATGCACCAGCAACTTTTGAACGACTTGTAAAAAAAGTACTCAAAGGACTGTTCTACAAAATCTGCTTAGTTTATTTAAATGACATTATAGTATTAGCAGATTCGTTTTAAAAAATGTTAGTGAATCTAGAGAAGGTGTTTCTTCGCTTTTGAAAAGCTAATCTTTGAATGAGTACAAAGAAGTGTAATTATTTTAAAAGATAAGTTTAATTACTTAGTCACATTGTATAAAAAAAAGGAAATAAGACAAATCCAGAAAAAGTTAAGACTGTTTTGGAATGCCTGATTCCAAGAACAAAAAAAAACGTGTATCAGTTTTTAGGATTTTTTTCGTATTATAGACGATTTATCAAAGGCTTCTCAAATATTGCTAGACCTCTCCATAGTTTGTTATTGAAAACAAGCGGTTTCAATGGTCTTCAAGAAGTCAGGAAGCATTTCTAAAATTGAAGGGCGTTCTGACATCTCCTCCCATTTTGAATTTTTCTAGGTTAGATTGTACATTTACCATAGATACCGACGCATCAGATCGTGGCATTGGCTGAGTTTCATCTCAGAATCAACAAGATAAAGAAACGGTTTATTATAGCTTATTATAGTCGAATGTACAGTCCGCTGGAAAAGAATTGTTGTGTCACTCGTAGGGAATTATTAGCGATCGTTAAGTAATTAAGACATTTTTGTTATTACTTATACGAAGATAAATTTGTAGTTAGAACAGATCATTCCCCCTTAACTTGGCTGTTATCATTTCAAGAGCTGAATGGTCAGCTAGTTAGATGGGTATGATTATTAGGTCAGTACAAATTCGAGATTTTTCATAGGAGAGGAACAATTTACGGAAATGCAAATAGATTATCCAGACGACGATGTGAAGATAAATCATGCAAGTACTGCTATCGAGCTACAGAACAGTTTAAAGCAGAAGATAAAACAATTGGACAATGTATCATCAGATCGTGGTAAATGACATGAATCTTTCATCGTTGTTGCATTTACTTTCCGGAAGTCAACATAAAATCTTGTAGAACCAATTTTTTTTTTTTTAAGGACGAGTGGAGAACACCAGGAGTTTGATGATCTTTCGATGACTTCTTGTTTTTACATTTATGTTATAAGAGTGTCAACTTTTTTTTGTTTGTGAATAGGGACTCTTCTAAGTGGCTGTATAATTGATTTTGTTTCTGTCTCCAAGTGTATCTTATGATAAATCTAATTATGTTTTCCTACGACATTGTCATCTTAAAAAAAATCTGCATATTTAATTAGCAAATCTGCAATCTCCGACTCCAGGTAACAATCCAATTCTTCAGAGTTTTGCTGAAAAATACCCTCCAAAGTAACTCTACTTTGAAGTATTGAGTTATTAATATTATCATCATAAATATCTATTTAATTTGGTATGCTATGAGTTTCAGGGTCTGAGTTATCTCTGTTAGAGAATCTGGTTGTGGTAAGGAAGTTTTTATTTGTTTGTTATGGCTTGCTTTTTTCAGTCT
The DNA here is from genome assembly GCF_000648655.2 of Copidosoma floridanum. Next base: position 1,016,599 of record NW_019379702.1, read on the forward strand.
TACTAAATGTTTCTTGTAGACTTTAATTAAGTCTTTCTGTAGGTTTTATACTCTTCGTAGTCGCCAATTGAATATCTTAGAAACTGTCAACGTCGCGTCGCCTGTTGTGTGGCCATATATTAAACCTAATGAGGGCCTTTAACTTTTGTTCTGTACGGGGTGAAATATTGTTTAGGAAATAAATAGTTTTTATGGTATAATCATCTTAATCTACAATTAACCTATTTGATGTTATTAAAATAGTTAATTATTATATCCGTCTTGTTGATCATAGCGATAGAAATCTCTGCGAAATAGTCCTTGATACCGGGTATATGGAATCGTACCCTCTCTTATTCAGCTCTCCAATCTCAACGAATAATCGTAGGTATCTGCTAGAGTAGCAGGTTCTTTTGCATTTACTTGCTGGCTTATCATAGATGCCAGTCCGTTTATGAACATGTGTGACGCCATGTCCCTTATTGGAGACATCATATGCACTTTGTATGTATTACCCTTATCTTCCATTAGAGCTTTTACAGCACTGCTCATTAGTAGGTTCAGATAATCATAATATTCTCCCACTAATTGGCCTTGTTGTTGACGTACTTTCTGCAGCTGAGTTTGATAATAATTATGAACGCTTCAAAGTTTCCGAAGTCCTGGCTGCTTACGCTTATTCGTATGGCACCTCACAGATTTTGCAATACTGGTGTGTTATATAAATTACTTCGGTCATCCCTTACTTAACTTTCCCCATTTCTACTATTTTGAATGTAGTCCTTAAGTAGAATATTTTTTCAATAAAATATGAAAATGGATTTAATTGCATGTTGAAACAAGAAGTTGGTGTAATGGGACTTCATCAGCGAATCAGCTACTGTCGTATCAGCGTTATCTTGATTATTGTTTGTATTTACCATTTGCACGATAAAACTGTTATCTTTGATGTATAATTTGTTTTGTGTGTGTGTTTTTTTCTTGATTATTTGTATACCATGTTTCACCTGCGTGTGTAAAATTTAAATAAAATTTAAAGGGTTTTAACTTTTTTTTTATATTTTCTGAGATTTCATTATGTTCTATAAAAAAATTTATTACATTTTTATTTTATTAAGTTTACTTGTTTTAGAAAAATATTTTCCTAATTAATTGTAGATGCAGATGATTATACTGTCAAAACTCTCCATTTCTTGAACAACGCTTTGACTACAATAATGATGTATGAAATTCTTGACATGCATCATAAAAGACACAAGCAATAAGGAACTATTTAGATGTGTATGTGTGTGTATGTGTGTGTATGTGTGTGGGGGGTTATACTGTCTGTATATACGTAGATTTTAATTTACATAAATATAAGTATAAATGTGTATGTTAATTAATTCTATCTGCATTTAAGTGTATACACATATGCTCTATATTATGTTTGTATAGTATATGATACATACATACATATGTGTATCATACATGGATACAAATATTTATTTTCGCTCATACATGAATGTAGATATAGTCGTTTACATACGTATATGAGGCATTTCATGCGAAATGTCATAGGCCCGCTGCGTGAGCGGTAAAAGTCACTGTTTTTAGCTCAATTTTTCGGCCTTATTTCTATCCTAAAAAAATGTTGCAAGTAGTATTTTCTATGCAGTTTTCAGTCAGCTTTCTGATAGTTTAGTTAGTTTTCCAAAAAAACTTAATTTTCACTAAAAAAAAGCATAAAACATGCCATATCACAAAAAACATTTCAAGTTTCTTTTTTCATAGACTAGATGCTTGGCCTTCTGAATGCGCGTCAAGGGCCAGCGTGGTTCCGATGTGCGCTACGTTTGTGTTAATTGTATATGTATACGTATGTGTACATCATGAAAATCTCAAACTAATTCTTGCAGCTATAAATCTGTAACATTTGATGCAAAATCCTGAACTGGCTCTTAAAAACTACTACGACTGAATTGAAGCAGTAGTGTGCTGTAACTCTATTAAAAAATGTTTTTCAGGTGTAGAATGTCTAGATAGTTGCAACATATCAACATTACGTCTACATCATGTTTAATATTTTGAAAAACATAATATTTTTGATGAATTGTGGTTTCAACCAGACAGATGTACTATTGCTACACAAACTTTAAATTCTCCTGATTTCGTTGACTAATTAGAAGAAAAATTATTTTAACACAAAACTTTTGATTATTTTGCTACGAAACAATTAATTTTTATTAATTACCCGAAAAAAGATCTGGAAGGTAAAGAATTTATTATAACATATACATTTTTAAAAAATTATGCTTTTCTTATGCAGAATTCAACCAAATCTTTTCATTGGAACAATCACCAAACTTCCATTTTTACAGTTATGTTTTATTATAAAAAATAAGATGAGCTCAAACACATAAGTCATGCTGTTCTTTCTGATAAGCTAAACCTACAACTGCTGTATACGAGCATGAAAAAGTTATAAGTTACTGGATGGGCAAGTCTTTAAGTTCCCTCTTATAACCGAATTTTAACAGCAGGAAACTTGTACGACTAGGCAAAGAATTATTGCAAAGAAACAAAAGTTTTTTATTTAAGTAAAGAGTCGTATGAGTATAATGTAGGATTAAACTCAAATTTCGAGCTGATGGACCATAGTTTATACTAGGTACTTCGAAATTCCACGTTATCATTCCAGTCGATGATAAAACATTGAAATTTAAAAAAAAATACTTATGAGCTCTAATTATTAATTTTTTTCTAAACAAAATAATAAAATCAAAAAGCCTATATCTTAAACTTTATCTAAAACTAAAAAAAAATAGAAAATATCTGTTTGAATAGTATTTCCAAATAAATAATATTTATAGTTAACTTGAGCAGAGTGCGGTGCGGCGCGACGCCGGCCTTTGATGGCACTTAAACGGCCGAGCGTCTACTCTTTGGTACCGTTTTACTCGAATTTTTGTTAAGTGTAGCATATTTTGTGTTTTCTTAGAGAAAATATACTTTTTAGGAAAACTAACGACACTATCGGAAAGCTGACTAAAAATTGCATCTAAAATGCTATTTGCAACATTTTAAGATAGGAAAAAGGCCGAGAAAATGAGCTGAAAACAGTGAATTTTTAGCGCCCGCACGGTGGGCCTGGGATGTTTTGCGTAATACGCCGAGGATACGATGTATAAACATACAAGCAGTCGTATACATGTATAGTTACTACTAATATTTGTATATATACTATACATATTTAAACAAATTGATGTATACATGTGTGTTGTAAGAGGGTATGTATTGATTAATATCAACACGTTAATACCTACGTGTATGTCATATATAATGTATATTATTATACGTGTGATTATATACATGCACGTATATTATAATATTGACACCTACATGTATGTATGTACATACGTATAAATATGTATGTAAACATACAAGTATAAACTTATGGATACAAATATTTATATATTTACATGTATATGTAGATTAATATATCCGTAAACTCGTGCAGACGTGCACCGTCAACAACTCTCTCTGTCTCTCTCGCTAAGAATACGTGTGGAGTGGGTACTCTTACGGTTTTTCGTAACGTTGGTCTTTCTGTGTTAGGTCCACTTGCCCAGTCCTAGCGAAAAAAGCATAGCTTAAGAAATAACATGCTTTAGTTTCAAACATTAGATTTCTACTGCAAAATTGTTATATGACAACGAGTAATATTTTACTATTGTGTTGTGTTAAATTACACTTATTCTATTATTCTATTCTTATGTAGTTTATTCCTAACTACACAATTCTGTCCCCTTTTCTTCCAAAACTCCTCCCTACTTAAGTGTACTTGTCTTGTGTGAGCTCCTAGGGCACTGAATCTTTGACATGACTCTATTATTTATTTTACTGTATGTGTAACTGTTTAACAAGCAATTGCCTCAAGATTACTACGGTTATTACTAGTTTTAATTCGTGTATTTTTTTTATTAACTTTCTACCTCACCGTTCTAACCTTTTTTAAACTGATAGCTATCTTACGAATGAGTTTACCATGTGTTGACATTCTTAAAAGCACAGGTCACTAATGGTCCAGGTATAATCTGTATAAGTTAATTGATCATCCAAATAAATGATAAAATAAATGATTTCTTATTTTCCTGAGAACTAAGTTGGTAGAAAAATCTCAATCAAATAATATTAATATTCTTTGACACAACTTTCACCCACGACTCTCCACAAGTATTAACATCTGAGAAACTATTCGCTGAGTCATGCTTTGTGTATCAAGTTTTAGTTGATACTAAACAATGTACGAAGAGAAAAAAAAAACATGAAAATTTAACAATTAGCCTTATAACTATCACAAGAACATGATTTAGTGTTCAATAGCAAGGTAAACATTATTGTTTAATAATCCTTTAATTCTGGAATACTCTAAAAGAAAAAAATGAAGTTGTTTTATTTTTTTTTATACACAAAATATTGCTAAAAACCTTCTGTATAAAAAATTACTCATTTTTAATTAGCAGTGTTATCATACACTAATTATGAATATTAAATCGTCAAACAAAAAAAAAAAAACATTTGGATGGACTTATTAATAAAAGAATACTAAATTTTTCGAAATGATTTTTCAAGTATTATAAATATTTAATTTTATCTTATAATTCAATGATGTTTTAATTATGTTACGACAGCAAAGGGGCAGAGCTCGAATTTCAAAAACCACGTGTAAAGCATTTATGGGATAGCTGGAGAAACGTCTGGATGTTGGCCTGGAAACGGCAAAGATGTCTACAAGACAAATTAAATTACATTGAAGACTTAGAAAAAGTTGCTAACTTCAGCTGGGAGGACTGGCGCAAGAGAGTAATATTAAGATCTATATAACAAACTTATACGATGTAACTTTGTTGTGCTGACTCATTAATATTAATTAACGTATTTTTAGTTCCTGAAATTCATGAACCATAAAAAATCAAGATTGACAGATCTTTTTAGAAAAATGGATAAAAATAATGATGGCCTTATTCCCAGAGACGATTTTATTCAAGGAATTCTCAATACAAGTAGGTTTTTTAATTAATACTTATCATGTTAAATATTTTAAACACAGTTATTTTAATATAACTAAGTGATATGTGCAGAATTTGATTCGTCACGACTTGAAATGGGAGCAGTTGCTGATTTATTTGATCGACATGGAGAGGGACTTATTGATTGGAAGGAATTTATTGCAGCATTGAGGCCAGACTGGGAAGAAAGACGTACACATAATGATACTGATAAGATTCATGATGAGGTGAAACGCTTGGTAATGTTGTGTACATGTCGACAAAAATTCAGAGTTTTTCAAGTTGGGGAAGGGAAATATAGAGTGAGTGATAAAATTCAAACTCATAAATAATTTTGACAACAGGACAGAAAAAATAAACAGGTTTAATACATTTTTTTTGTTAGTTTGGTGATAGTCAAAAACTGCGTTTAGTAAGAATTCTACGTTCTACTGTAATGGTTCGAGTTGGAGGAGGATGGGTGGCCCTCGATGAATTTCTAGTCAAGAACGATCCATGTCGTGGTAAGTTTTTTTTTGTGTATCACGATACCTTAATTATATGTATTACTAGATATCGGTTTAGTATTAGTACCAAACACGCTTACCAATAAACCAATACCACTTTACGCCCTTACCTTACTATTAACTTCAATATTAAATATTTTTAAAATGTTACCAACTAACATAATGGCTTAAGTAATGCATATATTTATGTTAATAACGTTACTGACGATTACGACAATGACGACGACGATAACGATGATAACAAGAACGTCTACGTCCATGACGATGGCAACATTAGAGATAAATACGCCCATGACAATGATGCATCGCGACTGTAGCTATTCTCAATGAGAATGAAATTGATGACTTTTGACGAAATATATGAAAGTTTTCTCTTGCCACAAAAGAAAATTCATTTCAGGGCTTTCTCTGTACGCGAGTACGCAGTACGTGTATAAGGACCGTAAGGGAAATATATATTTTCATAAAAAGTATTATTACTTAGATCTTTTGACAAAGGCTATTTAATTTGTTTGCATTTTTCAGAAAAAAAATTTTTTGGAGTCTCTTTATTTTATGAATTAAGAATTTTATCACGAAAGATTATTTTAAACTTGTCAGGATAATAAAGTTATTTTTTGTTGAGTGTCTTTATTTTTTTGTGACAAACTCTAATTGTATGTTTATCTTCTACTGTTAATAATAGTTATACATGTTTATTTAAACAAAATTCTTGTTTTAACAAAAGCGTAAAGTGCCGTTTTTAAAGAGAACGGTCACAATTGCTATGAAGTCTGAATTGTTAAATTTCCATTTTGAAGGTTTGCATATTGTTAGGTTTAAGAATATTATGATTCATAGTTTTAAAATAAACTGAAATTCTTCAGGCTTAACTTTCACTTACTTGTTTTCTTTCAGAACAATTTGATTATGAAAGTTGTTGTAAAAAAACTTTTCATAGTAGTGGTTTGTATGTAACGGCAACTCGAGACATGTTGTTTTTTACTGAAAAGAACGTTAAGATTCCTAAGTTAAAGATTATTGCATCTTATTTCGTTATTATGTCTTAAGAAATATATGGCTTAACGTATTAAAAATTACTTTGATCGATCAAAAAATTGTTTTACATGCAGACATAAAAACAAAACCATATCATCTATTCAGAATAGCTTACAGATTTATTAAGATAAATTTTGTGGTATGTTCTTCGGCATTATAGTACTGATGTAGAGGATAGTAGAAGCTCTTCTTTACAATACTTTGTCACATCACTCCTGATAATTCTTCAAAATTGTACTAAAAAATATTTACGTTAATCTATGTACACCTTTTTTTATACATGTAAAAGTATAGTATTAACCTATAAATACTTAAGTATTATTAAATCAATTCTTGTTACTATCCAAAAATAGCAAAGGGAAGAACAAACATCGAACTAAGGGAACAGTTTATTCTGGCAGATGGTGTTAGCCAATCAATGACGGCCTTTAGATCGAAACCAAGTCCTACACTTCAGCGGAATCAGTTTTTGTCATCTGGGCCTATTACAAAGGTAAATAATACATATGTATATATATATATATATATATTGTCGATATACTTAATAATGTGTGCGCTACAATGAATTTTATTAATTTTCATTCAAGCACGCAGTGATGGTCCAAAGCCAATATATTCACGGTGTGCGTAGAGTTCAGAGGAAAATAAATAAATCATCCCAATCAGGCGTGTAAAAACAACGAGGCCCAACAAACGCCTGAGCCAATGATTTGGAGAGGGGAGCAGCACGTGGAGGCATCACCGGCAAACAAACACAATCAGCACCTGTTTGTATAATCCATCCCTTCCAAAAAAAAAAAAAAAAAAAAAAAAAAAAAAAAAAAAAAAAAAAA
>NW_019379702.1:1024714-1060422 GCF_000648655.2 Copidosoma floridanum
AAAAGGGCTATTTTTTAAAGCTGTTAAGATTTTAAACCCCCAAAAAATTTGTATTAAAAAAAATTTTTTTTCTCATATCTCACAACTTTATTACCAGAGCAACAAAGTCCTGGACCTTAAACCCTACATTTTTATTGCCACAAAAACACAAATACATTTTCTACTCATTAAAAAATCTGAAGTAGGATCTTTAAAGATTTCAGAGATTGCTGTAAGGGTACAATAAAAAGCTGATCTCTCACGTAATGGACTCTTCAGTTGTCGATTTTGACGCTGCTGTTTCAATCTCGATAAATTTTCTGCGTCAATTTTTTAACGCCTAAGTAAAGTTGTATTTATTAGATACATTTGAAGTTTTCCTTCCAATTCACCTTCTTGCGACTTTTGTGACCCCTAAAGGCTATTTTCTATCAATTTTGTTAAGTTTTACTATATTTGTTGGCAAGGTCATTCGACGTTCGATTGCCCTAAAAAAGACCAGTGAGTTTTTTAAGTAAACTCTTTCTTGACTGCAGTTAACAGCAATTGTAACTGCCTGGATACCTCAGAGTGATCTTGTCTGGCTTGTTGTTGAAGACCTAGACTGATTGGGAGAAAAATTACAAAGACCGAAGCTTTGGGGCTAGTTGTAGTGCTCTTTCCCAACGTCTCCCGGTATAACGTCGAAGACGTTGGTGTCTAAAGCAACTTTTTTATTTGCAGATTTAGTTGTTTTGGTGATTTTAGATGGGGAGATTGGTTAGTGATACTTGTCCAGTGGAGGCTGTCCCGTTGGCTCAAGTTTTTTTTTCTTCATAGCTATTATAGGTTTACCCAACGCAAACCTTGGAGAGGATCAGTGATTCCTGGTTGAATGCTTAGAGTCGAGAGGGTAGTATAGGGTCGTCGGTCGCCGAGTTTTCCAGCCTTGCGAAGAACAACTCCGCAGGTGACGTTGTGCGTCTGCTAGTGAATGGCTGACTTGGTTTAATAGTGCCCGCCAGTTAATATAGTCTTTCAGTTGACGAATCGCTTCCGGAAATGGTAATAAAAATGTATTTGTTGGCAAGGTAGCTTACTTTTAGGTGGATCCTAAAAAGAACCGATGAAATTGATGGTTAAGTAGGGAACGTAAATACTTATAGTGGCCCTAAGAAGCGCCAGTGGTGAAACTTCCAGGCTATTCTTTATTATTATTCCTGATGATGAAGAGCTGGCTACAGGTTGCTTGATTCTTACCCTGGGAGTCTCGATGTATGGAGATTCCCTTGCTTATATTTGTAGCCACAAATTCTCTAACGGCACCAGGTGGGATGGTGGGACTGCCACACAACTCTGAAAAGTTGGTGCAGGTTGTGCTCTGGCTAGATATGTCTCCTGGTATTGTGCCAGAGACGGCATCGGTTGGAAGTAATTTTTGTTTTTTAATCGCATTCTTCGAGATTCTGGGTGAATGGACACCTAGGTCTCTTCCCCCTTAGTAACCGGGATACCCAGCTGCAAGACTATCATCAGCATACTCTGTACAGCTCGTTGAACTGCCGAAGTACGACTGCATCACCTTCGAGACGCTTCGGCGTATTATAACCACACTTATTTAATTATGTTGCAGGTAGCTTCGATTTTATGTCGACGCCACCTAGCGGATTTTACTGAACTAGAGTGAAAAGCTGGCGTATTTTTGCAAATCTTTGAGCTCATTTATTGCTATTGTTATTTAATTTTTAAGATAAACACTATACTAAAACCATTTAGGAAGTATCATGAATCAGTGTGCAAAATTTCAGCAAAATCGGTTCAGTAGTTTTCGCGGTTAGCGATTACAACGGTTTTAGCGAATTTGCTTTATATATTAGTAAGATTATCTCTTGCTCGATTTTCTTCGATCTTCTACCCTTGTCTCATAAAGGGACTTGATGTAAAAATGTGGAATTTAATAAAACTTCAGCAATTTGTATGTACGCTTACATATATAGGTATTCTGCCGTAACTAACTTATACAATACCTCTGGCTTATATGCTCGTAACGAGGTAAAATGCATTAATGCAAAAGTCTGTACTTATGTAAAAAGTTGCGCTGTTTCTGTTCCAATTATGAAGAACAGCATATATAGTCATTTTGGTGGTAAAATTTACGAAAAAAAGTTAAAATAATTTTTCCGTCCAGTGTCGCTTTTCAGTTTTTGCACTTGCTGATTATGTCTATGTGAACATCGAGCTTCGATAATTATGCTCTCCAACTGCAGATACAGATCATTAAATTTGTCGTATTAACGATATAAAGCGATCAATTAAGCAACCATTTTTATTAACAATCCGAGAAGTGTGCTCACACTTTAGCCCCAAAATTAAGCCAAAAAGTGATGCATTACACGTTAGGCTTTAACAACAAGACTAAGTCGTTTGATGGTGATATAAACCGCTAAATTTTTAGACTACAGTGTACAAGTAAACTATCAGTAGTACTGTTATCAGTACGTGTTTAAAATTCAAACATTATCGAGGGTTTGGATTTTTGAATTGTACATGGGTAAAAGTTTCCAACTTTTCTATCTATCTTTGTACGAGCTTTTTGGCTGTCTTCCCTTCCCCGTCCACCTCAGTTATGAAAGTTTTTTTACATTTTAGGATAACGGATTACCATCTATCTTTTTTTCGCTACTGTTGGACTTAAACATTGTATACGTATCTCAGAATTTGTATTCAAAAGTATTTTTTCTGAGATCCATCTATTAACGGTAATAATGCTTCGAATGTTAGTAGTGAAGTGCTCCACTGTTTTAAAAGATTCTAATGTGGTATCAATGAAAGCTGGGATCAAACCCTATCTAGTAAAAAAAATTTGGTACTATTTAGTAACGCTGATTAAAAAAAATACAGCAATTTAAAGAATACTAATGTTTTTTAGCAAACATCTACAATATCTAGTTTTTAGTGACTTTAATTGCTTTTCCTTCAACTGAAGTACCTTTTAATTAAAAGCACTAAATAAAACTATTTTTTCATAATCAATGATCTTGTTCTCAGCTTATATTAAACTCAGATAAGAACACTTCAACTATACAGGCAGCTTACTTGTACGTACTCAAATTATAGGTAATTTTTTGAAAAATGAACTAAAATTTTCTGTCACAGAGTGTCTGATATCTTCTAACTAAATGACTTCGTAGTAAAATTGCTTCGAATACTTATAAAGAGTTGTATGTAAGATAGAAATATTAGAGAAAACAATTTCCTTTACAACTTTATTCTGTTAAGGTAGTTGTTTTCTAAATCAAAAGTATCTAAAAAGGTACGAAATTTTTAGCAAAACTAATATAAGCGTCGAGAGATATGTATAAAAAATTTTAGACCGATTTACGACGTCGTTATTAAAACATCCTCGTCAAAAAATTTCTCTTTTAACATTGGAGCAATGGTGCAAACACTACATGGCCCCATTATTTTAAAAAGTGTAACTTACCGTATATCTATAATTAATTTAAAAAATACTAAAAACTATCTTAGACAGTAGAGAAATACATACGTTTTTTTGAGGATTTCTTACCACATAGTCTTAAAGTAATAGTAATCAAGAGAGTACTCCTTATTTGATTTTGGAAAATAACTGAGTAAGTATCGCGTATGGAGCAATGTCACATTGTCACATGAGTACAAGTAGATAAATGTATATGTTTATGTACGTATAAGTGTACGCAAAGGCATTCACATTTCTCTCTGTTATTTTGAATACGGGATGATATTTGAACATAACCGTAGTATTGTATATCTATATATACAACTGACCTACATATTGGAAAACAACAACCTTAAATCCATTTTTTAAGTTCTTTTGAGACAGTTATTGCAGAATCACTCACATTTAAACATTTTTCAGTACTTCAACAGCGGTAACCAGCGTGTAAAGCAGTAAATCCCAAATTCAAACCTGACGTGGAAAAATTCTTGTGATAATTTTTTTTTTAATTAAGCTATGGCAATTGTTGCAAAGCAAGCAGTCACTAATACATACTATCACAGCATAAGGAATCCTTGTCAGTGTAAGACCTTGAGTATATTACTAATTAAAATCTGTTATAGTTTGGCTATTATTTTGATACTCTTTTTTATTTAATAGTATACCACCAATCAACGTGCTAAAAAGTCGTCACCATTTTATAAGTGAACAATTACGACAACTTGAAATTTTGATAAGCTGTATTTCATAAAAAACTTAAACATAGTTTTAGAGAATTGTTTCGTAATACGCATGGTCATACAATACAAAAAACTTAAAGAGCATCATGTTACGGAAAATAGGTACTTTGTAAAAAATCCATGTGTGTAGTTAGTGCAAAAATCAAACAAAAAACTCAAAGTACTCGACCATTACGTAGCAAGTTCTTCCTTATAAATTAAGAGGTGCTTTGCAGGTACTTGATAAGTATTTGTTAGGCACTTAATAGATGCTTGGTGGGTACTTGACATGCACTCGACTAAAACTTGTAAGTACCCACCTTGTGAAGAGCATTTCAAGTACTAGTCATGTACCCTTGAAGTGACGGAAAATGTCTGTTAAATTCGTGAAAAGTGGCTGCTTAGTATCCTATAAGTATCCACCAATTACCTGCCCAGTACTTGTAAAGTCCTTGTTAAGTACCTACCAAGTGATGACCAAGTATTTGCCAAGTACTATCCTATTTGCTCGCCAAGAGCCCGTTTAGAACTCCTGCAGATCCCGAAAATTGCCTGCCAAGTACAAGCCCAGTAACTGCAAAGTACTCTCCAAGTACTCACCACGTGATAGTCAAGTATCTATTAAGTATATGCCAAGTACGCGCCATATACCTGCTAAGTACCTGATGAGTGTCTGTCAAGTACTTACCAAATTTTTGTTAAACACCTATTAAGTTCATGCTAGGTATCCGCAAAATTTTGGTCAAATACCCGCCAAGTATCTGACAATTACCCAACAAGTGCCAACCAATCAAGAGCTAACTAAGTATCTGCTATATGACGGTTAAGTACTAAACTATTTTGGTTTGATCCTTGTAAAAATTATACTTCAGTAATTTTTTGGCAAAGATTTGGTACAACTTAATACTTTTCAATATTTTAGTCATGCTGGACCATAATAATAAAAACAACCAGTGAACAGTGGGTGCTTGGGTACCCAAGTGAAAAGTTATACTTCAAAGAAATCATACAGTGGATAATATAACTATAAATATAAATATAAGTACCTCCCATGAAACGATATTGTGTGTACAAAGGTGGTGCAATTATTGTTGGAATAAATATACTTACGTTAGCTGGGTGTGGTTTTAATAAATATTGCAGTATTTAATAACTCAAACATTATAAACAATATATGATGGCACAATACAATATAAACAATAACCCTTCAGGAAGTTCATCACACATAGGTTTTTTTGACAGGTACTATTCAAGCATTAAAGGTAAACTAAAAATACCATAAGAAATACCCAACAAAATTGTAGATTATTTAACTGTACCCTCTTTTACATGTTTATTTTTAAAAATTTGCATTTTAACATGTAACATTGTGGAAAAATCACTGAAAATTACATTTATAAGATCTGTATGAACCCCCTAATTTTTGTTTGTATGAAAGATTACTTTTAGGCAAACCTGTTTCATTTTCAAATAGATCTATATTTTTGTTGTTGTTTAATCACACACAAAAGAAGGGGTCAAGCATGCGTAAAAGCGTGTATGTAAGCTGATCCATATAAGAAAAATAATTCACAGTGTTGCTGCCTATATTTGTGCTCCTTCCACCTCTCTAAATTTTGTAAAAGAAGAAAACGCAGTAAAATTTAACTATTGTAATTATACAGTACCGAAAATTTTTTCTTTTAAATATGAAAATTATGAAAATATGAAAGCTGCTGTGCTAATATGCACTAATTTCCAAATGTTTGAAAAAAACGAGTACTAAAAAATGTATCTTAGTAAATAAATTATTTATTTATATAATATATGATTAAACCAACAGTAAATAAAAATTCACATGAAAAATACGTTACGAACTGTACGATAAAATGAAGTAATCAATTCTCCTATATCGGGCTCGCTCATAGCAGAGTCGGTGAAGAGCATGCCTAGAGTGCAAAATGACGGAGGTTCGAATCTCTTTGAAAACAGTTTTTTTTTTTTTTTTTTTTTTTTTTTTTTAAGAAATTGGTTAAAAGGAATAAATTAAAAATGTGTACTGTAGTTAGTGTAGGACTTTGATGTTGTGTGATGTGTAGGGGACCGGAAGTACGTCATGAGGGGTGGGGCGAAGGGGGAGAATGAAAGAAAAATCCACTTCTGTTACACTTTTTCTCAAAGTGACCGATCTGAAATCGTTAATTTAGTTTGTAGAGCATAACGTGCCTATAGAAGTAAAACTATATTCTATACTAAATAAAAAATTTCTTACATTCTGTCAAGTTGTCACATTAGTTAGTGCTTGTCAACATCTCATGTTATTATTATTGCTTAATTAAAAAACGTTGATGACTTTTTAATGTGTTGACTAGTGGTAATTATTGATGATACAACACAAAATAAATAGTTAATTGTAAGCTGAACTGTAACTAATTTATTTAGTCATGGACCCAACCTAATCGGAAATTGAAAATGTGTGTCAACTTAACCCAAGTCAAGATGCACAGTTAGCCAAGGTGAGGCCTAAAGTTGTGTAATGGGGTACAGACTTAGGTATAGGCTTCTCCCCAACTGCCGTCTTATTTTATCTGCTCAAAGTATATATATATATAGACATGAAGTTGTTCTTGCGATCAATCTTATGTACGTAAGAACTTGTTAATATCAGATAAATCTTAATAAAAAACACGTAAACACATTTTAACCAAGTTTTAATTTATTAAATAAACCTTGAGCATAGCTTTAGAAAAATTAAAGTAAAGGAAGGTGTATGGATCAAAAAACTTTTTAATGTTTTTTAAACGTTGAACTCTGACACTTTCCCAATCTCTGGTAAAATTGAAAAGAATCTTGAACCATCGCTAGAGTTCTTTCGACATGTTCAGTAGAATCTTGACAAAATAAAAAGAATTCACCAATAAAAAAATTATTCATTCTCATCTTACACCACTTTAAGGGATTCGTCTTGTTTTGATGAAAAGGACTTGCTGATTTAGTGTTTCACTGAGTTTTCCCTTTTTTAATTTTACATAGCGTGAAACATTTGGTGGTGTGCGTACACACAACATTAATGCAGTTCATGCATATGTGTATACTACAGTACATAGCTATTCAGACAAAATCAGGCGGTGGCTGGGGAGAAGCATGTGTCCAAGTCTGTGTCCCATTACAAGCTAACCTGTGCTCAAGCTGGACTGTCTGTGTGGGTCCACACGTCTAACTTGTGCAGCCCAATGAAATTTTTAATCGGGAAGATTCTACCTTGACAAAGATTCCTAACGCTGTGATAGTACTAGGTATTGGAGGCTGCGCATTTTATAACATCATTAGCATGTTGACTGTCAATCGCTATAGCTGTACTGTTGTACTACTTACCATCAAAAAGCAAACAGAAAATAAATTTTTTAAACGATTCCCTTTGGCCCCCCTAAACTACTTCTTGTTGTTGTAATATCGCCCCCCCCCCCTCTTAAGCTTCATTTCAAAATAAAGTAAAACTATTACAGTTCTTCTGTTATTTAATTGGGCTAAATTCTTAGAAAATCATTCTTAATCTGTCCTTATGTATTATAGTACTCCTTAGTATCTCTAAGCTCATCTTGAATGGAATAAAATTATTTCAGTTTGTCTCTTGTTTTATTGCGTTTTAATTTCTTACTAGTCCGCCTCAGCTTCCCTCCTCGTGCTTTATAATCGCCCTTGGTCCTCTTCAATATAAGGTGAAACTATTTTAGTTTGTGCGGTGTTTAGTTAGCTTATATTTGAAAATAAGCTCTCAACCCATCTTTGGCCAAGTTTAACATAAAATAAAACTATTGTTGTATGTTTGTTAACAAATTTAGTTGAATTTTTGATTGATTTCCTTTGATCTTATAAGGCCTTTTTGATTGTTATTCTCATAAATACAACATAAAATTCATTTATTTTTTCGCTTTGTTTAGCGTGTCAAATTTTCTAACTAGTACTTTTTTCCTAATAATTCTACCAGTACCCCTAGTTTCCGCATGAAAATAGAGATTTTCTTCCCTAGTTTATTAAAATATACAGGTTATTTAAATGAACTCAACCGTTTGTCTCCAACATAGTTGATACATAACGTAAACTCAAATACCTTACTTTAAATCCTTTTAGTACAACAAAAAAAAATCAGTTTGCAAAAGTGTTTTAATGCTCGAAAAATTAAATGGCCCTTTTTAATTACCTGGCTACATACACCCCGCCTTCTCCGAGTAGGAGAACTTTTGTCTCTGATGCTCTAAAGTTTCACTGCATGTAACCGTGGCCTCAAACGTGGCTCATGTGAGTACTGCCTCCGTCATAAAATACAGATAGTGTGACAATAGTTCTTTAGTCCTTTATTTATTAATGAAATGACAAACATATCGAAATAATTACAAAAGATTTAATTCATGTATACTTAAATAATTACATGTACAATGCATTAACACATAAAGTTAAATATTATTTTTAAGATAATAATCTACGTATTCTACCATATTGTTCATTTAACATGAGACATTAATTATGATGCAAAATTTATTTCTCGGTGTTATAACCATTCAAAATGTAAACACTGTTCCATAACTGGTGGAAATAAAGATTTGTTGAAAATCCACAAAAGTGTATCATAATAATTATTTTGAATTAAAAAAATGTCAAATGATGAAAAAAAAATTAAAAGTTTCAAATTTGACATAAAATTCATTTAACAATAAACATTTTTACTACCATTTCCGACAACGATTCATCGACTAAAAAACTATATGAAGCAGGCCACTATTAAACTAAGTTAATAAAAAATAAACTTAAGCAAACGGAACCGTCTCCAACGGGCATGCATCACGAACCAATCTCCCAACCTTATTCCACAAAAACGACTGAGCTCTGCTAAAAAGAAGGTGCTTTAGACAGCAACGTATGTAGTGTACTACCAGAAAATGTTGCAAAAGAACTCTACAATTAGCTCTATTGCTTTAGACGTTGTAGTTTCCCTCCTAGTTAGTCTGGTGCAACAATAGCAGGTCAGAGAAGATCACCCTAAGATTTCCAAACAGTTTTGTTCTCTGGAAACTTCAGTCAAGAAAGAGCTTAGCTCACTGGTCCTTTTTAGAAACACCAAACGTCGAAATACTATGCCAACAAAATAACAACTTAACAGAGTTGATAAACAACAGCCTTTAGGGCTCAAAAGTCTTAACCATGCTGTAGTCGCAAGCGGGTAATTCGGAAGAAAAACTTGAAATGCTTTCAATGTACGTAGTGTCTATTCTTACCGTATATCCACTTAATTACGTGGATATAGTGCATACGCATGTGCGGTGGGTAACTATACTGTCTGGTACGTACAGGGTGCAAGCTTATTTTCTTTTGCGAGCAAGCGAAGTGAGCGAGGCGCATGTGTATACGTGGATGTAAGGTACGAATAAACACAGCGTTAAAAGTATTATATTTTAGGCATTAGAAAACTGACTCTAGCCATTGATTGAGCTTAAAACAGCAGCGTAAAAGTTAACAAAGAAAGAACCTATTACGTAAGATATTAGCTTTTCATTGTAACCCTGACAGTTATCACTTAAATCTTCCAGATTTTTGAATAGGTTGAATAACATGTATTTGTATTCATTGTGACAGAAAAAATGGAGAAATAAAGCTCTAGGAATTTGTTGCTCTGCTTATAAAGTTGTGTAATTGAAAACAACAATTTTTAATCATATATTTTATGCTAATGTTAAATTCTTACTGTTTCAAGAAATAGCCCTTTTCATTTATGAAAACTAAAAAAGTGAGAATTAACGGCTTTTCTGGGACATCACTTATTTCATGCAGTGAGGGACGCACGGTACTTTTCAGAATAATTACATTATTTTCTTTTTACAGCTTATTATTTGACCAAAAGAACTGCATGGATTCCATATAAAAATGTTTCTCATAATAAGTTTTTTGTTCCAAGAAGTGGCAAAAATAGTTGTCAGATCTTTAACTGAAAACGTTCAACTTTACGTGTCAATATACCATGGTGTTCCATTTAGTGGGTCCCGGTGAACCCAAGACGGCGCACAGTGGGAAAAAAAGCAATTTTTTTGTTCAAAAATCTGCCGACACCACAATTTTCAACGTAATCCTCCCCTTTTTAAAAAAAAAACTCCTTAGATGTCAAGCGTTCATGTGCCACTGCCAATTTTTCTCAAAGGTCAAAACCATAACCTTAAAAAATCGGAAATACAGGAAAAACAGACTAAAGAAACAAAAATTTCAGCGAATATTAATTTTCAGAGGTTTGTAAAGTCTCTCATCATGAATTTATTGTTTGCCTATACAATTTTAAAATGGTGGATACAAACCCGAATAGAAATGTGCCGTAGCTTGCCTGACTGCCTGTGCAGGTCCTGCACAGGCAAGATAGGCATTTTATGCATATGTGAGTTTAGGCTGTGCACAGTTCCTGAACAGGTCCGGTGCTCTTGCCTGAACTGACATCAACTGTCTGCTACTACAGTATATAGTCTTAACCTTTTTTTCAATTAATCTAAAATTAATAGCAAAACCATTATTCTCGACGAAAGACGTGAAATAAATATAGAATGTAAATTATTCGTAAAAGAAAAATTTCGGAAAAAAGAAAACCATACAGATTTAATGGAAATAATGGAAAAAAAAACTAAACTTACAGATAATATTAGTGAAAACTTAGCTGTACAGTTTGATAAGCAAGAAATTTAGAGCGATATTCAGCAAGAAATTTTTGAAGAATTAAACACAACCAATGACAGTGTAAGAAAAAAAAAAAAAACAAACAAGTGTCAATATTGATGAAGTTCGTGATTTGTATGTACAATTTCGGAAATGGAAAAGAGTGTTTTATTGCAAATAGCCACATAGATAAACTTTTAAAAATATTGCAATATCACAATCCCAGCTTACCTGTATCCCATAAAACTTTACTGAAATCAACTTCTCTGTCTAAAAACATTTTTTTATGTAACATAACCTTACTATTTAATTGTGTAAAAGTCAGTTCAGGACTAGATCATATTTGTTCAGGTTACCTGAGCTAAGGCTGCCTGTACAAGAGCCTGAGCAGGTCCTGTGCACATCGTTGGATAAAATTCCATTAATGCCTGAGCAGGTCCCGCGCAGGCAGCTCAGGCACCTGTCCAGGACCTGTTCAGTGCCTGAACTCAATTTCTGTTCGGGAAATAGTGGCCAAAAACTAAAAATTCTAAATAATTTTACGTTTTTTCGTATAAATTACTACAAACGATCTTTTTCGTCTCTGATTACGAACTTCCTTCTTTTATCATGTAACAAGCTTTATTGTGTCACTGCTACTTTTCCTCAAAAGTCAAACACATAATCTCAAAAAATTGGGAAATATAGAGAAAACAGATTAAAAAAGTAAATTCCAGAGAATATTAGTTTTCAGGGGTCTTAAAAGTTTCTGATCATGAATTTATTGTTTGTTTATACAATTTTATGATGGCGTATACAAAATGTCGGCAAAAAACTAAAGATTCTAATTTATTGTGCTTTTTTTTGTATAAATTACTAACGATCTTTTTCGTCTCTGATTACGAACTTGTTACTTTTATTATGAAATTTAAAAATGATAGATACAAAATGGCGATTGGAATCTAAATTTTTATTTTATAATCACTGTATGAACAATTCTCACTTCGAGTTTTTTAATGAAATTTTTATGTTGTTTCCTAAAAATTAAAATGTCAGATGTAATACAAAGTGATACATACGTGAATTCTCCTTAGTTTAAATTACAAAGGTATCTTACTAATATCGCTATCGCTAACCGCGAAAACTACTGAACCAATTTTGCTAAAATTTTGCATACCGATTCTTGACACTTCCTAGATGGTTTTAGTATGATTTTTATCTTGAAAAATTTAAAAACAATAGCAATGAATAAGCGCAAAGTTTTGCAAAAATACGCCAGCTTTTTACTTAAGTTCAGTAGGATCCGCTAGGTGGCGTTGACATAAAATCAAAGCTACCTGCAACAGAATGAAATAAGTGTGGTTTTAATAGGCCGGAGCGTCGCAGTTTTTTCTGCAATCGACGACTGGCAGTTCATCGAGCTGCATTGAGAATATAGCTGATAGACATGCAGCTGGGTACCCCGGTTACCGATGACGCTCTTCTCCGAAGGGGAAGTAATCTAGGTCATCACTTTCACCTGGAACCATCAGGATTGATAAGTGCCACTAATGAAAAATTTATTCTAACTGATAACGTCTCCGGTGAAATACAAGGCGACGTGTCTAGCCAGATCACATTCTGCTCTGACACTTCAGAGTTATGTGGCCATACCACAAGCTGGCTTGGTGCCGTCAGAGAATTTTTTACTACAAATATAAGCCAAGGAAGACAGCTCTAAAGAGTACGGGCAGCCACAACTGCCAACTTCTTAGTGGTCGTTCCAACGGCATACCTACAGAGAAGGTATTCTCCAGGCCCACTTTCCCGACTAACGATGAGTGATTGGTTATCCGGGCAACGACCTGAAGATGAGATATATTTTGATCAGTGGCGTATTTCCCCAATGTACGGTCTCCGTACACAGAGACTCCGAGGGTAAGAGTTAAGCTACCTATAGCTGGCTCTCCATCATCAAGCATAATAATGAGGAACAACTAGAAATTTCATCACTGGCCTTTTTCAGGGCCAATATAAGTATTTACGTTCATTACTTAACCTTCAATCTCATCGGTTCTTTTAATGATAACCTAAGTTTAAACTACCTTGCCAACAATTACATTTTTACTACCATTTCCGGAAACATTATACGTTGACTAAAAGACTACGTAAAGCCGGCCACTATTAAACCAAGTCAGTAATTCACTGCCAGACGTCACGAGCAGAGTTGTTTGTCGCAAGGCTGGGAACCCTGGTGACCCACGACCCTATATTACCCCCTCGACTCTAAGCATGTAACCAGGGATCACCGATCCTCTCCAAGGTCTGCGCTGGGCGGACCTAACAGCTATAAAGGAAAAAAAAACTTGAGCCAACGAGAGTCTCCAATGGGCAAGCATCACGAACCAATCTTTACTAATCTCTACTCCTTAGATCATCAAAACAACTGAGTCTGCAAAAAAAAGGTGTTTTAGACACCAACGTCTTCGACGTTACGCCAGGAGACGTTGGGAAAGAGCACTGCAACTAGCTCCAATGCTTCGGACTTCGTAATTTTTCTCCCGATCAGTCGGGGTCTTCAACAGCAGGCCACAGAAGATCACCATGAGGTATCCAGGCAGTCACATTTGCTGTCAACTTTAGTCAAGAAAGAGTTTACTTAAAAAACTCACTGGTCTTTTTTAGGGCAATTAAACGTTGAATTACCTTGCCAACAAATATAGTAAAACTTAACAAAATTTATAGAAAATAGCCTTTAGGGGTCACAAAAGTCGCAAGAAGGTGAATTGGAAGGAAAACTTCAAATGTATCTAATGAATACAATTTTAGGCGTCAAGAAACTGACGCAGGAAATTTATCGATATTGCAACAGCAGCCTCAAAATCGACAAATGAAGAATCCATTTCGTGAGAGATTAGCTTTTTATTTTACCCTCACAGTAATCTCTTGAATCTTTAAAGATCTAAATCCAGGTTTTTGAATAAGAAGAAATTATATTTGTATTTTTGTGGCAATAAAAAATGTAGAGATTAAGCTCCAGGACTTTGTTGCTCTGGTAATAAAGTTGTGAGATAAGAGAAAAAAAAATTTTTTTAATATATATTTTTGGGAGTTTAAAATCTCAACATCTTTAAAAAATAGCCCTTTTTCGAAAATTACACGGAAAAAACTGATAATCAACCGCTCCTTATGTCCAACGATTATTTTATTGCATAAGGAACGCACGATACTTTTAAGCACAATTTTTTTTTTTAATTTTAACAGCTTCTTATTTAACCAAATAAACTGTATGGATCGCAAACAAATATGTTTTTAGTAGGAAGATTTTTATTCTGAGAACTGTCAGGAATAAATGTAAAACTTCTAACTGAAAACGTTTCACAACACATGTCAACACACTACGGTGTTCCATTTAGTAAGTCTCGGGCGAAGCCGAGACGGGGGGCTGCTAGTCTTTTGTATTTCAGAACTTAGAATAGCAGATACAAATACTCACACAGCTACATGTGTCTATATATAAATTTATATATGGGACGTTCTTTGTCAAATGGAACAAAGATCTGTCTGAAATTATACAGGACGTAAATAATGTTTTATGGGCGCAAACTGTAGCTTAGTTAGTAGGCTTTTTTTTGCAGTTTGGCTTTTTTCTAGAATTCATAATAACGGACTAATATGGTGGCTGAAGTCAGTCAAAATTTCTCCGAGACAGCAGTTTTATCTCATTTAAAATAGTTTTGAACCTTTAAAAATTTAAATTGAAGCATAATTGTATCTATTTTTTATTGCTGGTCACAAATCTATGCTTATTTTTGATTGAACACATAACTAATTATTTCCAACCTCAAAAAACTTCGAAAAAATGTAGTGAAAAATTCGAAAAATTCATTTTTTTAACAATTATTTTTAAAAATTTATTTTACCTTTATTGTCTTATTTTTTTTTGGATTATTGTACTGTTTTTTATTTCGCAAAAATAATAGTATACGAGGTGTGATCAAAAACTAAGGTGACTTTTTGAATTGCGCGCGCTCTTTACACTCTAAGTTAGAAACTTTTTTTTTATTATGTTGGTTCACTAGTCACGATCATATATATGTTCATAGTTTTGACTATATAGCATGTGTTGTTTTTATGTTAGACACTTAAAGGTTAGACTCGTGTTTGCGTACTCGTTGATTTCTTTTTGTTGAAAATAATAGAGCAAAGAGTTTGTATTAATTTTTGTGTAAAAAATGGTATTAAGTGCTCAAAAACTCTTGAAATGTTGACAGTGGCCTACGGTGAGTCAACTATGAGCAAAAAAAATGTTTATAAGTGGTATAAGTTATTCCAAGAGGGCCGAAAAAATGTTAATGATAAACCTCGCTCTGGGCGACCCAGCACGTCAAACACCGACGAAAATGTTCAGAAAGTGAAAGAAATGGTGCTAAAAGATCGTCGAATCACAATTAAAGAAATAGCTGATGATCTTGACATATCGTTTGGCTCATGCCAATCAATTTTGACGGATGTTTTGGGTATGAGACGTGTATCCGCGAACACCATGATAATGCACCTGCGCACAAGTCGTTTTTAATTAGTAGTTTTTTAGCCAAAAACAGTACTTCCATCATGCCTCAGCCACCATATTCACTAGACTTGGCCTCCAGCGACTTTTTGTTTTTCCCAAAATGGAAAAAGCCCACGAAAGGACGAAGATTTGCCACGATTTAGGAGATTAAGGCTGCATCGCTGGAGGAGCTGAAAGCAATACCAAAAATAACATTTCAGAAGTGTTTTGACGATTGGAAAAAGCGTTGGCACAAGTGCATTGTATCTGAGGGGGATTATTTTGAAGGGGATAACATAGTTTTGGATGAATGAATAAATATTTTTTTATAAAAATGAAAAGTCACCTTACTTTTTTATCACACCTCGTAGTACTAAACTGCTCAATTCCAGGAATGTCTGAAACAGGATTTCTGTGATGCCTACAAAATTAAGGACCAACACATGTAAAAAAAGTAAGACATCTTTTTCGTTGATTTCGTAATATTTTTTAAAACAGTGAGGTTCATTATAAAAAAGCGCATAAAAAGTCTCTACTACAATAAAGTATGTTTGGTAAAAAAAATCATGTACATCAGGAAAACCTAGGTCGTCTAAGGTATTTAAAGTCAAGAAAAAAAAAAAAAAAAATTTGTTTTACTGTTTACTGTCTTCATAAGTAGTTTATATATGGAATATTTTATTTTTAAAGTGCGAAAACTTTAATCACATTCAGGTCATCTTAAAAATACACACGTATGAATAAATTAGACAGTTTTAAACAAAGTGAGTTCTATTATTTTCAAAGAAAAAAAAATTTTTTATTTTGTCGAGTAATATTTTCGTCCATTATTTGTCGTTCGTTGGATAATAACGGAAAAAAAAGAATGACACATTTGTAAAGTTATTTTTTTCAAACTTTAAATGATTTTTCTCAAAATTTTTGTACACACAACATGATAAGGCATCTTTGATTGAGATGCTTCGAATTAAAAAAATTGTGTACTAATTTGTAGAGAGCAAAGAAAAATAAAGCAAAATTTTTTATTTTTGGGCCCATGTTGTCTCCACCATTTTCAGATTAAATATACAAACAAACAATTCTTGATCAGAGACCTGAAAAGCCCCTAGAAACTCATTTTTGCAATAATATTTTTCGTTTGATCTGTTTCTTCTGTGATTTCCGATTTTTTGAGGTTATGGTTTTGACTATTGAGAAAAATGGCAGTGACACATTAAAGCTTGTTACATAACAAAAAAAGTAAGTTTGTAATCAGAGATGAAAAAGATCGTTTGTAGTAATGTATACGAAAAAACGTAAAATAAATCAGAATTTTTATTTTTTGGCCGCTATTCTGTATCCGCCATTTTAAGATTATATAAACAAATAATAAATTTATGATCAGAGACCTTACAAACTCCTGAAAACTAATATTCGCAGAATTTTTTTGAAAATCTTTTTTCTTTACTTCCCGATGTCTTGAGGTTAGGGTTTGGACTCTTGAGAAAAAGTGGCAGTGATGTTATAAGAATCAGTTGATTATTTAAATAATAATAGCAAAACTCACAACAACCGGAGTTATAACTACGATAAATATAAAGGACCCTTGAATAAAGCTGATTATGCATCTAAACATGTAGTCATGGTACTGAGTATCTTGTCTCGCAGGATACTCGTCGAGTTGCCCAAGCAAAAGAGAAATAAAGCGTGTATAAAAATATATGAGAGATGTAGCTGAAGTAGTGAAGGAGCCAACAAAGTCTGATGAAGTACACATCAGAGATAAATCTAACGAGATATCATGTAAGAAAAAGTTTTTAAATGGAAAAAAACAAAGTACTGATAGAAGCAGACCCCGTGCAGACTCCTAAAAGGGCTAAAAACAAATAAGACAGAGAAATGTGCAAATTGGAACCTATTGCTAGTAGCTCTTGAGCTGACGAAAATAGCATTCATACAATTATGAATTTACCTCTCCACAGAGTAAACATGTCAAATACAGGAAGCACACCGTCATCGGTTATATTAAGCTGCAAGAGACTGACATTGTACAGTAAGAAACTCTATGGAAATACTGTGGCTGGAATGAAAATTATTAAGAAAAGCTGTCTGAATACAGACATGCGTATACTGAGCAAAGAGAAGGCCCTAATGACTAGCATTACATAGGGAGAACGATGCATGTCAAGAACGGTTAAAATACCTTTTAGTGGAAGTATAATTATTTTGCAGGTAGTCCCGAATAATTTTCTGGTCGAGATGGAAAGCCTCATGGTAGGGATACTTTTAGGTTAAATAATGGCCTTATAAGCCCAATAGACAATTATTTGGAATAAAAAGAAATCATAACCCCGCTATTGATACCAGAATATTTTAAAATTCTCGCCAAGCCAAGAAATATGATATTTGTGACCGTAAAAAATGGCAGTAGCCACATAGAAATTGGCTGGGTATCTGTGCAAAACATAAAAGAGGAAATTTTGTTGGGTAATTTTACAGGAAAAAATAAAAATTCTAAGATTGATGCCGAAACTATAACTATGAGAGATAAACAAATTTATCTAGAAAAAACAGAAGTAAATGTTTTTTAATGTGAAATCATACGAGGGATTGAATTATTTAGCATCGCTGGGAACGACGCTAAAGGCTTAAACGAAGCCATGATCGGGCTTTTTCGTATTAAAAATTTGGATAGGAGTATAAAAGAATAAAGATATTAAAACAAAGTTTGATTAGTTTTAAAAACAAATATAATATTGATGATAATTGCATTAAAAGTTTTGCACATAATTAGAAAATGGACACAGCGTTACGAATTAATAAAATAATAGAAACTCTTGGTACATCAAGCTGTAAAACAGAAGAATTAGAATACATTCAAAATCTTAAAATCTTATAGAAAACAATATTTCCGTATTTAGCATGAGAACTAGGCCACTAAAAGCTGCAAATAAGCTGAAGCATCAATTAATAACTTCAACAGAGAAACCAATCGTTGCAAAAAGAGTTAGGTACCGAATGTTACTAAGAGAACAAATGCAAATAGAAGTAGACGAGTTATTGCAGCAAAAAATAATTAAAATCTTGACACCCCCATATTACTCAAATATGTAAATTATTCTGTAAAACGTGAGATCAAATGAAGAGAAACGCTGGAGGTTCGTAACAGACTTCCGGCCAATAAACGAGATAATAGTTGGTACGTGCTATTCTGGAACAAAATTTTGGAAACTTAGTAGCAGCAGAATAGATAACTATGGTAAATTCAAAGAGCGGGTTTTTTTAAGTGTAGGTTGACGGGGATAATGCTTATAAAACAGCGTTCTTAGGACCTAATAGACACTACCAGTATAAATAGGTGATGAAGGGATGCATAGATTTCCCAAGCACATTTATTCCCAAGTACATTCATAACACTGATATTTACGGTTTTACAAGGGTATTAGATAGAGGTAATCCTAATTCTTGTTTAAACGTCTCTTCAACTAGTTTTTTTATCTTTAGATCCTTAAGCTTGCCATTTTTTGATTTCTAGCTTGTATGATATATGTAATAAACACTCAAAACATCTAATCCAAGCTTAAAGAGGTGATAGACCAATATACGTTTTTTAAATTCTTGGCTTATTCATCGTAGCATCTATCTCATTAAAATTTTTCGATGTAACTGTACACAAATAACAACGCTGAGTTGAAAAGTTACTTGCAAGCTTATTGCATACTTTGCCGTCAATCATATAAAAACTAACTTGGTATTTCACAACTGCACGATTACCATCAACAAGAGTATTGTATAGTTCAAGTTTTTTCAACTGCTTTTATATATCTTTAACAACTGTAGTAATAATTTATATACTAATGCACGCTCTTAATATTAAGTGGCCAACAGTGTCCTGGAGAAAACGGTACAGGGTTTTTTCCGAACAATAACAGTATTGCAATTTTTTTGACCTTGCTTACTTCTTTGTATGATGCAAACATCATACACTTTTTTTCAAACAGGCGTTTCGTAACTGTTTATACCCATGCTGAGATAATTTTATTTTAACCAACAAAGCAAGCACTAGATCAGACGTAAGTTGACAATCACCTTTACTAAGTTGTGTAAACTGACGATACTTTTTGGCTTTTGTAGGACTACTAGTTGCAACATCTTTTAACACTTCTGTGGCATCTGATTTTCCTTCCGAACTTAGTTTCATTTATGTTTCATATGCAAGTTCCTCGGTACTATGTTCTTTACGCAGATCTTGTGTTTTTCTTCATTTACTTCTATTAGATACAGCGTTCAAGTCTCAGATGGTCCACCCACTTTCGTTTTTGTTTTCATTTTAGAAACGCAACAATTTAATTCAACCAATTATTATTTTTTTCGAAAAATCTTGACTCATTTCTGTTGCTGTTGATCCGTTTTTTTTTTTTTCTAATTTAAGCAATTAGTGTTCTAATGATTTTTTTTGAAGATTCTGATAAAACGTGTGGCGATAAAAATTTCGGAGACATTAACTTTTTGACTACCAAATGTTCTTCTGTCGCACTTATATTCAAATTTCCTTTCACTGCTTTAAATAATTATTTTCTTGTCAATGCATCATAGCTGACTTGAAACTACGAAAAAAATTTGTAATTTAGTAGTATAAGTATATTTTTTTATTGTTGTTTATCAAGGGAAAATTATTAAAAAAGTTATTGTGATGAAAAAATATCTAATTAGAACGAAATGTTACTGAAGCAAGATAAATAAACTTATTTGTTTGTTAATTATGAACGCAAAAATATTGGTTTTAACGGTATCAAAAAATTAATGTCATAAAAAATTAGTTTGAAGTGCCTGCCAAGTTGAACTTGCTTTGTATGTGACTGTATGCTACGCCTACGTCGTTTTCTCTCTCTCTCTCTCTCTCTTTCTCTCTTTCTCTCTGTTTACTAGGCATGGTTACATATGTACACATACTAATGAGTATAAATACTTATTCTTTATTGGTAGGTTTCTTTATTACATGAGAAGGTAAGGTTACATTGTTGAAGATAATTATCTATTACTTTTTAATGAGTTGTTTTCTCGCGTATCATGTCCGTTTTTTTCGAAAACTTAAAAAAGATGGTGCCAAAATGAGCAGCTTATTTTTATTTTATGTAACAGTCCATATAACATACATCAATCTTCATTAATTTGTATGATAGAGCAATGCAGAGCAATATAAATTTTTCATAGTAATACGTTACAAATTAAATAATTTTAAGTATTAATATTCAACAAAAATTGTTGCCTTACAAAAACGTTTGACATGGTAAATCAGTATTAAAAACACTTTATTATATCCTACTTACCTTGAGTAGATGATTTAATTTTTTTTTTAAATATATTCTATGTAATTTCAATTAAGTACATTACTTGTAAAACAATCTTCGTTACAATAGTTTGTATATCTGTTGATGTCACTGTAATAAACGTATCGATCCGTTTACTATTTTAGAGCAGACAAAAAAAACCTATTGATGATTTTTTTTCGATTTTTGGCCAGCTTCTTAAGAATCGGCCGCACTGTGGGGTGTGGAGGTAGAATAAAAAAATTTTTTTAAAGAATTGTGTAAAAATTTATCCAATTTTCTTGTCTTGCAGGGAAGGCATTAGCTACGTATGGTGGAGCGTGAAAAAGCAACAGAAAAAAAGTTGATTACCCTCTGCAATAAAATTAAATTTTATAGGAAGATCTGTATGTATACTCCTATGTTGCTGAGTTGTATAGACGCCAATATGTTGCATCCCTTTC
This sequence comes from Copidosoma floridanum, assembly GCF_000648655.2. Next base: position 1,045,801 of record NW_019379702.1, read on the forward strand.
CCTTTTACTCTCGCCTATATCTCCTCAATTAACAAAGTTATTTGTTTATTTTCACGGAAATTTTTTTTAATCATATTAAAGTTAGCTCTTTCTATTCCCTTGATTATTTGCAGCTATCCACCTACCTTTTTCTACCCTACTCTTTCCTAATCTGGTTTACTACCCTTATAAAAATAGAATTTCAATAAATTGAAAAATGAGAAACTTATATTGAGTTATTTGTGTTTAAATTCACACGTTTAATTTTTTTGGTTGTATAATGTGTAAAAGTAAATTTATTGTCAAGTATACGAAAAAAATATTCTATATAGAATGAAAACAAATTTAGTTGGTTGAGCAGGACTATTTATTATTACAAAAATTGCATCTGGCTCATATTTCAGCAATTTAGTACTGCCATCATCAGAGACTTTAAAAAAAAATTATGTAAATAGTCAAGTCCTAACCTCGCACATACACTCTCTGTAGCCCAACAGTATATTCACAATATTAATGACATATAAATAAAAGTCTTTCTAAAATACGTGATAAAAACTTTTCCTTTCATAAAAAATAAATGTAAGTTAGTCAAAATTATAAAAATAGTAAAATTCACATTTCTTATCATAAAAATAAAGTGTAAATCACATTAAGCATACAGTTTAAAACCAATGCGTATTAGCCTTGTAGGTCTATGTATTCCATTAATATTGGCACTACCAATACTACGATTAACAGCTATTGTTTTTATGATCAGGTCTAATATTTTGCTGTTTGAAAGATAAGTGGTTTTATTTCTATATGTTAAGAAGCGTTACTTGTTAAAAAATTTTTATAACTAATAGAGATATTAAAAAAATCACCTTGTGTTTTCTGTTTCTTTAAAACTTTAAAGTACATTTTTATCTTTTTCCTATTCCCAACAGTTATTTTTAAAGAAATGTTTTATTTAAACAAATGCTTACATTTTATTTTAGAATTAAAAATAACGGCAATAATGTAGTATTCTGTCAACAATTTTAAAAGCTTTCATTGTAATCCTGCAAGCTTTATCCAGAATCTTATCACAAAATTTAAGTATATCTGATGGTTTACGTGAAGGCACAAGGTTTCAATTAACATAAATATTTAGTTATAGTGATGAAACTAAAATAAAAACGTAAAAAAATGCGCTTAACATGCCAGCTGCCTACTTTAAAATAATGCTTTCACATTTCGATTTTTTTTTCGACCAACAATGAGAGGTTGATTGTTTAGGAAACTACCAAGGACGTGGAATTTTTCGACCTATGGTGTACCTTTTTTTCACGCTCTTAGTACTTTGGAGCTATCATAAATCTTTCTGTTTACTACACCAATATCAATCTCATTGGCCCTTTTAGGGGCATTAAAGGTTGAACTACCTTACCATTAAATATATTTTTCCGCCCTCTGGTGGTTTTGGAAGGCTGGTACTTCCTCGGGCAAAAAAGCAGTTTTCCGATACTCGTTCGAAAAGTCTCCTTTACGAACCTCGTTACGGACCTCGCCTACGGCTCGGGCCGCAAACTTCTCGGTTCGCAAACAAAGACTTTTCAAACTCGTAGGAAAACTACTATTTCGCAATAGTGCGCAGAAAATAGGTGTTTTCTGCACTGATATTAGTGTGGAAAATCGATTTTCCCACATAGTGTGTGGAAAAGATGTGCGGAAAATATTTTTCGCACACTATGTGGAAAAATCGATTTTCAAGACTAATATCAGTGCAGAAAACACCTATTTTCCGCACACTTATTGCGAAAAAACTTGTACGAAATTCGTGCGAGACGATTTCCTGCATTTGTGTGATAGACTCCCACTCGTGGCCGGTGACGGTAACTCGTGCCGTGCGATCACACTCGTGCTATGCACTCGTGTGCTCAACTGGCACTCGTTCCCTCAACTTTGGCCACTCGTGCGAGTCAACCACGACTCATGTGGGAAATCGTCTTTTCCGCACTTGTTACGTAAATAACTATTTAACGACTATTTTTGATAAACAATTCAAAGAAAATTTGAACAATGATTCGTTGACCAATTGACTATATAAAGCTGGTCTCTTTTAAACCAAGTCTGTCATTTACCGGCAGACGTTACAGTTAGAGTTATTCGTCATAAGGTTGGAAACTCTGTCAACTGACAACCCTGCATTACTCTCTTGACTCTAAGCATTTAACCACAAATCACCAATCTTCTTTGTATGTGCTTGGCAAACCAAACTGCGAAGCTATGTAGAAGAAACAAACTTGCGCAGTTTTCAACTAGCAAGCGACACGAACCAATCTTCACTTTAAATTACCAAAACGGTTGGGCTCCATGAAAAAAAAAATCTTTTTGATGCCAACGTCTTTGGTGTAATGCCAGGAAACGTTAGGAAGGAGCACTGCAACGAGCCTTCACACTTAAAAGCATCGTGGTTTTTCTCCCAACTAATCTTGTGCTTTAATAGCAGGTCAAAGACGATTATCCAGGCCATGCAGTCACGTTTGCTGAAAACTTAAGTCAAAAATAAGTTTAGTTCACCGGTAGATGTTTGCCGTGTGGATGAGCATTGAGGAGCTTACATGCTCCTTAAAAGATGCTGGGCATGAGTACAATCATAAACAGGAAGGCCTGAGTCTAAAATGATACAAGTTTTTAGTTGTACTAGTTATTACAAGCCTTTACATTTGGAGTTCTACGCTGAGACTAATTAGATGTTTGCTCTTGTCTCGCTCTCTTCCCAGCGAGAAAACCTGTTCATCATTAGTAAGATAATGCTTAGGAAAAAGTGACTCAATAATATCTATGTGGGTATGCTCAAAACGTGCAACCGGGGCAATGAAGTGGCTAGGAAGCATTCGTACGTTACGTGTGACTTTGGTTTATTGACAATCGATACATTTTTTACACCAGATTTTCTCATACCTGTGTATTCCTGGCCAAATATAACGCTATCTTGTTATGCGATCTGTCACTTACAGACCTGGATGAGTAGACTCATGAATAATATAAAATAACTTAAGACGAAACTTTTTTGGCACGCATGGGCATAGGGCATCTGTGCTCAGTTCGCAATATATGGGCAATTTTGGATCTCCTATCTAAGTAAGTGGATTAAATTCAAATTTATTTTATCAGGTTTCAATAATTCTCCCAGTTCTTCGTTAACTGCTTGCTCCGCAGCCAGCTAAGCAGGTAATATCGCTGTTAGGAAACGAAAAGCGTCGACGCGAAATAAAAAATCCGTGAGGTTATCAGAGCCTGAAAGGTGCTAAATATCCGTTGAGTATTAAGGTATAAATGACAAACGCCTTTCTTGTCAAGGTGAGGCCCTATCTGGTTTTTGTTTAACCATAAGAGGTTTATGATCGGTGTATATTGTAAACTTATGTGCCTCCAGAATGTAAAAAAAATATCTCATAGCTTTGTATATAGCTAACAAATCCTGATCATACGTGCTGAAGTTCGCCTGTGATGAGGAAAGTTTCCAGCAAAAAAAAATGCTAAAGGCTCCCAGACGTCCTTGAGCAACTCCTGCCCCACAACTACTCCTATCGCACTATAAGATACGTCTGTTGCGAGTTTAATTCTGGCATTTATTTGTAGATGGATCACCAACGCAGCATTAGCCAAGTTTACTTTAAGCTTATTGAATGCTGTTTCAGCTTTGGGTGTCAAACTAATAACATGCTTGTCTTTTTTTGGCGATTCTTCGTATTGCGCTTTTAATGGGGCTTGCGTATGGGCAGTATGTGGAAGATTTCAATGGTGAAAGTTAATCATTCCCAAAAAACGTCGAAGTTCTTTAATCGTCGTTGGCTTAAGATAGTCAACTATGGCATTAACTGTCTCCACTGTTGGTTGAATACCGCAGCTATTGACAAGATAAATCGGAAAAACCAATTCCTAAACTGCAAAAATACACTCGGCGATATGAGTTTGAAGACCATACTGCTTCAAGCGATCAAAAACAATATTTAAATGAGTGTGATGCTCCTGAGGATCTTTTAACGCAATAAAAATATTGTCAATGTACACGAAAACGAGGTCCAAGTCTTTAAATACACTATTTATAAAGCATTAAAATGATTTTTCTACGTTTCACAGGCCATAAGTGGCATACCAAAACTCCTATAGCCCAAACGGGGTAATTATCCTGATTTTTGGTACATAATTAACGGCTACATGTATTTGATTGAATGCATTTTTGAGGCCAATAGCGGAAAATATCGTTTTACCATACAAACTATTAGAACAATCATAAACACGTCGGGTATCTATCCAGAGCAGTTACCGCGTTTAACCACGTGTCGGAACAGTCACCGCAGATCTTTCATGAACCAACTTATTTATCACGCATGACCATTGGATTAGCCCATGCACTAGAAGATGGCTTGCGTACAACAGCCTAGAGCCACTCGTTGAAATTTTCTCTCGTAATTTCGAGCTTGTGGGGGCAAGTTGGTGACGTTGTTAATAAACAGGGGGCCTGATTGTTATTATGAGATGCTCTATGCCATAGATCCAGCGTAATGGATTGTGGCTATCATTTGTGATCTCCTTAAAATCTCTTAAAATTTCCCCTAGGCGCGAATTTGGATCTACAACCGTTATGTTTTGAAAGTATGTTAGTTCTATTATACCAAGAGCAAAAATATTTGAGTTCCTATGCTGCAAGTGGTGGCTACGCAAGTTGACTACTAAGCTATAGTGGTTATGACTGCCGTATTTCTGCTTCTTCGATGATACTGTCCAAATCGTGGACTTTCAGTGTCGTTTTTCGTGCACGGGTTCCACCTTTCCTTGGCCAGCCACTGACTTTCAAAAGAAAATCTCCTTTTTTAGTGGCTACGACGCTTTCCACAATAGCTTCCGATTCGTCTGGGTTAAAACTTTCTTTCATAGACTTGAGTATTCTAGCGAAGGTTTGTCCCTTAGCTACTTCCTAACTTTTTCTAATGTTTGTCTAAACATTGGGCAGCTTTCACTGCTGGCTTCATGCTTGGTTTCCCCTATCTTGCACTGGAAACACCGTGCTGTACTAGTGCAATCTTTTTTGCAGTGATTGCAGCTTCTGCATTTGAAGCACTGCTTTGATCTGTCCTCCTCTTGACAGTTATGGAATACGTAATCATACCCTGAACATTAAAAACACCTTGTTATCACTAGCTTCTTTGTTCTCTACCGTTTGCCTCAAGAACTTGAACCCTTGGGTCTTGGTTACGGTTTCCGACAATCTTCTCAATAGATTTCTTGATTTCTCTTTCTTCGACAATACTGCCGAAATCTCGAATCTCGAGCGTCACTTTTCGTGCAGTAGTAACCACCGTTTTTTGGCCAACTACTGCCTCTTCTACATGTTAAATAAGTAGTTTGACATCCTTAACTCCTTTGACTTTAAGAAGCAAGTTTCCTTTTTTGGTGGCAACAACACTCGGAACTACTGCTCCTGTCTTTTCAGGGTTGAAGCCCGCCTTCATTGACCTAAGTACCCCGGCAACTCCTTGACTTTATCTCGGGGGTCTAATTCCGCGCCAAGTTAATGAAGATGTACAAAAACAATGCGATATATCTGTTCAGTACATACATACGCTCCCAGCAAAAGTAGTCCTTCTCTAACCTTGACTGGGACTTTTGTCATCGTATCATGGCTTTTGTGGCAAGTCTATGACTAGGAGAGACCTCTTTTCATTCTCCATCGCTACTTCCCTTTTATTTAAGTCACAGCTCTCTGCCATTTGTCAGGACTTCCTGAGGGATTCCTGTTTTACTTTGTCCGTGTGGTTTCTTTGAGGGCAGGGTTCAGAATATTTTCTGCTCATGACGATAAAAATGATCTCATCTTTGTTCTTGGATTTTCAAGGATTTAAAAAATTTCTTCATCCATTTTGTATTCTTCTGTAGGAAGAAGAACTGTTCTAGTCACCTTGGCTGTTTTCAGGTGTTTAAGCGCAGCGTTAACACCATTTTTGACGGCGTTGGTAGTATTTCCATACTTCTGGTTTGTAGCTTCAAGCGTTTTTTCGAGCTTACTTGTTGCATATTGGACTTGTTAAATCTCTTTATTTCGCTTCGCTTTCAGCTCTGCACCCTTGGTCTCTATGGACGTGAGCTCCCCTTGCGTCTGGTTATTAAAGACTGTGACGTTGCTGTCCTCGCTGACGTTGTTGCGAATACTAGAGATACTTGATCGTCGTCCCTTACCTAAAAATGGCCATGAAACATTCAACAGTCGTTGCTGCCCAGGAATAGCATCTTTGTCCCCCCGCCCCCCCCCCTGATGTTCTCTGGTTAAGGCCAGCACTATTCCCTTTCTTTCTAAACTAAATATTTGGAAAGGGTTAAAACCAAGGCAGCAACTCTCTCTGTTTTTAAAGAAGGGTGCCACTTGCTTGAGCCCGCTGGCAGCCGCCACTCTCTCTCAGTCGCACCTACGGATACTGCCTTGGCGTTGTGTAAAAAGTGTTAAAGTAGTGATTGTGTGTAGTTAATATTTATGTGGGAAAACTACAAGTGCCTCAGCGTGATGAGCAATAAGAATACAATCCGACGACCAGAGTAGAGAACCCACTGAAATGAGCTGGCGTAAACAATGCACTAAGAGTGGTGCCATGTAGCTTTTTTCAGTGGTACTAAGCCTGAATTAGTCAGCCCACCATATCTTTTTTGTTTACAAGGCGTGCAACCATACCATATGTGGTTACCGGGTATTATCCGATGCACTACGCAGGGACAGCGGTACTGTGGGACTCAGTGGACTTCTTTTATTAGACTATTAGACTTATAATACCTTTTGAACCGTCGCCTATGTCACGTGACTTTAATTCACCCTGAAACCATGTGAGCATTACTTGAGGGTAGAGCCACCAAAGAGATCATCATATCTGGCAGCGATAGCGAGCATGTTCGCCACCAGTTGCTAGAGGTGCCAATTTTTTTGAGTCCTCAAAAGGACTTGGGATCTGTAAGAATTGGCACTTCATATCTAGTACTTGTGATTGCTGATAAGTAGTTATATGTAAAGCAGTGTGGAATGTCACAATTTCGTTCGGGAGTAACCTTAATTCCCTTCCTTTTTTTCTTTCTCAGAACCGTCCAGGCAAACCCGTCAACAGCCCTCTAAGCATCAGCGCTACTTAGCATGATACCGATGATGTTTTCTGGCGTAACGGTCATCTAGCTAATACTGCTGCTGCTTACGCTACCTCCCACAGTGAAAGACACTGTGTTCTGCTGTATCGTTTACTTGAGGGCAGTAATCACAATGAGGTGTTGGTTTCGACGCCATGCGGTGAAGATATGCGTTTAACTGTCAATGGCCTGAGATTAGCTAGGTAATGTAATAGTTTACCTCACTGTCGCCATGCTGCAGCTATGGACACAAAACCGGTATGAATTCTGAGCTCAACTTGGGCCCGACATCTTACTAGAACAACTAGGGTAATATTGTTTGCGAAGCCTACCAGCTTTCCTCTCTCAAGCATTTTCAAGTATTGGAGCCCATCGTATACGAAGTTCCAGAGGTCTGGACCCAGCACAGAGCCCTGATTCACCCTCGATGTCAATTTTACCTCACTTGGTCCCTCTGTTATTTTGTACCAAAGCACATGGTCCTGGATTCCTTTTGACTACATGGTTATCTTCTGTTAGCACACCACCCTTTTTTATATCGACCCACCTTTCCGAGATAAAGTCATTCTTAATGTTTGGAATGATCAGGACTAAAGCATTCCTTGTTTTGTGAGGAGTTTACCATGCTCGTTTTACATAGTCTAGAACCTTGGTCAGCGCGTGGCATAATAATCTGCCAACCTTAAAACCGTGCTGGTTGTCGTCTAGATTTACCCCGCGCAAACGCGTTTATATCATTTTTTCCAGTACATTGTCTAAGTTATCCATCATACACAAGGACCGTAATAACGTCGAGTTTATAGGAGTACCCTTACCCTTATCCAGGAAGATGAGGGGTTCAATCTTCTATACTCTACTGAACATGCCCACCTTTGAACAAGCGTTAAATACATTTAGAAGAATTGTTGTTTCTCTGCCGTCACGGTCCTAAGAACTTTATTAGGTATTCCATCCAGTTCTGAAGTCCTCTGTTCCTGCAGTACCAACAGAACCGCCAACACTACCGTTCAAGTGAACAAAGGAATGTTACTCACAATGGCCATTTCAGTCTTTTCCTTCTCTTGATGTACCAGGAAAAGAGCCTCGACGTTCTGTGTAAACGACAGCTCTATGAGCTTCTACGGTCCCAAGCCACTCAGTTTTTGTTTAACTATATTGCGGCCTAGTGTCTTTGTTGACTTTGGCAACAAGCTTACGCCAACAAAGGGTTTGGCTTTTTTTGATTGCCTTGACAAGTTTTTTTTGCATCTTTGTGAAGTGCCATTTCCTTCTCCATATTTTTCCTTTGCTAGAAGTACTGAGATCTGTGACGGAGTCTGTGATATTCCCTCTGCTTGTGAACGATTCTTTCGGTCCACTAGTTCAGTTTCCAACTTTATCTGGATGATTTTTGAGGTATACTTATATGACACTATTTGTTGATGCATTGCATTGTAGTTCTTACGAGCTACTCTGCCTCTGCTAGTCTAAGGATAGCGGTGAAGTCAGCTATAGGTGGCGTATTAGCCAGGGCTTTGCTGAGCGCACCTTGATTAAGTCGTGCAACATTGCATCCAATGGCTTGCACCCTGAGCGCTTTTCGTGATACAACACCACGCAACTCACCAAGTTCAAATAATATGAAGTGGTGATTACTCGTCGTGTAGTCTTCTAAAACACTGCAGGCAGATATCTTTGTAGCGTTGCGAGCCTTACGTCGACTGTTGAATTCCGGGTTTCTATTTGCCTAAGTGACGTCTTGGTACCAGAGTTTAATATGGTGAGTTCGAGGCTTAAAGCCATTTCCAACACCCTTTGTTCTCTAGTATCGGTTTGCGTTTCATCTCAAGTGGGAACATAGAAGTTCATGTCACCAGCAATAACCGCATCACCCCTCTCCTTGAACACATACCCAGCGTCTTTAAAAACAGCGAGTTGCTTCCGAAAAATGCTGACTTAGACAACTTACATAAGTAACAGATTTTACAATTTTCATTTTTGTATTCTTATAAAAAATAGTTTAAAAAACTTTTCATAATATCACCCAAAATATTTCTAGGATGACCTTAAACACAGATAATTTCTTAAGAATCAAATTCAACTTTTATATTTTTTACTTTTTAAAAGTATACTGGTTCATTATTATGTCATTTACACCTTAATTTAATCTGTCATTCAAGGATGAGATTCTCTTATTTCATTTGAGGTCTACTACATATGACTACAAAAAGGGATTGTTTTACAATACTTAACAGAACCAACCTATTGATAATGTCTTCTCTAAAGTAAAACTATCATAAACATTACATGAAATACACCTTTGGAACGAAACATGCTATTTTAGCATATGAAAGTATATCTATGCAATTTATTTAATGTTCGCAGGTAAGGGAGCGCAGTATTCGAAGTGCACCTATGCAAATAAATCAAACCAGACCTTTGCGAACTTCACTTCGTGTTGGTACACCAGATAGTCTTAGCGACAATGAAGGCTTATTTCGTACTGTCACAAAAAAAGTGAGCAATACATCTTATAGAAATACACCAGGTCAGCTTAATTCAGGAGTGTACTGAAGCTTTTATAATATAAATCATCGAAAATTTTTTAAGTTTTACCTATAAAATTTTAAGGTGGAAGTCGACCATCTAGTAGGCCAGCTAGTCGACCGGCGAGTAGATCAAGTAGTCGACCAACTTCTCGTCAAGGAAGTAAACCCTCAAGTAGATATGGCTCAACTCATTCATTGGATAGCACAGGTACTACTAAAAAATGTCTCTATTAATATATCTTTGATCTAAAAATCATTAGTAAGTACTATATTTTTTAAGATGAAGTAGGTACACCAAGCCGTATTCCACTTCGAACTTCAACAAGTGGTAGTACCCCGTCTTCCAGTAGACGTAATAGTGTATCAGGAAAAAGACTTAGTATTTCTGCTGTTACTGGTGCCTTGTCTCGGCCCAGAACTCCAACTGGGTTGATTACTTCAACTGTTTTCTCCAGCCCAAAGTAAGTTCTCCAATAATAATATGTAAACTTTGACTTACGTTTTATTCTTTATCAAATGGTGGTTATTCTTTAAAATAATTTTTTTTCATCAGTAAAATATTATACTCTGAACTTCATTAATTTTACGTAATTTCTTGTTAGACTAGAAAAGGTGTAAAAAGTAAGAACAGTGAAAGATGCTTTAAATTTTGTTCTAATTTTTTCAACAAAATCTGTATATTAAAATGCAATCAACAGCAGATTATATTAACATTATAATAAACTTTCCTCCGTAGCCAAAAATTCTAAAAATTTTATCCCTCTCGAGACATGGAAACTACTAGGCAGAATTTATGTATACACTATATGTGACGTAATATTTTTAAAATTGTTTTGATTATTAAAATGTTGATGGCGAAAGCTAAAAAAACACTTCAGTTATATTATTTTTTGCTGAAAATTCAGTCAGTCTTTAAGTTTTACCATTGCAAACACATAAAAAGCAATAATGAAAATTAAAAACAAAATGCTGTTAATAACTGTATTTATTAATAATCATTGAAAACTTTTGCTTTGTTTTAAAATTTATTTTTACTTCTAAGTAAGGTTGACAGCTATTTCGGCAGTTACGCTGTTGTGAAAGGTTCGAGATACGCTGAATATATAATCGGTATACTTGACGATATATACTTATAAAATCGATAAAGAAAATATTAATAAGTGATTTCTTTCGCTGTGATCTTCTTTTAAGGGTATTGACAATAATCTATTTATAAAAGAATTAAAAGCACTTATTTAAGGTTTGATGTACTACTTTAAATCACGTGGCACTAAAGTGTCAGTAAATGATGGTTTTCTATAAATTTCACAAACTTATTCATCATTATTTCGTATTATTATTAAGTCTACAAAGTTTAAGCTATCATTATTTCCTATTTCAATCGTAAACTTAGTACGCAGTAGAAAGGTATTTATCTAAGTAAGAAATCTTTTTAACGTTCTCTCTATCCCTCTCCAAACGCACAGGACATCATCCATGTATCGTTCCCCATGTAGAACACTATCTCATTTTTACCCTTGTACCTAGTACTTACTTTACGATTTATATAGAAAATAATGATACTTCGAACTTTCTAGACTTAAAAATAATAAATAATGATGAATTAGTACATGAAGTTTATAGAAAACCAACATTTACGGACCCTTTCGTGGAACATGATTTAAAATAGTACATAAAACCTAAAATAAGTGCTTTTCATACTTTTATGTATAGATTACTGTCGATACCTTTAAAAAAGATCACTACTACAAAAAAATGAAATTATAAAAATGCCTTGCAACAAATTTTATGGATACGACGAAGCTATTATAGATAGTCTGATTTAGAAAACACGTAAAAAATGCGCATTTGAACACTTTTATTTTACATTGACAAAAAACAAAAAATTTCACAAGTTTAATTATGTTTCCGCAGTTTCAAAGAAAATTATTAAATTATTGAAGAGATACAAAATAAATCAAATATTAGTCAATAAAAACTATCTTAACACCATTCCAGTTAATAATAAAAAAAAATCTGTCATCTTAAAGAAAAGTGTGGTATGTAGAAATGAACGTTTAGACTGCGATGCTATATACATACGATAGACAGGGCGCACCCTGTCTACACATGTTGATGAGCATGTTAAGTCTATTAACAATATTCAGGAATTGGATAGTTTCAGTGAACATTGTCATTATCAATATAAAATTATCAGTATAAATTATCAATATAATATCAATATAAAATTGTTTCATAATGCACCTCAAAGCCTAAAGTTAATTTTATTTGAAACAATAAAGATTGTAAAAGCACAAAGACAAAACAAGTTCATAAATAACAATCAACTTAATTTTTCTATTTTCTCGATGATAGATAATGCTGTTAATAACTTTATTTAGTTCAACGCTTCTTTTATTAATGTTCGTTATCTTGCCGTTTACTAAAATCACCTATCAATATTTGCTTTATCAATTTTATATGTATACATTGTTGAGTAAACTACTTATATATTCAGTGTATCTTGAACCTCTGACAACGGTGTAACTGCTGTCTCAGCTGTTCGCCTTAATTAGAGTAAAAAATAAATTGTGAAACAAAACAAAACTATTGGTGATAATCCCACTTATTTATAACATTTCGATTTAACGTGTTTCATCAACGTCTAAGTAAGAACTCAGTTGATCTTATGATAAAAATTTTTTGACTGTATCTTACATAATTTTTATGATCAATAAAACTTCAAAGCTAGCTTAAAACGTTAAAAGCTGGTTTTTAATTCAAATAAAGAACTAATAATTTTCCAAGTTTATGCATTTTTGTAACATTTGAACGTTTACTATGCTCCTAAATTGGAAAGTAAAGTTTGTACCCGGTATGTATCTAACCAAAAAAGCACCAGACCTGCTCCGCAGGTCCCTCGGGCCTAGTGCTTGCCCTACAAACATGCGCTACTAGGTACAATAATAATTAGTTTTTCGTGCGTTCTTATAAGTTTTGTATCTCAGAAACTTTCATATTTTATAACTTTAATGTATTTAATAAATTTTTGGACTTAAGTATTCAATGTCTTATGATATTCTTGTAAGAAATATTGAAACGTACGTGAATGGCAGTTTGTAGAAATAATTAATTGGAGCTTTTAAGGAAGTAGCTTCATAATTAACAGAAAATACTATGTCGAGAAAACATTCTACAAATACATTTTTCTTATTTAATGTTCAGTGAATATTTTTTTAACAAAAATGCGAGTGAGCCAGTCTTCATGTAGACAACGTACGCTGTAAAGAAATTTTGATTCAATAAAAACTTATCTTAAAATTTTTAGTTCATCCTTACGAGTTTAGTTATTTGTTTCTTAAGTAGCAGAGTAATTCAATAAACATTTAAAAACTCTGGTACTTGATAATGCAAATCCTTATTTATAAAATGTAACTAATCAAAACGTTATCTTTATCTCTAATTTACATGGCAATTTTTTTCTAACTGTCTGTTTATCTTACTAGAAACTCAGTGCAACAAAATCAAAAATATTAAGAATATTTACGATAGAGATACAGCAAATTAACGTATAGTTTAATAAGTATATTGATTATTTATAAGACGTACAGTATAATTTTATATTTTAAGACAACGATCTGTATACTTTATAATATTATTCATTAAAACAGAAACGTCAATTATTTCACGAAATTTTTTTCCAGATCTGTTTTTCCGTAAAAATACAAGTTTTGTTTTAAAACATATAAAGGTAAACATTGAATAAAAATTCACATAAGAATCTATGATTATGATGAATTTTTTGAATGTAATTAATTTTTAATAATAATAAATATTTACAAAACATTACGTTTGTTATAAAAAACACAATAATATTGAGATTCATAATTTCGTTATTTGTTCAAATTGTTTAAAACACAGAATCATTATCTTGTATCTTGTAAGGAAAGTTAAAACTATATTTATGATTGTAGTAAATACTCTTTTATGCAAGATTACTTGACAAAGCATCAAAACAGTGGACATAAACATATTATTATACATCTTTCAAATATTTTTTTTCTTCGCGCTGTTGTACATAATTAGAATAACATTCTCATCATCGTAACTGTGAAAAATATTTAACTTATGAAATTGTGTTATTCAATTTCTTTAAACTATCTACTTTCTTAATATATTTTATTGGGTTCAAAAAATACAAAAAAATCTTTGTCAGTTAGATTAGAGTCAAAGCAGTAGTAGCATTCATACATAATTTTTTTTTAGTAATATTTTTGGTTTCATATCCACTAACCATTTAACCAGGCCCTACACAGTTTGTTTTCACGATAAATTTTAAAAATTCTGGTACGTTAAATTGTAGTTACTATACGGTTGCCTGACGTTACTAGACGAAAATCTAATTAGGTAATTAATAAAAGTTCTTCAAGAAAAGAAAAACCTTGGATTAGATTCTTACAAAGATAAGAGAGAGCTCAATTTAAAAAGAAAATCAACGTTTTCCAGGAGTTCAATTGATGGATAATGATTTATTACATGCGAAATTTAATTAGCACTGAAAGGAAAGTTAATGAGCAATAACACCGTATCTCAAAAAAGCTATTAAAATGTTAGGCGTATTCAATCGATGTTTGTTAAGTGTACATTATAGGTGGTGCAAAAATTAACTTTTTATTATAATAGTTCTAATTAACTTTACAATAGCCATAGATTCTTAAACAATGCGTCGAAGATAATATTTATTAATGATAAATTTTTTTAGTGTGAAGTATTGGAAGACAATTTGACAAATATTTTTTTTTGTACTTAAAAGAAGCTTATATTATTTCTTAACGCTTCTTGTTGTAAAATTACAATAAATTTTTAAAACTATTGAATAATCATCTAATGGTAAGGGTTAGAGTGTGGAGCTCCCCTAGTTGACATGTATATTTTTCTAGTTCAATAGTATTTATTTTTGTTGGATTAAAGAAATAGCTCCCAAAAACTGTTCGCCCCTTAGTAC
>NW_019379702.1:1061489-1094366 GCF_000648655.2 Copidosoma floridanum
ATTATTGAAAGAAAAAATTTATTTTCATTGTTTCTTTTAGTTAAAAAAATACATCCATAATTTTTATTAGTACTAAAGCTTAACTGTCACTTAAAAAGATGTACAATAAATGTTTTGCTACAATTGAAGTAAAAAATATGAAACTTGAGTTTGTTATGTTATGTCTTATAAAAATATTAAAATTATATGATAAAATCAAGACATTATCATTTGAATACAATGTTATTATAAATATTCTATCATTTTCTGATAGTTTATTATTACATTTAATCATTATTTCGTAGCGGGAGGTTCACGTGCGGTGCACGCAAGGAAGCCCTAATAGTATACATACGTATAAATAGATTATATCTCCAAGTCTATAAAGAAAATCTAATAAAATTTTCTTTAAAATTTGGATTACCTAATGTACTACTATCCTGCTGTTCTAATCACAATTATTATACATAATACTTTACGAAAATTGTGTTGAAATAAAGTTTTTTAGGCTTGAATAATATATAATTATTCATTACTGTATCACTTAATGTATGCTGATTTATGCTGTTTTTTCTGGAAAAAGTTTAAAAGAAATCATTCTAGCCATACGTCTTGAAAATGAACAAGAAACAATAATCGAAGAAAATAAAATTAATAACACGATACATAACGGCTATGACCGTTAACAGCTTGGTTTGAATAAAATAATATAAATGATTTTACGGAATTATTAAAGTACATACATGTTTTAAAAAACTAAAATGTTAACAGTAACCCCCAGACATTCACCCTTGAACTTTCATAGTATAGAAAGTGTATTTGTACAGATAAAATCTGACTCACAGATTATGCAAAAACGATTAAATACATCACATTGGGATCTCCAAGATTTCAAAAAAAGCTTTAGAAATATTAGGCAGGACTTTGCGTGATTCGTGTAATACAACCTTACATTTTAGAGACAAATAAATTTAAAAGTAAATGTAGGGAGAAAGTTTTTGCTAAATGCTGCCTGTCAAAAAAACAATAATAAAAGTATGTTAATAGCTGAGATCATCAAATCATTTTTTTCCTAAAAATTTTTTTATAATTCAAAAGTTATGAACGAATAATATTCGTTTGATGGATATACGTTTTGCTAAATTTTTACTAAGAATAAGAAAGAAAAAATTTGATCTTTGAAAATTTTTAAACATTAGTGAGCTTATAACAGTATTAGTCAATCATAAAGTCATACTAACTTCTTTGTTATTAATCTTAGAGTTGTGGATAGTGTTTGTAAAGGTCTCTTGCCTTGTGTACTTTATTCAAAAGTTTTGTGCAATGGTGGGATTTTAAATCACAAACTTATTTAAGTATAATATAGGAACAGGGACCAATAACCTAATGAAAACTGGTAAATAAAATTTTCTCGCTCAAAACAGTTTTTAATCCAGATAATTTATTATTGTTAGTTTGTATACCGCAAAAAGTAATTTCTTCAAGTTTAAGCATTTGCAATGACAATTAATAAATTACAAGGACAAAGTTTTAGCGATAATGCTTTAGATTGAAGAAAACTCTTATTCGTCAACTAATAATTTTACGTATCGTTGTTACTATGTGAAACTAAAAATGGTAAAAGTATGTAAATTAAAGGTGATAAGAATTGTAACATAGAAAAGGTTGTGAAGAAAGACATTTTAAGTAAAAAAGTACAAAAAAAAAAAAAATTATTCTTAGTGTACGTTTAATACAAGAACTATTAAATAAATTATCGAAACATAATAATTAAAAGTACATTACGCCACTAGTGCGAGAGGAACGTGATCAACGCATGAATGTCAGTTTGCGCCCGAGCGAAGTGAGGCTCGACGAAAATAATAAATTTGGTATTAAAATGTTTGTTTGAAATTTTTTATTGCGGTTAATTATAATGATTATGTTTATTAATGCTAAAATTACAATTAATTAATGCAAAAGACAAATGTTTGTTATCACTTTGAATAGAGCATTCAAAATCATTATTTTTATCGTCAGATTGCTTTCTACGTTTTTTTAACGGGCAGTTACATGTTGCTTATTGAGTCTCTGTTGGTCTACCAAATTCATCTTTTGGTAATTCTTGTTCGGAATTTGGAGTCGTTACGATTGGTTGTTCCATTTTTACTATCAAAGATGTAGTTTGAAAATTACTATCAGTCAGTACCTTAGCGTTCATTGTTTTAAAAACAATTTATTTTGTTATTTTCTCATGAACTTGTTCTTTATGACATAACGACTCATTTTTGTAACCTTCAGCGGACGATCTCCAACCACCATGCCTTTTTAAGTCTGCAATATCGCCACCTACATCGATAAGTAGGGTTGCTGATGTTCTTCTAAAACTATGGTTGGTGTACAAATAAGGGCAGTGATAACTAAGTTGCAATTTATTTTAGTATCTAGCCCATAGTATTTATTCCAATCGGTTGCCGTGTACATTTTTCATTAAAGTAATGTAAAAAAATCTATTGTGTTTTTTAATGTTGGACGGCCTTAAGTCTATATACTTTTTACATATAACGTAGTATTTTCCATAAATGGCAAAAAAAACGAGGTACATTATTTTTGGTGACTGGGATCCGTATTGTTAACGATTTTGAATCATCATCCACATTATATGTTGTGATGTTTTTTAGTTTGACTCTTCTTTAGCAACCGAGAGTTCCAATAATAAAAACAACCTAAAAACAACACGAAGTGTTAAAAAAAATGAGTTACAATTTTGTATTCAGTAACTTTACTTTTTGTAGTTAATTGCATTTATCTGGCGCGTCGTTGAAAAACTTGCTAATCTCATCAGAAGTAAATATTTTTTTTTTTTTTTTAATGTACTTGGCATTTTTTTCTTGATGTAAGTGATCAACTGATGATAACTACTTATATCGGTTTTATCGAAAGTTTTTACAGTTGCTTTTAACATCGAAAAACGAGACCATAACGTTGGAGGAGCAACTGTCGATGATATTTCCTTAAAATATGCTAAAAATACTTGTTTAACTAACAAAGTTGTTTTTTTATGAACGCCACGACTTGAAAGCATTGTACGTTGTGACATATAACCTTTTCGGAGTTTCTGGTAGCAAGTCCAAGGATGCTTCTTAAGCCGCTGCAGCGATGTCGGGAGGAATCTCATCTCCATAATCAGATACATTATCTGTATCGCTTGAACTTTCGTCACTCATACTACACTAAAAAACACTTCTTCAATGGCACCGAAATAAATTATGTGACGCTTATACAAGTCTCGTGATGCTCCTGCTTGCTTTTTTACACTTGCAGTGCTTTAATTACGTGCCTCTCGCTCGTAGATCGGGCGTGCGTAGATCCACGGCTTAACAGCCACAACGAATGGCTATAAAGTCGAGTCCTCGTACACAGAGTATTAAAAAGAATTGATTACTATTTTTTTTTACTAAAAGCTGAGTAAAGTTAAGTCCAAATTTTTTGTGGTTGTGTAAGGCTACAATCGACGACCACAACGTTTATTATTTTTTCATCAGGTGGTTAAACTTCTGTCACTTGTAATTATGTCATACTATGTAATACATGCATTTACAGATTTAACTTGCATACTATGATTGTAAAAAAAAACGCACTTATCCTGAGTTATGTTGGAGAACAGCCTAAAAACTCATATCTGAAACAACTGACACAGTAATTAAACTCTGTACATTTATAAGAAAAAAGTTCCTTATTATTACTAATAACTATAAAGTATCTATATTTGGCGTAGGGGATTCGTGGGGCTTAAAAAAATAAAAACTTTGTAGAATAGCTAAAAAAAAGATTTTTTTTTTTATATGTTAGGAGTAGCGAGGGAAGGGGCGAAACAACTTGATAGAGTTTTAAAAGAGCTCTGCCGAAAGAACTATGTATAATAAAAAAAACTATACACGTATGTATCTACATAAAAAATGTAGAAAAAGTAATTCCCGAAAGTTTAACAATAATTTACATAATATATCACACGTTATGTATGTTTATTTGTATTATTTATTTTATGTATTATTTATTTTACTATGCGTTTATCCTTCTTAAATATTGTGGTCGATTTCTAACTGAATTAATAAATTTAAAGTCTATTTATACATAATTTATAAATAAGCGTAAAATATGCCCATAACCATCTTATATTTATTGGAAGCATAAGTTAAATAAAAAGAACTAATTGTTATCTTAAAAATTTACTATAATTAATTACAAAAGACATCCAATGACGGTTGGTAAATAATTAAAAACAACGTCCAATGGTGGTACTGTCAAATTTTATATTTATTAAAAAATTTACCGAATATTTCCCACTTGCATAGTCCTATTAAATATTACTGTAAGAAGCTTCACATTGGTCTTGAATACAGTTTGAACAATAAATTAAATTCGATCTTTTCACTTAGAAAAGATATAACTGCGCCACTCGATAAGAATAATGTCGTTTATTACATGCCATGTGCGAATTGCAACTGCTGTTATGTTGGTCAAATATTGAAAGCTGCAAAATTAAGAATAGAAGAACGCAAAAGAGACATAGAGAAAAAAATTATACATCTCTACTATCATAACATAGCATTTAATTTACTCACAACTTGAATTTTACTAAAATAAAAATTTTAGACATGGAACAAAATTACAAAAAGCGCCTTTTTCCAAAATGTTAAATATACATGACTTCAATAATATTATCAATAGACAACAAGATACCGATAAATTAAAAAATTGTTATAAGTCTATCGTTAGGTCAAATACGAAAGAAGATTAAATTGATGTACATGATTTGAGGGCCCCTTTCATTTATAGTATTAGGAAAACATGAACTATTTATGTGCGTCTCATAAGGAACTGCTTGCGATTCTTACTTGATTGTACTTCGTGTGGGTACTATGTCATTTGTGTATGTGTAGGGTATAAAAGCAACTAAACTTAAATTTCTAACTACATTACGATTTTACATCCCTTTTGCAAGAGTCAGAGGTATGTTATGAACTCAATTTAATTTGCGTTTATTGTATTTTACCAAAATTTGTATTGTAAACAATTCTTGTTACTCATAGATTTTTGTACCTGATGAAGGCCGGGATATTATCCAAACGGCTAAAACGTCGTTCTGTTTTTCAATCAATACAAAATATGACAGTACTACCATTGGACGTTGTTTTTAACTGCTATAATTAACTTGTCCCACAAGCAAGGTACCTGAGGTGTGTCTGACATTTTAAATAAACTATTTGAACATGTTAAAGGAATTAAAAAAAAAAAAGATAGGGGTGAACAATCCTTAAAAAAAACAGTGTTTTAATATTTATTATTTTCTAGAAGGTTTCATTCCCTGTTTTCAACAAAGGTAAACGTATATCTTTATCAGATGTGACGACTTAGCATCATCCAGGTCTCGCCGTCTGTCTTAATGGTACTGCCAAAACCCTCGCGTCAATATTATAGGATAGCCCGTGAGTGGATCTTTGTTGGTATAGCGTTAGTGTGGTTAAAGTTTCTGAAGGAAACTTCGAAATGGTCGCTTACCCATACAGACAATGAAATACTATGCTTGTTGGTTTGAAAGCCCCATTACCCAATTCAGGCTGTGAGTGGCACAATCTTCATCAAGGTCTTGCATACCGTAGAGAAAAATTATTTTTATTATTATTTTTATAATCCTTACTATTATTAGTGTTACAATTATTATTATTGTTATACTCCCTTGAGACTCAATTTAATTTCAATTCTAGATAAATTTCTAAGAACATGTCAAAATGACAATATGTAAGCTATTCTTTCTTTAACAACCTTATGTATTTTGACTATATGGAACACATTTAAAATTATTAATATTAATTGGGCTTGAATCCGAGATGACTGTGTGGTTTAAAAAAGGCTTGGATTACCTCTCAGGGGATACTGAAAAAGTTAGTAGGAATTTAAGGCCAAGGCACAGAATCATACTTTACTTTCAATGCAACTTGTGCAAAAATGTGTATATTAAACAGCAACAGAAAATGAGTGGATTTACTACAATACTTAAAAAAGATTAGTATTACCAAATATAATAATAAGTAATGCTGGTGACATCAGACGAAATTATAGGTAACGTTAGTAACACCAAACGTAATTACTAATGACGCTAGTTCCTGATTATTGTATAAACAATAAGAAGAAACTGTTATTTACTATCAGTTAATTTAAATAAAGATCATGCGAGTCATGCGATATAATTGCGGAAGTACTGCTGAAATTATATCTTTAATTAAACCAGATAACTTAATAATAAGTTGCACTGAATAAATGATATTTGTGGACTGGCACACGATGGCAACGCACTAAATGAGCTAAGTATACGTCTATTGAATCATTAATATTATAAATACTTTTTAAGTTGTTAGAGAACAGTTAGATCAAATGTTAAAGTTATTAAATAAAAAGAAAGATCAAAATTTTAATGAATAAATCTAAGAATAGTGTCAATGTAGATTGCTTATCCACTTACAAAACATATTATAATTTCTTTAGTTATTTTATTAATTTAATCTTTAATTATGTTTTAAATTGAAACTTAAGCGAGTATACTAAACTCAACCTTGAGATGTGACTAGTCTGGTTGGAGCTCACGAAAAATGTCAAGATCTGAAAACCATAGACGTTTCTCTCTCATTTAACTAAGGCACATGCCATGAAACGCAATAACAGCTGTATTTTGCTTGGATCTTATGTAATGCCACTCAACTTAAGGTATCAGCTGATATATGTTAGAGCGTCTATTGGTAATGAAAGTAGGTCACTTTGGGGTTGGAGTATTAGGCCAGCGCAGTTCATAGAATCAATCAATAAAGGGACGGGTGTTCGGTCAATAGAGCAACAATCTCTAAAGTACTTAATGAGTTAAGCCACACAGCTTTAACTGTGGTATACTTAATGATTTGATAGGGCTTACTTTGATCTTAGCCAGCAGTACAGAGACTTTGACCCTTCCATATTGTCACTGTGAATATAAACAACAGCAACATAAGCTGACTTAGATGCGTCAGCAAAACGATGAATTTTAAACTACCCAAAATTCAGTGAAAAGAAATTCCACTGAGGTATAGTAATTTTGTTTAACTAGGGCACCTCATCTAACCACTTGGTCTACTCAACTTGCATACTGATGAAGGCAAAAAATGATCACACGATTTTTTAAGCAACCACAGTGACTGAAAAAAAACTTGGCCAAGAATAAGAACAGATGAAAACCAACTTAAGGGGTCAGAGATCTTGGCTGATCGAGTCAATAAGGACTGATGTGTTTAATACTACGGGCTAGTTCCAACAACAAGTTAAAAATGAAATTCATCACTACTAGGGTTTTAAAACGAGCCAAGAATATAAATTGTTGCCTCACAATCTTTGAATTTCTTTGGTTTGTTGGCCTTGAATCCATTAGGCACGCCAGAGAGCACCTTAGTAAAATTTGCCAACTATTTTCTAAGAGGAAAACCGTCGAGTTGAGCTACGTGTAATAGCTAGGTACTCTTTTATCTTGCTTCAACCTTTGGATGTGTATCAAAGAGACAGTTGTCAGGTATGGCGAGCTTGCTAAGCCATTAGTAACCTTTGTAAGCAAAAATATTTTTACTAGCTCAGACTATTTTGAGTGCCAAAGTAAAGCCTAAAAAACCTGATCATCAGCATCAACGAGTATTTGCTAAAGCGTTATTTTCATATCAGTGGTGAACATAAATTTAACAAACGGCCTTATAATTTCTGAAAGATGATATTGCGTTTGGATGTAAAACAATGTTCAAACAAATTCTGCCTTGATTTTTGAATAAACTATTAATTACAACTCGCAGCTTTTAAGTTTAACAATTAGTCTTATAAATACCATGACGTCCAAAAATTATATGGCAAGATCAGGCTAAGGACTTTCTCTCATGCACCCCAAGGCTGTGTACTCAGATATAAATCTATTGTAGGTACTGTAAAATTCAAAGTGCTGACTTGTACCAGACCTTTTAGCAGCTCTAAGATCGTCTACAGTAATTTTAAATGGCAAACCGCCAAAAAAACGGTAAGCAGGTTGCCTGAAATGAGTAATAATGAAATGATTTCTGCATTTGGAATCTTCGGGACTAAGCATGGCTTTTGATATGGACTCCTCAACTGACCAAAACCTCTGTACAAGTTTAAATAGACCGTAGTCTTTAGTAATGTATAAAGTTACCGAGTTCTTTCAATTAGAAGATGACAAAGTTGCAACTAAACCAGTCAAAAGTCAACAAAGGTTAGGGAATAAGCTATGAGTGAATCGACTTTACCTCTTTTCACTGAGTTATTTATATTTGCAGCATGAGATGCATCAAGCAACAATTCTATCTTATCCAACTCAAAAAATTCAAGATTAGCCAATTTCAGGCCTTTTTAATAATTTAAATTCGTTAATTTCCGACAAACAAGAGGTTTGTAGAAAGTTATCTAAGGCACTACCAAAGCTTTAACCTCCAAACAAAAGTTAGATTCAAAATGAAGTTGAATCATTAATTAAACAGATGATTTTACGTTTGCAATATTATCACCAATACAAGACAATGAGATATTAGGTCTGTGATCAGTATAATTTAATAGATTACAAAGGGACTTAAAAATAAGAGAAGACTGTGAGCATTGATCAATTAATGCTTTTATCATGAAACTCAAAACACTCAAATTCATTACATAAACTACAATAGTAGTCAGAAGAAATGTAGATGCTCTTAGAAAATTTTAATTATGAGCAACATCAGCATTTAGAGAGAAACAATCCTTAGCAACCACGTATTTGAGATTCTTATCGGCCTCCTTAGTCATGTCGAGTTCTCATGAGAATCAGACTTAACTATATGCTTTAACGTGTTATGCCTTTTATAATATTTAGAGCAAATATATTTTTAAGAACATTTAATTGAGATATGCTAACGAAAGCAAATTAGGCAAATCCTCTTACTATCGACAAAGATCTTTTTCTTATTTCAGCGTTTGGATTTTAAATTATTTCATTGTTACAGTCGATTAGCTTAATTATAAAACCAGAGTGTGGAACTCGGAGTTTTTCGGTAAGAACGAAGTTCTCGCATGTATATAGAAATCACATGTATACTGTAAAATACAAGGTTCGTAAGAACATGTGAGCTCAATATATATATTTTTTCGTGGGTTACAGTGGTATATTTACGTCTTCCCTCTACATTTCTTATGTATGAAAGGCTCGGGAACTTTTAAAATAATTTTTGAGGTTATTGTTGTGCCAAAAACGAGGAATATATCCTACATATTTGTAATAATTTTGCAAATATGCTATAATTTTTCCATAAATTTTTCACCTTGATTTTATAGAAAAATAATAAAAACACTGATATTTGAGGTTATGTCTTCACATAATTCAACACCTCTTTTCTCATGTGCCACAATGTTTTTTCCCCCTTAGGAAACCTGTAAAACTTGTTATTTTTTCTGTATATTGCTTCCTTTTAAAGATATGACATATTTTTAATACTTGAAGGTTATGTGCACGCATGACCTGAAAAATCATTTCTGCATTATTATCCTGTACTGAACGTAATATAATTTTTTCATGATTTTCCCTTTTCATTTCATGAAGGTACATCGACAACATCAAAAATTGAGGTTATGTTTTTTCATAACTCAAGGCCTCTGTTCTTGTGCTTCACGATATTTTTGTCCCCCTTGACAAACCCGTAAAACTCGATATTTTTGTTCCATCTTGTTTCCTTTTAAACATATGGCGTATTTTGTAATATTTAGAGGTTGTACCATATTATGAATACCCATTTAATTAATACTGGCTATCTCCATCGATCTGTCATTCATGCATAAATTATTTTTTTGTGTATTTTATTAAAATAATAATATACTTAATGATTTGATAGGGCTTACTTTGATCTTAGCCAGCAGTACAGAGACTTTGACCCTTCCATATTGTCACTGTGAATATAAACAACAGCAACATAAGCTGACTTAGATGCGTCAGCAAAACGATGAATTTTAAACTACCCAAAATTCAGTGAAAAGAAATTCCACTGAGNTTTTTTTTTTTTTTTTTTTTTTTTTTTTTTTTTTTTTTTTTAGCGGAAATGGGAGTGCACGCCTTTTTCCTACACTTTCTGGCCAGTGGGTCGCTGCGCTAGCTGGCTCCCTCTCTCTCTCTCACTGTGTCACTATTCTGGCTACTACTGCTCTGTCTTCCCCCTCCTTACAAGTGCACGCTGTTTCCTTACGCTTTCTGGCTGATGGGTTTCTGCGCTGGCTGACTGACTCTCTCTCCCTCTCTCTCTGTGTCGCCTTTGATGCTCTGTATCCCCTGCCCCCTAAAAGTGCACGCTTTTTTCTAACACTTTCTGGCTGATGGGTCCCCGTTTCCAACCGTCCTTATACACAGAAAGTACATGAGGAGTTTATATTCCATCGTAACCCACGACAAAGAACTTCGTTCTAATAAATATTTAAGTGTAGTAGCACCTGCAGAATATGATGCAGTCTGATGCATGGCAAGACATTTATTGATCTTATTCTTTT
This sequence comes from Copidosoma floridanum, assembly GCF_000648655.2. The sequence continues at coordinate 1,072,032 of NW_019379702.1, forward strand.
GTTCAGGATTGCTTGTAAGTTTCCTAGCAGATGCTTCTAATGTTATAATTTGTGCAGTTATGAGTCACGTAACCGATTAATGGTGAGGGCTAGGATACTACTTCCTTAGTGTTTTTTGCAAATCCTTGTTCGTACAGAAATCGAATTTACTAGTAACCAAGGCAACAAAAATGTCACTCTTACCTATGTGCCTCTCTATAGCTCTTAAAGAGTCGAGAGGGCCTAACAATACTTCATATAAGCTTAAATTCAATGCAACAAGCATTTTTCATAGGTTAAAAAATTATATAAAATCGATGAAAGTGCTGGTGTAATACGATACTAATCGACGTTAGTTGTCGTATAAGGGAAGTAGATTTTTTCAGACTCTTGATTAATTTTTTTACATGAGAAGTATGTTTTTAATTAGGTCAGACGCATCGCTGCTAACTCGAGCACGTCGATGCTAATATTTAATTATTCAAGAAAGATCCTGCTTCCTATCTACTAGGGCTCTGAACACATCCCTGAAGGTTTTTCTTTTTTCTAGGATATTTATTTCTAAATACATGTCATCATCAGTATATCGTTATATAATTCATCTTAGATGTGTTGTAATAGTTTTTTTTTATTCTTGGATGGCAAGAAAAATAACTTCGAGTATTGTTTAGCGATGGAGCAGAGTTTTGAGGTGTAGGAGCTAGACTTGGACTAGGTGGATGAAAAAATAGATGGTCTTCAAAGCCCACAGTAAACAAATAATACAGTAACATGACCCTCAAATACATTATTTGTAAAATAATCATATCGTTTATCAAGAAAGTTTAATGATAGAATCGCAGCATCAATTGCCGTAAACCGCTTAATGCGTCTTCAACTGGCTGCAACCAAGACACAGCTTGATCCCTTGTAATTTTGGCAGTGCCAAGCTTTTTCAAATTGGTACAATTTTAATTTATTTCAGAGAAGAGGCCAAGTTGCATTGAAACAAACAAATGCTTTGGAATCAAATAATAATATTAACGCAAGTACATTTTAACGCTAATGCTTGGGCTAATTAAAAAATTCTTATATTCATCAGTCAATGCAATTATGTAATTGATTAAAAATATTACTTTCTTTAATTTGATACTAATGATTTTTTTTTAAATAAATAGTATTTAATAATCGTCCAATAATTAACGCACTTTGTATAAAACGAGAATTTAATATTAGTCTTGATTCAAATTCACTATTTCAATCACACAGTTGGTTATTAAATTGTTGTCATACTTACTGGAACATTTGAATAAGATTAGCAAAGACTAAGCCCAGAAGAAGAACAGCAGCATAAGTCAACAGGACCCATGCAGTGGATTAAAAATTGAGGCAATGGGAGCCTGCAGCAACATCAAGCCAGCAGACAATGGAAGCAGTCTTAGTGACTGTAGAAGAACAGATAATATATAAGAACGATGATCGGGAATACGATGAGAAGTAAAATAGCACTTATGGCCAACTTAATTCATGCCATGTGTTATACGTATGCAGATAAGTATGAAAAAGAGATTGTCGGTCGTAATATACATCAGACAATGCTGGAAACATACCAGCAAAGATGTGGGGAAAGCCATGCACACAGCTTCTGAGACAACTAAACTCAAGTTTAATAGGGAACACAGTACTGGATGAATTTATTTCTCATGTCGATTTAGTTATGTGTTTTGACACAAAGAGACGTCCACCGTGACGGCAAACTGGCCATGTCTGCACGTTACTTGTCAAGAAGCCAAAAAAAATCCATAATGGCTGACTTCTTTGTAGGCATGTGGCCTTGTGCATAAAAGCATAACTCGCTAATCACCACAACTGGCTCTGAGAACCTAAGTGGACTATATAATTTGAAGAAGGTTTGGATTCCCTTTTGCTGGATTCTGGGAGAGTGAGTAGGAGTTTGAGGCCATAGCAAAGATTACACAACACTTTTACTGAACTCAAATAAAAGATGTATACATTCAACAGCAACAGACATAGAGTGGATTTACCACTATACTTAACAAAACAAATTGGTGTCGTCGAACTAACTAAGAAATAATGCTGGTGGCACCAAACAAAATAATAGGTAACGTTCGTGACATCAAACGAAGTAACAAATGACACTGGCTGTTATGTATATTATAAACAATAACTGAAAACTATTACAAACTTCAAGGAAATTAAAATTTAGATGGTGTGAGTCATGTGATACGGTTGCGGGAGTTGTGCTTAAATAGTACTTCAATAAAACAAGAGAATTTGATAGCGAGTGGCACTGGGCAAGCGATCTTTGTTGACTGATGCACGGCGGAATTGCACAAAACGAAGCAAGTGGACACCAGCGTGAAGTGTACAGTGATTGGGGACTGCGCAGGGCAATAGTTCACTCGCTATTTAAAACAATGCATACTTATCACGAGTGCGCATACAAACTGTAAGAGTATTGATTTGGTCATTTAAATATAATTATCACACTGATGTATTATTATTAAATTATATAGTATACCTGTATAAATAGATTTTTGTTTTACAAATGTATAAATCATATATTATTACAATATTTGTCAGAACTGATTCTGATATTTACAAGTACAGTTGTTAACCTATTTCTTATATTCTTTTTTTTTCGTTTGGTGCAGTTTATCTAAAAATAATACTTTTAATTACTTTTACGTTATAAATAGTACATTAAAAGATCTTGTTTTTATACGTCAAGTGCAAGTGTATACTTCAAAATAAGTCGTTTTGTTTTGTATGTTAATTTTATTCAACTTGAAATATTTTAAAAAACTTGACTCTAATAAGTGCTTACGCTTTTATTTTACCATACTTATGTAGCTTTGCTGTTTATCTGTATGCTTGTAGATGAATTTAAAAAATTTCGTATTTTCAATTAAAATCGTCATCAAAATAACGGCAAGAATAATAGTGATGGATGTCCTCTACAGTTTTATGTGGCTTGTTTTTAGTTACTCTTCCAATTTGGTTATAATTAATAAAAAAAAACATTGTATAAATCTTTTTATTTGAATTATGTTCTTGTACCAAGCATTGTCTAATAGTAATTAATATCACCAGTCTTTGGAGTGATTGAAGTAATTTTTGTTTTGTGAATAATACCTATCTTTAATACATAATCAATTATTGTAGCTAAATTCTTTTTTTTTTAATAATATTGAATATTCAACTATTAAATATTCATGTATTTATTATTTGTAGAACCAAAACTGTATTAAACTGTTAGGTTTTAAAATTTTTTTAATTTTTTTTATTAAGTGACTGTTATAAACGTAACAAATTTGATTTTTAATGCATATTATAAATTTCATGCAAATCACATTAATCACAAATGTTATTTAAAGCTGTTCATTCTACACAACAATAAAGCAATATAAATCTTTGCATCAAAAATGTTGTTGTTAGAAAAAATAATATCTTTGTTAATTTTTACCAAAAAAAAGTTTAACAAGAATACTTTTTATATTTTTTTTAGATATAAGGAGATACAGTTATTTTTTTTATTTTGTTTAATCTCTTAAGTAAGTCATAAATTTCGCATAAAAAATTGTGTTTCCTCCAATTATAATAATTTATTGATACATAACTTAATTTTTGTTATTCTATTAAAAAATGTAGCTTTTAAGTAGGAAGGTTAATGTTTAAAAAAATGTTTAAACTATAATAACTCTTATAACTTTGCTAGTAACACAAAATTTTTATTATTTTATAAGTATAAGTGTATTTATCATCAGTAATTTAACTACTGCTTTGATTGACACTTGCATCTTATTGTCAGAAAAAAATGACATCAAATGAAAAGCATTTATGTGAAAGTAAATATTTATTCGTTACCGTTATGAAATAATGAGTGTAATATTTCTTTTTTTTTATAGTTTAAAGCTAAAGTTTTCACTTTATTTATTTGTAGATACTCCATGCTTAACCCAGAAAAGTGGCTTTTTATTTTCAAAACAAAAAAAAATTAAGGTTAATCTTATCAATATCTTTAGACTTTGAATCACTACATTTAAAGTAGTGAACATTTGAAAAAGTCCAGTCAATAAAAAAAAATTGAGCTGACAGTGCACAGTAAGTGTATGAATTTACAAATATGTATTTTTATCAGTAAATATTACAGATTATAAAAAAGTAAATATTGAATTATGTTTATATTTTTTTTTTTTCATTAAGATATAGGCTACGAGAACGAGAAAAAACAATAATAATATGCGGCAAAAAGTGTCTGTACGATCTACCTACACATAGGTACACACATGTTTAACAATACATTCGTGTGTTTTTGAGCCTATGTTTGTGTCTCTCTGTCTCTTTTCGGATACCTGTGTTTAGTTGTGCACGAACGCAAATTTTGTTGGCTTTTTACTAAAGACGATTTAAGATGGGGTTGGAATAAACACAATTGGAAGACCCTGGGAAACCTTTGCATTAAAGTAAAATATTTATATTTTAAAATAATCCTGTTCACAAAGAAAAAATTTGTAAAAAATGATAAAAAAATAATACTAATTCTCATATTAATTCATCATTTTCTACAAGCGCAAAATATTGAAAAAAGCACTGAGAAAGGCTTAGTTGCATGAGTACAATAAAAAGAGAGCGAGCGCGACTGTAGAGGATCAATGGCTCTCTCTTTCTCATTTACTCTTACGGGTACTGCCCAAAAGCCTTTTTTAATTCGGAAGCTATTTTTCTTAACATTTGCGCTTGTCAAAACAAAATTAAAATTGTTTATTGATAGAAAATTTTTTACCCTACACGCTGGTATTTTTATTTATTCTGTACATCAAACTGCTAGAAGATGTAAAAAAGCGAACTTTAAAATACAATTTTGACATCATCAGACCACTTAAAAATAGTTATATCTATTTCATTTTAAATCAGCGGGCTGAATTACATATAATATAAGGAATGACCAATTATCGTTCAATTTTCTAATTCAGATTGGCGTGCTACGTAGCACAATCGATAAGGTCCCCTACTACCCATTCCAAGAATGTGGGTTCAATTCTCAACGTCAGTAAAATTTGGAAATTTTATGTACACATTATATTTATTATATACATATATATTATATATAACATATACACATACATTATATATAACATACACACACGCACACACACACATATATATATATGTATATATATTATGTGTACATATGTAACATATATAATATGTGTACAGTACATGTATGATGTTTACTTGTATATACCCACGTACAATTTTATATAGCAATATAGACGGATGATACACGTACTTTACAAAAAAAAGATATGTATACACGATAATACTTACAGTTATAGGAACCGTACGTACATATATATATATATATATATATATATAGAGAGAGAGAGAGAGAGAGAGAGAGAGAGAGAGAGAGAGAGAGAGAGAGAAAGAGAGAAAACGAGGGCCTAGTGATGGGGTGAACAGCAACTGAGGAGTGGACCAGACTTTTTGTTGCATATTTCCTCTGTAAGACTAAGCGCAGCTAGATTTGGAAAAGATAATGTTTACTACTTACCAATCTGATCAAAGTGGCTTTTAACTTGAGATGTACCTCAAAAAACACTAGCTATTGAAGGAGAGAAAACGGTAGAACTTAGAGGAATATAAAAGCAGTTGCTAGAGGTAGGAAGGGTAGATTTTAAAAATTAAAACAAAAAATTACAACATAACTTCATAAAAAATATTGTCAAATTTTAACTGTGGCTTTTACATAGAAAAGAGTTAAATGTGAAGAGTCTTGACCGTATGTCAATGTAACTCGATATATGAAAATTAAACGTATTCGCAAGTTAATTTTAGGTATTCTATGAAGATAATAGTAAGTAAGATACATCCACTTTTGAAGAGTGCAAGAACTTTCACAAGTATATAAATGTGCTAGTGTCTTTGTCATGGTTTTGCTCGGGATTCTTGAAGTGAACCGTCTCAGTGAGTTGACCCGTAATGTGGTATATTTTTAATTCAAAACAACGTCCAATGGTGGTACTGTCATATTTTGTATTTATTAAAAAACAAAACGACGTTTCAGTCGTTGGGATAATATCCCGGCCCTCATCAGGTACAAAAATCTATGAGTATCAAAAATTCTTTACAATACAAATTTTGGTCAAACACACTAAACGCAAATTAAATTGAGTTTATAACATACCTCTGACTCTTGCAAAAGGGATGTAAAATCGTAATGTAGTCAGAGTTTCAAGTTCAGTTGCTTTTGTACCCTGTACGTACAGAAATGACATAGTACATGCACGTAATACAATCAAATAAGAATCGCAAGCAGTTCCTTGTGAGATGCACATAAACAGTTCATGTTTTCCTAATACTTTCAATGAAAGGGGCCCTCAAATTATGTACATCAAGTTTGTCTTCTCTCGTATTTGACTTAACGATAGACTGATAAAAATTTTTTAATTTATCTGTATCTTGTTGCCTATTAATATTATTATTGAACTCGTGTATGTTCAACATTTCGGAAAAAGGCGCTTTTTATAATTTTGTTCCATGTCTAAAATTTTTATTTTATCAAAATTCAAATTATGTGTAAATTCAATACTATGTTGTAATAGTAGACATGTATCCTTTTTTTTCTCTATAACTCTTTTGTTTTCTGCCATTGTTAATTTTATAGCTCTTGATGTTTGAAGAATTGTTGCGGAGAATTCAAGACAGTTAGAAAAGAACTACTTAACATTATTTGTAACAATAGACATAATGTATCTACTCGTCTTTCTTTAAACAATGGAATTTTCTAAGGCAATTTGAAGCAAACACGAGCCTTTCTTAAAAATAATGAACTTATTTTAGTTACTCAAGAGACGAAGGTAATGTCACTCTTGTAATTAACAAAGAAATTTATATTAATATAGTAGAAAAATTGTTAAGTGATGATAAACATCATTTACAGCTAGAAAATAATCCTTTAAAGCAATTAATTAAAGATACTAAAAATTCTGTAAGCAAGTGAAATCAATACGGTATTTTTGATGAAATAAATAAGTTTGATAAAGATATTTATAAAAAAAATTAATCTAAATGCTACGGACTAATAAAATCCACAAAAATGACTTTTTTATCCGTATTTTACCCGTATTTTATCCGTTCGAAATTTTTTTCTGATTTATTGATTAATATCCTCATATGTGGGCCTACTAAATATATCAACTATACTAAAAACGTTTTTAATAGCTATTCTTCTAAACTATAATTCACTGTTGAGACATGTAATAGCAACTGCATTAGTTTCTTCGATTTGGAAATTATCATACAACAAAATAACACAGTACTAACTAATTGATAACGATCGTGTGTTGGATGGGAAATGTCAATAAGTTCAATTACTCGCCTTCAATACTAACCCATCGATAAATTAGAGTAAAATTCTTATCTTCTGACGTACCATATGAGCAAGGCGTCGGACTGACAAAATCGCCGAAAAAGTATAAATTGTAGCAATCGAGAAGAGGAGTCGCCGAGACCTCAATGGTGAAATTGGTAACGTACTTTGCCGGCAAGAAAAGAGTTCCAGGTTCAAGTCCTGGTCGAGGTGGCACTTTTTCCCAATTGCTACAGATGACAATGTTTCTACAAACTGTCGTTTTAACTGAAAAATTCGAGTTGCCTTGGCAATCGTGTGTTAGATGGGAAGTGTCGATAAATTCAATTACTCGCACAAGTACATACTATTTTACCTATTTAGCTGAAAAATTTGAGTAATTAATGTCAGAGTTATAATGTAAAACTGATCTGTCACGTAATAGATGATCGGTTTTTCGATTTTTACACTGCTTTTCCAATGTCAATAAATGCTCTGTGTCGTTAGCGTAGAGACTTAAACGTTCAAAGCACCTTCTGTTTTATGGAACTCAGTCGTTTGGTTGATCCAATATAAAGATTGGTTTGTTTCGCTTGCCTTGTTTCTTCTTTAGAGCTTTACAGTTAGGTTTGCAGTTAGGTTCGCAGAGCGCAGACCTTGGAGAGGATCAGTAATTCTTGGTTAAATTCTTAGAGTTTAGAGGGTGATGCAGGGTCCTTGGTGGCTGGAATCTCAAGCCTCATGACAAACAACTTTGCTTGTGATGTCTGCCAGTGAATGACTGACTTAGTTAAGGAATGACTGGCCTTATATAGTCTATTGGTAGAAGAATCGTTATCAGAATTTTTGTTAAAGTATTTGTTGGAAAAGAATGCGAAAAACAGAATTATTGGAAAATTTAAATGCCCATATTTGCTGCTCGATTTGGCTTAGTTGATGGGAATCGTAGAGCTCAGGTATCCATATCCCGAGTAGCTTGACTCTAATCTTTGAAGTTTCTATCAATGGAGAGCGTGTAGGAGAAAGGTAGGCTGCCGGCTGAAGACTGCTTTGTCTGTGGGTTGTTTTCTTAATGACTAAACGCATATCATTGGACCGTTAAGATAAATCACCGAGGAAAAGGCTGATGACGTTTTTGGGGCAAATGTGGCTGTCTGAATTTTTTAGCGTGGTTTTTTCTGGCTTGCTGTTGTAGCAAAAGGTGCTCTGGCAGCACTAGATTTGTCTATAAAACGTCCAGGCGTGCCATTTTTTGGCAGTTTTAACACCAGTGCATCCATTCACGGCCACTCAGATTACCAGTGCCTTGGATACGGACTGTGTAGCCAAGAACGCCAACGAGAACTTCACCGGAAATATTGTTGTAGGTGCAAATACCTAGTTTTGGTGCTGTGTGTTGTGTCGTGCATGAGTAGTCGTCCCTATTTACACAACCTGGATGTAATAGAGTCCACTCAAAGTTCTCTATCACGAGTTACTTTATAAGATACACCTAGCTTACAACAAGCGCATTCATGACAGCAAGCCATGATGTTAGGGATCGTTGCCTTCGTGGTTTTTCGCTGTCCCGCTAGTAATCTATGTTTTTATTCAAGTAAATATGCATCATATTAAAATTAGGATGGTGTGTTGTTCTTATTAATCGTCTTGGATAGTGTTAACTGTGGCTGCAGTAAAGAAGTGACTTGGTGTGTGTTGTTGATAAAAAAAACTATTCATATTTTAACTTTTATATACTGCTACGAGTTGCTGCTGTTGGTGCTACGCAGGAGCCATTTCATATAACACCCCATTCTGATTATTAAAAATAAAAGTGATATACACGCTCAGTGTAATTTTCGGTAAATACGTCGGACATTATATTTTAACAGTAAATTGTATTTTTAAGCATATTATGATACTTTTAATACAAAATTCTACAAAAACTATAAATTGTCTAAGGATATCACAATATACACAGTGTAATATTTTTTTGCTAGTTATTGTTCGCCTCTATCAGCTTAGAAATGTTGTAACTACATTTTTTTTTTTTTTTTTTAATATTACTTTGAAATAATTGTACCTAGTTTAACCTTAACAATTATTTCATGAAATACAAAATTTCTTTGATTGTCTTTATCGAGCACATCAAATCATCTGACAATATTGTCATTAAACTTTTATTAGCTCAATTATTAAGTGGACAAACATTATCGTAATTTTATTAACGGCAGCATGACTAAAGGTAATGTTTTTAAATAGCAGAGGATATTTCTTAAAAATAGACTCATCATCATCATATTTATTACATTTCTTTTAATAGTAGCAATGAAAAAATTGTTGACCATTATCCTATCATTACATAAAATATAAATTCATTTTAAATAAACATTGGTGGGAACAATAAATTTGGTATCTTGCCAATATCTCAACAGTTGAGCAGAAAATAAGCCGTTCTTTAATTTTGGTCGAAGAAGATGTTGGCTTAAATTTTTGTCAAAGAAGGTATAGCATAAAGATGCTAAGTGGATAGAAAGTTATTAATCAGTTTATTTTATTCCTGCCCTTATGCACTACAAGAAATTCACTGCTTTTCCCATATCACTAAAGTAATAATATGCATATACAGCACTCTACCATGCTGACGAATGATAAAATTTTTGTGTTTTATAGATGTATTTGCAATTTTCCGAAGAGTAAAAGAAATAGCCTATGGAGATCAATAAGACATAAAGTACCATTCATGTGAATTTCTTAATGATATCTTTCTTAGGCGTACCGTATGGAGAGTTAATCCATGAAGCGAATACGCGAATTAGTGAATCCAGATGTATCATTCCACCAATACTGAGGTATTCTATAAAGCCTGTGTTTAGAAACCACAGATGGAATTCTTTTAAGTTGGAACTTTTTTTAACCGATGTGAACCAATTTTCCCTAAACATGGTTTTGAGATCAAGCTGAAAATTTTTTTGTGTGGATGTAAGATTTAGAAAACAGGCAAAAATGTCATTACCGGACGCGAAGTATTTAAAAATCTAATTTTGCAGCTTGTGGTATGTCACACATAGTATAACTATGCGTCTGTGACAATAATAAATGATAAATAAGTAGCACTTAAGAAATGAGTATTATATGACAGACAATCAGACGACTAGAAAGTAAAAAAAAGAAATCGTGTACACGAAAAACATTTTGCAACACACAACACAAGTTGCAGAGGCTGGACAGCAATATACGTTGAGGAACACAGGTAAACCGTAAAAGCGACAACAGAACAGATACAGATTTGCTTAATAACGTGGATGAAGAATGCAAATAACAGGATGGTCAAATCTTTTCAGTACAGGGGCACATGCTTTCAAACAGCATGAGGAATGATAAATCCGACTCAATTGAATAACAATCTGATAATAGTCCTGTCGTAAGGCAACAACAGACCAACATGTAGAATAAGGCTATCACGAAATACTTCACCGTGGGCCTTAAAAGATGGTCCAGACCCTATATCTTCCTAGCGAGTTAAAATGGTCAAAGATTACTTATTCAGATGAATGGATACCTTGTACTTTTTTATGATATTGGCAAGTGTTCCAAGTACAGAAACAGTTGTAGGTAAGAAATGACTAGGACACACACGTTGCACTCGTACAATAAAATACGAGCATAAACACTGAATTCTCTTCCAGATTATTCGTTTATTCATTCACATAAGATAAACCTTACAAGAATCGTCTCTACCTTCAGTGCTAACACGTAATACTTCTAGAGTTACACACGTACGCATACACCTATACACTTACGCACACTAACATCTGAATGCCTACGCGCGCGCGCGATTCATGACAACCTGATGGTTTGAAATTCAAGCAATTTCAAGAAAAGAAAAAATATACTAGCATCAAGACGGTAGAACTCTAAAAAATAAAAATCAGTATTTTGTATGTGACATTTTAAGTTCACATTTTAAGTAAGTATAAAATTCATATCAAATATATAATTTAAGAAAACATAACTTTAACCACTTACGCTGGAAAAGGAAAGACTTTTTTCAAACCATTAAGACCAAAAAGCAAATATTAATAAAATTAATCAAGTCTATTTTTGGGTATAGTTTATATAACATAAGTGGTCACACTGTGTAACATAGCATAATATACATTTAATAAGTGACTTGTTCTTTGTATTTCTTTTGTTTGTAGAAAATGTATAATAAGTATTTTGTTCTTTTTATAATGTTTTTAAACGTAAGTTCCCAACAAAATCTGCTGTCTAACTTTAAACTAAGATAACCGATCTTTTTTTCTCTACTGACTTCAGATCCATTTATAATAATAGGAAAGTTAAAGGGTATAAAACCCTTATATTTTCCAAAAGTTACGATTGATGTCTTACTTAAATTTGTTGATAGTTTATCTACATAAAGCCAATAAAACATTATTTTTAATTTTTCTGTCACATTTTTACGTAAGATAAAGCAAAAGTCTGCGCTACAAAAAATTTCAGTATCATCTGCAAATTAGATAGTACCTTATGTTTGGTTCAGTAAAGAGTTTATGAATATAAAAAATAATAAGGGACCCAATATTGTACTCTTAAGAACTCCACTATTAAGTTTATGGAACATACTGGGAGTATAATTTATCATCCTTCTTGAGCTCCTATTTGTAACGTAGTTTTGAAGAAATTTTAATGTTATTCCCCTAATTACAGCAGGCCTATAGTTATCTGTATCGTATTTATCGCTACTTTTGTGTACCAGTATTATGTCCGTACATTTAAAGCATTCAGGGAAGTAACCAGTTTTATTACATCTATTAAATATAATACGAAGTAAAAAGCCAAGTGATATCTCAATCTTTTAATCATTTCTGCGTGTATTTTGTATGTCCCCCCAATTTTATCCTTGAAAGACATAAACTTCTTTAGAATCTCATCCTTATTAAAGGGATTCATACATACAGTTTTTATCACAGTGTACTTCGCTCTGTTAGGTAGGCTTTATTTTAAGTTCTTTGATGCTTTCTGAATTTGAAATTCCTATGTTGACAAAATGATCATTAAAAGTCTTAGCAATCAAAGTTGGATTTTTAATCAAATTTTTATAGTATTGATTGGATATATATATAGTCAATGTTTTTTGTAATATGTATTTTTGCATTAATTTTATTTCTTACAAACGGCTATAATTTATTTGTGTTAGTGGATGCTTTTGCACTACGTTTATATGCATTTTTAATTTTATATAATATTTTTTTAGATTCTTGGTGTGGTTTTTTTATTTATGAAACTTTGTCTGATTATTAATATCAATTCTTCATTCTTGATATAAAGAATCCTTGGTCTTACATAATTTTATTATTTTGTTTTCTATACCAGGCTTTCTGTTCATTGTTATTGCAGTCATTTTTCCTTTAGGTATAAAGTTTTTTTGTAATTGTGGTTTGATGTACTATTAATATCTATTAAGGCAGTTGCAAGAGAGCTTCTCTGTTTCATAAGATCAATGTGCTGCTCCAATAAGTCATTTTTGCTCTTTAGTTTCTTATTCAATTCTGTTAACAATAAATTTTTCTCTTTTAAATGTTTTATTTCGTTTTGGTAATTCACACTGGTTTTACTGAAAACATCATTTTATGTTGAGTTACTAGATGTAAGTCTGTTTCCATCAATTCTCATTTGTTGGTTTCCTTTCTTACAATGTTCTTTTCTTTTATACGATAACACTAGGTCCTTTTGACAATTTTTAAGTTTATTTACTAATTTGTCTACAAAATTATTTCTCCCTAATTCAATTTAATGTATTTTGCCAATTTGGAGGTTAACTTATGATCACAACTGCATATCATAAATATTCCACCAACTCCTCGTAATTTTTTTTCTACACAACTAATATGATAAAAAGCACTACAAAAGAAGCATACACACACACGCCTGATATTAACTTTTCTCTACAGCACGTAAAAAAAGCAGGAGCAGGTAGATGGCCTAGTTATACATCCGTCGTTATTGCTCATTACTTTTAAATATTTTTTTAAAATTATTTTTATGCTTCGAAATTGAAGAAAATCTTAAAATGTAAACTTTGGACATTATAGTGAAAAAAGTAGTTCCTAAAATACCAGCTATGTGTGGTTGATAGAATTTCTAGATATAACTAAAATAAAACTTTTCTATACAAAATATTTCTGTGGACGAAGTGATCTAAATGATAAAATAGCCAAAAATCATTAAACATAACAATTAAAAAAGGTTTTTTGCTTATTTTAATTATAAGTTGATGATTTCTTACAAAGTGTAACACTTAAAATTTGTAGATATTGATGAGACTAGCGGCCCCCCGTCTTTGCCCGAAACTCACTAACTGGAACACCGTAGAGTGTTGATATGTAATGTAAAACGTTTTCAGTTAAAAATTTTACATCTATTCCTGACATTTCTCAAAACAAAGATCTTCTAATTAAAAATTTGTATATTTGTTCGGAATCCATACATTTTATTGTGTCAAAGAATAAGCTGTGGATAGTGAAAAAATATAATTTCGCTGAAAAGTACCGTGCATCCCTTATAACACAAAATAATCTTTGGACCTAAAGGGTCGTTGATTTGCAGTTTTTTCCGTATAATCTACGAAAAGGTCTATTTTTTAAGATGTAAAAGTTTGAAACTCACAAAAAATATGTACTAAAAAAATTTTTTTTCTCTTATCTCGCAACTTTTTTACCAGAGCAACAAAGTCCTGAAGCTTAGTCTCTACATTTTTTGTCGCCCCATAAATACAAATACATATTCTAAGAATTAAAAAGTCTGGAAGATTTAAGAGATTACTGTAAGGGTACAATAAAAAGCTGATTTTTCACGCAATAAACTCTTTATTTGTCGATTTTGACGCTGCTGTTTCAATCTCGATAAATGTTTTGCGTCAGTTTCTTGATGCTTAAAACTGTATTCATAAGAGGTATTTAAAGTTTTTCTTCCAATTGGCCCTCTTGCGACTTTTGGCACGATTGAGAATTTCATAAGCCCATAAAACTATTTTTTGTCAAGTTTATTGAGTTCTAATATATTTGTTGGCAAGGTTGTTTAACATTCGATGGCCCTAAAAAGGACCAGTATGCTTTTTAAGTGAACTGTTTCTTGACGTGAAGTTTTCAGCAAACGTAATTGCCTTTATACCTTAGGGTTATCTTCTCTGGCCTGCTGTTGTAGCACCAGACTGATCGTAAGGAAAACTACAAAGTTTGAAGATTTGGAGCTGGTTGTAAAGCTCTTTCCCAACGTCTCCTGGTATTACGCTGAAGACGTCGGTATCTAAAGCACCTTCTTTTTTGCAGACTCAGTTGTTTTGGTGATCTAAGGTATAGAGATTGGTTCGCGATGCTTGCCCGTTGGAGGCTGTCCCATTTGCTCAAGTAAATTTTTCTTTTATTTCTGTTAGGTTCTTCTAGCGCAGACCTTAGAGAGAATCAGTTATTACTGGTTGAATGCTTAGAGTCGAGAAGGTAGTACAGGCTTGTTGGTCACCGGGGTTCCCAGCCTTGCGACGAACAACTCTGCTTGTAATGTCTGCTAGTGAATGACTGACTGACTTGGTTTAATAGTAGCAAGCTTTACATAGTCTTTAAGTCAACGAAATATATTTGTTGGCAAGATAGTTTAAACTAACGTGATCCTTAAAAGGACTGATGAGATTGATGGTAGCGGATTCTACTGAACTTACGTGTAAAGCCAGCGTATTTTTGCCACACATTAAGTGTATTTACTGCTATTCTTATCAGTTTTTTTAAGATGAAAACTATACTAAAACCAACTAGAAAATGTTAATAATCAGTATGCAAAATTTTAGCCAGATTGGTTGATTAGTTTTCGCGGTAAGCGATTACAACGGTTTCAGCAACTTTGCTTTATATATTAGTAAGATAAGATATATTCAAACCTTACATACGAAGCGCTCAAGAAACTTGTGGTTTGTGATGCTAACGGGATGGCTGGAGTCCAGGACTTGATTGCAGTAGAAAATTTGTCATTGATTTCATGACAAAAACAGTACTTTGATATTAAATTCTCAAAGCAAAAAGTCTGCAGCGATATGAGACAGCTTAAGACTTGACGATGAGACGAAAGCATCTATCACGATAGCTTTACTTTATTCTACTGCACATGTCAAAGCTTAGTCTCTTTCATAAATTTAGTCACTTGTTATGACACGTCCATGACTTAGAAAACAAGTTGTCTCGGTGCTTTAATAGTAAAACAGATAAAGTAGAATGGGATGTAGTCAGACAACGTCAAAAATGCTGGATATAGTAGCGCATCTAGAGGAAATAATACTTTGTTTATTAGTTTGTAAAAAAATGTTCTAACTAAAGTTTCTTAATATTCCTGAATCTCTTTTTTGTATATTGTGTTATGTACTACAGGGAAGACAAAAAAATGTTTTATTGATCTGTATAAGTATTTATTCGATGTGTTTACCTTAAATGATGTTTTGGTCAAATTAATTAATTTATTTAAACGTATGTTTTGAACTACAATTTTTTTATTAGCATTAAGTCATTTTGAAAATGTCAGTAACCTGTAAAAGGTTCTATTACAACTAGTCATACTTAAAGTAGTACTAGTCCAAAATCTATACCTACTTTACCTACACAATTGATTACTGATTGTGAATCCTGACATTTAAATAAAGCTGACAATCCTACCCATCCTTTGGATTAAAACTCAACCAACCAAATAGTTGTAGTTGTACTTTTTGCAGTAATGAACATCATGATATGAATAGTAAACTTGTTATTAAGGAGATGATAACGCTTGACTCTTTATACAATGTTGGTTCTACAATTAGTAGAATTTAAATAAATAATGAATGTGGGTATTTGCAAACATTTCGAGTGTATTCAAATTTTGAACCAGTAGAGGACGTAACGTTACCTAGCCCAAACAATTACTTTGCAACAATTAAAGCCTAATTGTCGTGTACAGTGTATCCCATTTATTTTGTGGATTATTTATTGGACAATTTCTTAAGCTACCGAAATAAAATTAGCCCAAATACTATTACTAAACCAAGTTTTTAATAATATAACGGTAGAAATAAAACGTTTGAAAAAAACTAAAGCCTTCAACAATTTTCAGCAGAATAATAAAGGTAATATTCTTATTACGTTTATAAATGACCTAAACAACGGGTATTTTTCTTGTCATATTAGATTTCTATTCAATATTTATGCCTCTAGAATATGTTACTTACCACCACAGATAAACTTAATTATTCACCTTTGAGGAATAAATTTTTTATGCTAACTCTTGATTTCGAAGCCAAGAAGAAAGTTTCTTTAAAAAAATAGCCTATAGTGGTGATTGATAGTGTGATACATTATTTGAAAAAAAAAAAGAGAGAGCGAGAAAATTATTGAAAAAGAAATAGCTATTAATTAATACACCATAGTGGTAAACATGCAAAAAAAAGAAAAGTTTAATAGTCGAAACTTAAACTACAAATATCAGAACATAGGAAAAAAAATTTTAAAATGAAAAAAGGCATCAACTAGAAAATAAGATATGCAAAAAGCTTTTTGAAAATGAAAATAAATGAATTGAAAGAGATGCAAAAAAGCTTTCACACCCAAAAAACTTAACAGATACTTATTAAACAAAACAGTTAGGACTATTCCGATTTTATTATTTACTTAACATATAAAAAAAATCCTCATTGATCTGCTTTTTTAAGAATCTCAATACGATTAAAAATAGTTATTAACCTTCTGCTAATAAAAATAATATTGTTGGGTATATATTTGAAAAAGATTTATCATATTTGTCCCACTACTACTGCATCCAATGTCCTACTACCAACGTAACCCTTGAAGATTACGTCACATGACTACAGATTTTGTGACTTCTGGAAATAAATGATTTCATTAAATGTATGATCATAAAGGAATTCTATCAGTACTCTATTTTACCTTGCATTCACCAATAAATTTTTTTTTTACGTAAAGTATAAAATAAAATTTTTTTAATTAATTATAGTATACTCAAACCTTTAAGACACAAGAAAAAAGTTTTTGTCTAAAATATACAATTTATACCTGTACTTTCACAATTCTCACATTACTTGACGTCATAGTTAAAAGATTTTTAAAGAAACATACATCACACAAACGTATTATTACAATTTTTGTTGCAACAATTTTACTCAAGCTAGAGTAAAGTCGTCATCTTAGAATATTAAAAAATTTCATAAATTATCTTACAGTCCTTTTTTGTTTGATCTCTATACTTTGATGATTAATATTATTACAGAATGAGTTCAATGAACCGAGCATCAAGTATTCCATCATTATCTGCTGTCAGCTTATCCAAGAGGTAATTCAGCATTTTCGTTACTTTTTAACTTATACTTTTATATTTTGCTTATTTAATATTAATCCTAAAAATTAGCATAATTATTCAATCTGAGATGATGTCTCGTATGATAAAAGTCATTGCTGTTATGTCACACAACTTGTATAAGCCTTCTTATCCGTAGATACTATTTTCTGTGTATGTCAGGTACATCATAAAAAAAATTTTAAATTGAGTGACCACTAAGTTAATTCATGTATGGGTGTAGTAAAACAGCAAAGGCCATACTGATATTGCAGTTCACTGAAACAATAAAAAAAAAAAATTGAAAAACTGTACGGTAGTTTTAAATTTGTCAACGTTTAATTTGTTGAAGTGAGAATTATTTTTTACCGTAAAGGAGCGTAAGATATGATATACAAGACAAATTTAGTAATTTCTAAACCACAAAATATTAGGCAATAAGTCTATTAACATAAAATGTGTAAATTTTTACTGGCTCTTCCTGTGCTTTCTTTTGATCCTTATCAAATGTTTTCAGGCTACAATTTTACTTTCAATTTTTTTGTTCAGTTTTTTATGTAATTCTTTTTCTCCGTGTGCTTAAAATTACAAATGTAATTCTCACTGACAGTTACATTTATGTAAACATTCTTGCTTTGCTGTAAATATGTCAACTTTTTGTCATAACTGTCGTTGATAGAATGATTTATGACTCTCACACAATTTCGGATATTTTATTTTTCTTTCAGTACATAAATAATAGTCTATAAAAAAGCTATGTATATGTAAAAAAATTATGACTTATTATTACTCGTCTACTTTTCGGAAAAAGGATTACTATACTAAAATTAAGAATATGCAAGAAAACGTATAACATTCAATTGCTATTTGCATTATATTATTTTTTTGAATGGATGTTGAAAAATCTTGTGTTCTAAAAAATACTTGGAGGTTGAGTCAGATCCTTGCCTTTCTAATTAAAAATAATTTAAGCATAGTTAGCTTATTTATCCTTTTTAAGCTGCTCAGTTAACGAAATTTATGTACGTCTTAAAAAACTCGAATGGATTTCAGAAACAAGTAATAACATTTGCACACCAATAGCAGCACGAAATTCTGCTGTAAAATTTTTCACAGATCTTATCGTATTAAGCTGCTAACTCTGCTCATTTTTTTTTTATTTGTACCCTTACTATATTCCTTTGCTATTTCTAAAGTTCAAATATTTCTGGAGTACCTGTTTACCCCTAATTTATCTTTTTATAAATTTTCCCACTTAATGTCTTAAGTTGGTATTTGTCCTAATATCTGCCTAAAAGTAAGAGCTCACTGCCATATATTAGCTGTGATTGTATGCATTGTGACGAAGTTGCAGCGTTGAGCACATGCATGCAGGTGCCTGACTGTAGTAAATCTATGGATACTTGCTTGTGTGTGTGCTCGGAGCGATCTGGTAATGCCTCTCAGGCCAAAAGTCGTGCACACGCGCTTGGCGAGCGGCGCTGACGCGACTCAGGCATGGAAGGTGTGGCTTGTTGATCGGTGGTGGGTATAATGCTCGTGACAGCGCCTCCAGTTTTGAGGGAGTAGAACGGTCTGGAACGTGAGGACCAAACCGGTGAAGGTGCCGGTACGATTTGCCGATGAAATTATTATGCCAATAAGGGTGAAGGGATGATCAAATAAATAAAAGAGGGCACTGGTGCATTAATAGCCAATCAGCAATCATTGATTGACAATAGGCGATCGATCAAGGATTGTTGGTAGGGATTTTTCCGAGGTATCGAGCAAGGAGAAGTAGCTGGAACGCGCAGTTCGATTTTTCGCTATTTCCCGTTTCGTTAACTTTATCGTGGTTCAACAACACGAGAAATTTGGAGCAGCATCGAAAGTTTACTGTGTGGCTCACAATTCGTCTGGGCTTTCTTTTAAGGGTCTTGTGACCGGAGAGAAAGCTCTAGGGTCTTGGCTGGCTGGGTGCGATAGGGTGGTTGCGAGAGTTGGTGAGATGACTGAAGCCGGAGCTGACATCTAGGACCAAGAGTCCCTTGGAGTCGAAGGTCAAGAGGAAGCCAGTGAATACGTTGTGTCTGTTGAGGTGCAGTAGGTGTAGTGTGCGCAGGGTACGCGATAGTGAAGACGACGCGTTTCCGTGACCCTCACTTCAGGGTAGCGGGTTTCTGAGGCTGGGTGTTAGTGGTTATACGTGACGCAGGGCTACGGAAAAACTCGGGTCGCGATGCGCACGTCGTGCCCTCCTCGAGCAAAGTGGGCAGTGGTTGCGGATTCGTGATTAGCGGCTACGGGTTTCACAAGTAGTTGCTCTTTGGGGGTACCCTAGTGGCTTCTTTATAGGCGAGTCACCGGTGGTTATTTGATAAGGGAAAAAGTATTAACTGCTATGCGGGGCATTTTGGGTTGCAACGCTGGGGTACGACGGTTGCATCAAAGAGGTCAAAGCCGCGCAGTGGTATTTACATAGCATTGTACCCAGGCTTGTGGTGTGTGAGTGCTCAGCTGGCCAGGTACAACGTTAGAGCATGTATTCATTATCTTTAGTTTTTTTATGATACCAACTTATACAAATATGAGGAAAATAACTTACTATGAAAAAAAATATATCATAAAAAAGTAAGTTTGCAGAATATTGTTGTGGTGCATAGAGAATATTTTAAGATGACATTGAGTTGTATTAGCATTCTTCAAGGGGCTAAGTCTGTTTCATATGCCTACACAATAATATTAAAAATATACAACTTCGTCTGTAACTAAGCAGAATATTATACTGCAACACTTCTATGCATTGAAAATAGTTCGAAAATTCATTATATAGCATCACTTGTTACGGTTTATCCTGTTAAAGATAAAGCGGTACTACAGGATGGTTTTAATTAATCTTTCAAACACAAATATATTGCGGATATTGAATATAGACTAGAAATGAGTGTGTGAGTTCGAGGTTTGTCCGGATAGTGTCAGGCCTGCTTCTACAACTTTGGGCTAGCGTTATTCTTCATCATGGCATCCTTCAAAATAATCCCTATTTAATTGAACAACATGGTTCCAGTGATGTTTCCACTTTTCGAAACAGTCTTGGAACTACTTTTATAAATAGCCTTGACTTCTCTTGTCGCATTATCCTTAACTGTCGTTTTTTCATCAAATCGCTGTTCTTTCAGGATCATAACCATAAATTCATGACTCATAACTAGTAATAACCTTTCTAAGCAAAGTATAAGCATTATTCACCATTTCTAAGTTGTCCTGTGCGATTTCTACGTAGAGCTGTTTTTGCTCTGCACTGAGCAATTTTTGTAGAAACTTCGCACACACGCGTGTCATTTGTAAATTTGAGGTTAACATTTCCCAAATTATAATTTTGGAATTCCCAGGTCTTTTTCTAGTTTCCGCACAGTCATACGATGATCTTGTTCGATTGCAAGTCACACCCGCTCAATATTATCCAATGTTTTTGTCGTCAAAGGTCGGCCAGAACAAGGATTACTATCAACAGAAGTACGGCCTTCTTTAAAACGATTAAGCCACTCTTTTAGTCATGTTTTGCTCATCCACTCATTTTCAAAAGCCTTTTGCATCTCTAGAATAGTTTTTCAGAACTTGTTTTTCCAAGCTAAAAGCAAAATTTGATGCAAATTGTTGATTTTGCTCTTCAGTCATTTTTAACAATCACGAAATCTGCTAAACTCAAAAGTATCTTTGTAAACAAAGACGCGCTGCTCATTAACTGTGCGTCTGGAAGGTATCAACGAGCAACCACTGAGTTCGTAAGGCCTTACTGTTTACGTTTATGCACCACAGACATTGCTCGAACATTACGGCACAGAGATGCAGAGATAGGCCTGATACTTTCTGGACAGACCTCGCATATGTGACAGATATAAACGTAATGTTAAAGATTTAATTCGCGTAAGTGGTAAAAAGTTGTTTTGAAATCATCGGAAGATTCAATAAAAGCTCACAATTATGTACTAGCCAGCCTATCCTTTGTTTATATTGTATTATGCTGTACTACATTGTTTATAATCTTTTATTTATAAAATATTAATGTATTAGATGTAACTACACTTAATTAACGTAGGATACTCATTCACACAATAATTACACCACCATTGTATATAATATAGAAAGTATATTTAAATTCATAATTATACTGTCTGTCATACAATTTTATAGAAGTATGACTTCATACTTGGGTACTCAAGCACCCACCGTCTACTGGATTGGAAATCCTCTGTATCTTTATCTTTTAATGAGCTATTGTACATTATTTATCAACTAGCTAATAACTTAAATCTTTTATTTGATTATTAACATGATATTTTGTGTTGAAAAATTTTATGACAGCAACTTTGACATTTTTTTTATGACTATAACTTTAGCAGCTTATACTTTATTTTCTTCTCTAATAAGTGCATTCCTATACGATTTTTAATATTACTATTTATATATTTTTAATCAGGAGACTTGTTCTCCTTGAAATCATGTCCATTTTTAATTTCTGTACTTTATTGGACCTGAGATATTTCAGCTGCTATTTTTGCAAATAGAAGTAAATTAATAGAATTCTGTTTATTTATAAATAAATTTTTAAATTACATCATTGTTTTCATAGAAATTCGTACGAAAAACCTTTGTGGCTTGTAACTTCTATT